>VDFB02058242.1:681311831-681348138 GCA_007258455.2 Sequoia sempervirens
TCTGTTCATCATTACCTGACTAATCATTCTCACTTGGGATCTATATTTAGTAGCTTTAAATGTCCAACCTTCTTACATCCAAAACATTGTCCAGTGAAGGGACCAAAATTTTGATTCTTCCTACTCCTACATTCTATTTCCTTGTGACCATATTTATTATAGGAAATAAAAATACCATTGAAAGAGGGATACCATTGTGCATTAGGTTGTCTCATAAGTTGTCTCCTTGCAAACTTTCTTTTCTGCAACTTCCCTTTGTCCTGAGTCATTTGATTGCCCTTAGAACTTTCACCTGCATCATTTCACAAGCCAACTTTGTCTTTACTTGGTTTCTATCCAGTGCAAGTAATTCTCCAAGCTTATCGGAGCTAGATCTAAAACTATTCTCATAGATTTTTTCTTTTTCCAATTCTACTCTCAAGTTTACTACCTCCTGTTCTAGTTTAGAGAATTCATTAGACTTATTATGTATCATTGTATTCAAATATTCTTCAATTATATTCTTTTCTTTTACAGTCACTTTCAACCCAATTATCTCTTGTTTCAGTTGCTCACTTCTTTGTGTATTTCCTTGAATTTCTTCAATTGTTCTTTCAGCTTCCAGACACATTCATTTGCTTCATCAAGATTTTCTTTCAAATCTCTATTTTCTCTTTCTACTTTGTCAATATCTTCAAGAGCATTCTGAAGCTCTCTAATATCATCCATCTGATCAACCTTTAGGATCCTCCTCAAGAATTTAAGCTCTTCACCAAGGAACCAAAGCTCTGATACCAATTGTTAAAAGGCACAGGACAACTAAGAGGGGGGGTGAATTAGTTGTCACAAAAATTCAAATTCAAAACTTCAACACTTATCAATTCCACAAGCACACTATTCTATTATTAAGTATGAGAGAATAAACACAAATAATGTAAAGTAACTGAACACAATGAACACCAGATTTTTACGTGGAAAACCCAATAAGGAAAACCATGGTGAGGATTAACTCACAATATAAAGTAGTTTCCAAACTCAATATATAAGGCCCATCACAAGGGCTCACTACCTGAAAAGACTCACTATCCCAATACAAAGCTCAATGCTACAAGGAGGCTCACTACCTTTGATTCAAAAAAACAAAATTGGGCTTCACAGCCAAAGTGAACTAAAAATAGTGCACCTAACAAGTGTTGATGTAGTTCCAGTGATGCTCAATAGACTAACTTGACAAACTTCATCATTTTTTCTCTTCTTCACTTTCATATTTACTTAGACACACCACACACACTTTGCACTCTACTTTCAAAAATTTGTTCAACACATATATATACTTGGTATGCAAGGATCATCGCGGGAAAAAACAGGCCCTTTATGGCAAAAATTCAAAAAATTCTAGAGTTAGGTAAAACTTGACGAAAAATTTGAATAAGTTATCTTATATTATTTCAAAAATATGTAAGAATAGAATATGTAGAAAATTGAATGTAGTTTCTAAAATACTAGGTTTAGTTTTTTTTTTTTAAATCTATTTGGTGAAAATTTGAAATTTCAATGCAGTAGTACTTAAATTTCAAGGAAAAAATAAGAAGTAGGTGTTTGTCCGACCACCCTAACCACAATAAATTGATACTATTTTTTTATAATATTTTAGATATAAGTAGAGGATTCATGTCCCGATGTGATGCATATTCCTTTATAATTTTTCCAAGTAAATAATGACATTTATGAATTTTTATTACAAATTTTTAAAAAATATAAAAACTCAGATGTTTGACCACCTTAACTTGGTCAAAACTTCATGAAATTCAATTTTTTGTAATCCCCTTCATTATGCTAAGCATAGAATGCGACACATGTTTCGATTCAAAATGTGATACCATTTGAAAGCTATGATGTTTTTTAATCAACCTATCAATCAAAACTTTAGTCATAATTCAAATAGAAAATGAATAATAATCATTTATTAAATTCAAAATAAAGCATAATTTATATTGGTGGAAAGCTGAGAATCTCCTTTAAAAACCCTTTTTGTTTCATCAATTTTGGGTAAAAAAAAGTCATTAGCCACATACCCTACACATACTCATCATATCGCCACTTTTTGGCCCATCATGATCCTGCCCATACCCACTTGATCTATCTATAAGCATCAATTAGGTCGACCTAATTAGATGCATCTCCTTGCTTACCAAAAATACCAACCCATCGGCTTGAAGTATTCACAAAATCTTCCCAAAAGGCAATCCACACACTTAATACGCTACATAATGTCAGCATAGACCTAAGATAGGTCACACATTTATCCGCATAAAAAAATTAATTCACCATATTACCACTAATCCAAGAAGCCAGCTAGAAACAAAATTAATTGCAAAAAGTAATCAACAGAATAATGCCAATACGCCATACGAGCACCGAACCACATGAAATTCTGAACATACACGCCTTCAGGGTATGTGTAGGATCATCATGGAAAAGACAGGCCTTTAAGTGGCAAAAAATTCAGAAAAATCAGAATTAGGCAACTTGACATAAAATTTTGAATAAGTTATTTATATTATTTCAAAAATATGTAAGAATAGAATATGTAGAAAATTGAATGTTGTTTCTAAACTACTAGGTTTGTTTAAAAAATAAAATCTATTTGGTGAAAATTTGAAATTTCAGTGCAATGGTACTTCAATTTTAGGGAAAAAATAAGAAGTAGGTGTTTGTCTGACCACCCTAACCACAATAAAATGATAATATTTTTTTATAATATTTTAGATATAAGTAGAGGACTTATGCCCTAATGTGATGCATATTTTTTTGTAATTTCTTTCCAAGTAAATAATTAATTATGAATTTTTTATTACAACTTTTTAAAAAATATAAAAACCTATATGTTTGACCACCTTAACTTGGTCAAAACTTCATGAATTCATTTTTTCTTTTTGTAATCCTATAGTATGTGAAACATAGAATGTGATGCATGTTTTGATTCAAAAAATGTGATATCTGTTTGAAAGCTATAGATGTTTTTCAGTCCGCCTATCAATTGGGATTTTAGTCATAATTTGAATAGAAAATGAATAATAATTACTTATTAAATTCAAAGTAAAGCATAATTTATATCGATGGAAAGATGAGAATCTCCCTTAAAAACCCTTTTTGTTTCATCAATTTTGGGTAAAAAAATAGTCGTTAGCCACATACCCATCGTATCGCCACTTTTTGGCCCATCATGATCCTGCACATACCCTTCAGCAACCATAAACTATTTCCCAAAACTGCAAGCAATAACTGCCAACAACATAGGATTTCAGACTAGAATACCGAATAGTATAGCTTGAAAACCAGTTCAGATACCAGACTAAAATACTGGATTAGGCACTAACTTAGACTTGTAACCATAACATGGTGACATCAATGACAACAAAAAACTGTGGAATTAATAATTCTTCTTCGTTCTTCTAAAAAAACCCCCATTCACCAAAAATAAACATTTTTTCCCTCTTATGTTTGTGTTGGAAATTTTAGGTTGAAAAAAATTGAAGATTGGAGATCTCTATAGTGCAAAATTTCAAAAGTTGCAAAAGTTGTCATTTTCGAGTGAAACCAATGGGAAATCGCATCTCAAATCTATCTTAAGAGGCTACTAAAAATTTTGCTCAAAAAGTTGCCTCAAGACACTTTGCAATCAATAGGACACTTAGCAACCAAGTTTTGAGGCAAGTTTTAAGTGTCTTCCACTCATCCAAAAAATATAAAAATGACTATTTCTATTAGATCTAGGCTTCATCTACATGAATCAGGTCTTAGGTTACATATTTGAGGTCATTTTCTATTTTATTTTCATCTCACAAAAGTGTTGTTTGAATTGTACCCCTCTTCCACACACATATAAAGGAAGTTGTTAGATCTTCCATAGAATTGACTCACCTAAGGGTTGAAAGTTAATTCTATCTTGGAGGATCTCATTTCCTGAATGAATTAGAAAATAGGTAGGTTCATCACACCCCATTTTACCCTTTTTATTTATAGTAAGTTTGGTGAAACATTCCAAATTTATAAATAAAAACCCTATGTTTTGGTGAACCTATGCTATTTTTCTATGTTTCAATGCTATGAGAGATTTGAATACCATAGTTGGAGACACATCCTTTAGTGCAAGTGAATATGGAGGGACACCATCTACTGCATCTCAAGTTGAGATTACATTATCACTCACATGTGAGGAAGGAGGTACACCATCGTTTCCATCTCAACCTCAAGGTACGCCATCTATTCCATATTCAATCGAAGGTATGCAATCTATCCCATCTCATTTAAATATTGATGAAATTCCTAATGTTGAGAAAAAATTACCTTTGAGAAAACCACCTAGAATTTTGCATAGAAAGCCCAAGTATTTGATTGATATTGATGAGAATATTTTGCAGCCAATGGAAGATAAGATTCCAAAACACACGTGTAGAAGATATGCTCATAAGATTTGGAGAGTATTCTTTGAGAAATTAAATGAGACCAGAAGATGTCAACTATTTGTTAAAATGATGCGAAGTATAAGATTTAGGTCCATCATGAATATTCTTGGGTTGAGAACATCAGAGGCTTCAAGTGAAAAATCTATTGTGAAGAATATAATGAGTGCATGTGAGAGTGTGGGTAACACCTCACTCACAAAAGATAGTAATGCGACATGACATGTCATTACATCAACAATAGTAAGTAATCAAACAAAGAAAGCTCATCTTATTAGAAAGACAAGTCAAGCATTGAGAATAAATAGAAAAACTTTATCGAGAGCCTTTGGAAGGTGCCAAAGAATCAAGGACAATGATGAAAATGAATTATGGGAATTCTTGGGGAGACTACCACGAAAAGATAAACCAATTCTTGAAGCATTGAGATCACCATGAGACCACATTTCTTTGAGGGATTTATTCAAACAAATCACTACCTTGTCTATGTTATTGCTTACTATTATGCTTTGATATATTTTTTCCAAGCATCCATAGTTTGTTTGAAAGCACCTATTTTAGGATTTTAGCCATAGCAGCAAGGAAGTGAACTGTTTGATAAAATTCTTTGGTAGGCATGTATGGAAAATGTGGTAGCATAAACAAGGTAGTGAACTATTTGAAAAAATTCCTTAAAGAGATGTGGTCTCATGGTGACATGTATCTCCATAAGACCACATTTCTCTGAGGCATTTTTTCAAATAGCTCACTACCTTGTCTACGCTATTGATTACTATTATACTTTGATATATTTTTTCCAAGCATCCATAGTTTGTTTGAAAGCACCTATTTTAGGATTTTAGCCATAGCAACAAGGAAATGAACTGTTTGATAAAATTCTTTTGTAGACATGTCTAGAAAATGTGGTAGCATAGACAAGGAAGTGAGTTGTTTGAAAAAATACCTCAAAGAAATGTGGTCTCATGGTGATGTTTTATTAATTATTAAATAATAAAACACGAAAAAACCAAAAAATTGTAGTCTATAGTCACTATCGAAAAGAACTGAGAAATAGTTTGGTTCTTTAGTGTTTAGTAGAAATTTAAAGAGAACATGATGTAAATATTCGTTCCATGGAACCAAGCCAATTTGGTGAGATTGATAAGTCAAATATTTTTTGGTCAAGAAAGTTCCCCGTCACCATGAGACCACATTTCTTTGAGGCATTTTTTTAAACTCACTGCCTTGTCTATGCTATTGCTTACTATTATGCTTTGATAGATTTTTTCCAAGCAACCATAGTTTGTTTGAAAGCTTCCATTTTAGGATTTTAGCCATAGTAGTAAGGAAGTGAACCTTTTGATAAAATGCTTTGGTAGATGTGTATGGAAAATATGGTAGCATAGACAAGGCAATGCGCTATTTGAAAAAATGCCTCAAAGAAATGTGGTCTCATGGAATGCCATGACAAGAAAATGCAATTGGAAGTTGCTCCTGGTTATTAGTTATGCAATGTGAAGTAATTGCATAATTTCTTATGTTGACTTTGTACAAAACTATATTGTAATTGAAATTTCGTCATCTATCAAAATCTAGTTATTAGTTATGTAATGTGAAGTAATGCTTTGAGTTTGAAAGATGTGCAATGCAATGTAATTAGTGATATGAATATAAACTACAAAAAACTATTTTCTATAATTCATTATTTAAACTCTATTTTATTTCTTGAGTGAAGCTTCAATGTCCACCTCCACCGGGAGGTGTTGCCATCAAATCTCCAAGATTAACCCATTCAACAACCAAATTTAGATATAAGAATACCATTCATATAACAATGCTATTCACATGTAATATTTATAATTATTTACTAGTTACATACCTCAATAGTACAAGTCATCACGTAATAAGGAGGTGACAGATTGCTGAAAACTGAGTGAATTATATGACCCTAAAATTTCATTATAATCATTAAACTAATTTAGTTAATCTTACATTTAAAAATGAAATTTAATAAATTAAATTCAATGAACTTGCTAACATTTACCTAACTATCAAGGCCAAATACCTCATTAAGGAGGGCATATGTCATCAACATCTGATCAATTGCAGATGTACCATGTGCACCTACATCCTAACTATGTGTGGGATCATAACCATAGGGTGTCCCACAAGCCTGACGAATATGAGGTGGAACTCTACTTCTCGAAGACTCACCCTACTCACCTATGCTACAGGATTGGAATGTTGTATGATGCTTTGGATTAGGGAACTAATCAACTGCAATGTCTCGACCTCAATCCTCTCCTTCACAATGGAAGGGATAGCCACATGCTTGTATACTAGTCTAACGAGTGGTCATCTCGTTGACCATTGTGGGTCAAGATGTACCCTCACTCTATCTTGTGTCGAGCCTCCACCTCTACCCTAGAAGTATCACATATCAAAATAGTTTGGGATTTTATTGAGGATAAATTTGCAATAGAGTTTCCTCAAAAAATATTGTGGCACCCCATTGTTGTTGTATGGTGGATCATGGTCAAAAACCATCCACGACCTCTACCAAAAATGGTTCTTTATCCAAGGTTGCACCAATGGATAGGGAACCTCTTACTTGAAGGGTGTAAAGGTTGATTTGTTTTAGGGTTTGTGAATAGAGAACACAAGTCAAATTTTGTTATTTTCTCATCTTTCACTTTTTATAGGATAATTTATCAACATAAAATTGTCTATACTATCTTCTCTTATCCGACCAACTAGTTATTTACTTGCTAATTGAATCTACATTTGATAACATCAATTCAAGTGATTAAGCAAGCATGGCTCTATGTGAGGTTGAGCTTACCAGGATCTTTCAACCTTGCAAGTATATCCTCAATTTATTTTTTGTTGTTCTCAATTTTCTCCATTATATTTTCTTGAGTTCTTTGAGCATATTAACAAATTTTTGGAGGTGATTATTGTTGGGGTTTTTCTTGAGCAAGTATTTCGGGTTGAGGTGAAGGAGGATTTTGAGGATTAGGAGGTTGATTATCATTTACTTTAAATTAAAAAAATTTACATTAAAAAAATTATTAAATGTACCTATTTAGAAAAAAATTCACACACAAAAAAAACTTACTCCTTTGACCTCCCCAACATCGTGGTGGCATTTTGGCAAAGATTCAATAATGATTTGATGAAGAAATTTCTCTAGGACAATGTGAGTCCACTCTTGAGGGTTTGAAGGTCGCGGGTTTGCAAGAAAACACATAAATGAGAATGATGAAAAGTTGTTTTTTTTGTTATAACAAGATATAACGTTCTCACGTTATGATTTTAAAAAAAAATTAAAGATGCTTGGCCACTTTTTGGCCCCCATCTTTTTGCACCTGTCCAATATAAATTTTATATGAATTAAATATATAATAAAATAATTGACATAAAAGATAATAAAACCAAACAATATTCTTTAGAAAAGGAATCTATTTAAAATATCCTCTATAGAGATGACATGATTGGTTTCAATAAAGGAAATTGGTGTGTTCTATGTCTCCTTCTGATATAAGTACAATTGAATAAATGTATTTTGTACTTATATTAAAAAATTTAAATGTTTTTTGGTGATTTTGTCACATCCCTCCTATTGCAACCACCCATGGACAAGGATTAGACTTAGGTTAAAGAATGAACAAAAAATGACAAATGGAAATACAACTGGCAATATCAAAAATTGATGGATGAATGGGATACTTTCTATCATCTTGCATGTTTAGGAGTATTTTAAACCATTGATTTGAAAAAATAGATCGTCCATTTCATATAGGGAACACCTTCGTTGTAACTAGCAATCACACTTTCGAGTGCAATGGGTATGTTGAAGAGGTGTGGAAGGTCAACTAGAAAAAAGATTGATCTAATTTTTGCATATGTTTGTGCAGTACATAAGGTCAATTGGTAGGCCATTTAGCAAATGTTTTTTTTCGTGCAAAAAAGGTCCCAATGGAGAAGTGATGGCTTAAAATCAACTATGCATCCACTTACATGGATCTAGACATGATTGAAACAAAACCTTTGATTGAAGAAGATAATTAGGCTTCATCACCAACATGCTCATGTTATGTTTGCAATAAGGAGAGGGAGAGATAGGGAGATACAAGGATAGAAAGAGAGAGATATAAAGGAGGGAAGAGTGAGAGAGAGAGAGGGGGTAAAGAGATAGAGATAAGGGAGAGAGATAGAAATGGAGATGGAGATGGAGATGGAGGAGAGGGATATGGAGAGGAGAGGGAGAGCTAAAGAGATAGAGGAGAGAGATAGATAGAGGTGGAAAAGATAAATATATAAAAAGGGGGAGCGAGAGAGGTCCAGAGATAGAATGATGAAGATAAAGATATGAAGTGATATATAGAGAGAGTTAGAGAGAAGGAGAGATGTAGGGGTAGAGAGAGATGAAGGGATAATGAGATAGAGATAAGAGGGAGAGATGGAAGAATAAATTTCACATGGACATCCCATATGCTCAACCAATGTGACCTGTAATGCCCCGTCGTGTGAACCCCAAAGGACAACAAACACCGTACAATTTTTTTTTTTTTGAAAGTGAAACATTGCGAAACATTGCATATGATGAATGTGTGCACACATTACACGAAAAGAAATTATGCATTTACTAAATCATTCACGTCCTCTGGGGTACACGAAATGGTCATTACAAATCATAAACTTTTATCAAATGGAAGAGACTAAACAACCAAGAACACATAGTGATGACACACTACTATTAATGATCACAAGCATGGAAAACGATACATCATTTATTGCAATTCAAATCATAGTTCCATAATACAACTGTAGAGCATATTTCCACAGATACAACATATCAAAGATACAATAGTTCATCACCTAATTTTTCCCTAATATCAATGGGAGAAGTACATTGAGTACAAGAATGAGAAATTAATGAAAAATAAGGTACAAAGTGACCAATCTCATGCCCACATTTTACACACTAAACAACTAGGCAAGACTGTAGCATCTTTCCTAATTTTGCAATAATTTTTATTTTATTTTATTTTATTTTAATTTTTGTTTACTTATAAGACAACAACAACACAATTCACTACTTATAGCTATATTCAATGATCACACAAGTTACAAGAAAGATAGAAGTGATTTACTAACTTTGGCAATAGCGTCTACTTACTTAGGTCAGCTTAACATACCTCTTACATTCTATTTTATCGACAATTCCTTGCTCCCAATGCCTATACCTGCAAGGTCTACATGACTTGGCACACACATAAGATCAAAGATAGTTAGCACATGATTACTAAGACAAGCTATATAAATCAATGGTGGTTTTTACGTTATCGGGAATAAACGACAAGTCTCAAACAAGACTCAGAAGAACGGTCCTAGGGGCCCGACCTAATGCCTCGAGGGCTCATCACTTGATGGCCTTGCCTATGTATATAATTCGCAGAGGCACCGTAGTTCGACCACTTGAGTTGCTCCAACTCACACACATGGGATATAACCATTAGTTTCCAATGAACGACTCGAATTTGTTCATATGCATAACACAATAACACTGACATAAAACAACATGCAACGAGTACAACATTGCTTGATTAGGAGACTCTTTCGAAGAGTTTCGAAAACAAGACTCACAACAACAAGGGTGTACCAATGCATAAAAGCCACCAAACAAAGACACGTGCGAGGCATGAACCATCTCGCTCATAGGCATAACTAGGGAAAAACAAATCATGGAATAGAGTACACCCATGAGAACTTAAAATATGAATACGATCAAGGGAAACACAAAGGTTTAAACATGAGAAAACTCAACACCAAAACGGACTTCCCATCACATAGGCTACAATCCCATGATCTAGACTACAGTTCATACTTTACAAATGAACAATGAGGCAAAACGAGGGTTAGTCATCAAAACAAGACCTTCAAACTCAACAAAATTGACATAGTCCCCTCAATGCAAAACAAAACTTAAGATCAAATCCCCTTAATGACCATTAGTCACAAATGGGCTCCCTCTTACAAGCACACCCAACAATCAGTCATATTTCCAAAATTTATACCATTCCCTTATTCTTTCCCAATTACTCACATGAATAAAAGAGTTATTTTAATAAGTAACCTCCTAGTCTTTTTAAAAGCATTATCGCTTAAATCTTTAACCCTAAAACTACTTTCTATTTTAAATACTTTTGAGAAAACAAAACTATTTAAATGCATCCACAAATAAATATAATTTTAAACATAATTGAAAATAAATCTAATTCTATCGTACCTAGATTGAGTGAATAATACTTAATTTTATTTTATTTAAGTAATTAAATAAATCGTATTATATGAGATACAACCCATTCGTTGAGAACATATCACATTAAAATAAACTCATTTATAAAACCTATCTATTCCATTTACATTACCATATCATAACATCGTTAATATCTACCTAACTCCAAAAACCAGACCATTAATCTTTAATTCATTAACATGATAATAAATTCCCATATTTATTTTTAATATTTTATGGTTACCTATTATTTATTAAATTGATTATTTATTCTCTATATATATATTAGGAATATTAAATATTTTATTAATTTATTCTCATAAAAAAAAAATACTTCAAGAACAAGAAGAAGAATATTAAAATGAAATTAGACTTAAGGTATATATTATATTACCTTTTAAAAAAAAAAGGAAGTCTAAATACTTCTTTTAAAAAAAAACTACGTGATATGAATAGTCTTTAAGTATTTGTTTTTTTTATTTTTAAAATCTAGAAAGGTAATACTCATATAGTATTTTTTTTTATAAGAAGGGGAGCATATGCCATTTTGACATTTGACTTATCCCAGTCATCATTTTCTTGCAAGTCTTTGTGGAGATGAGTCATGATAAAGCATTCCTCTGTCTCTTATTAGATTTTATTTTAACGTTAGTTATCTTTACTTTATTGTAATCTTCTGAAATTCCCTAAACACCCATAAATATCTCAAGAGTTAATTTACTAAAAGCAGGAATGAACTTGGACGTCTCATTTTTATTTTTATTTCTCATAATGAGCAATCAGATGCAAGCATTCAGCTATAGGTAAAGTTGAGTTAACCACGTTTAACTGGAATTTCATAAATTCTGTTTACTATGAATTGATGATAGAAAATAAATTTAAAACGAAACCATTAAAATGTGTCACGTTTATATAAGAGTTTTCGGAGCATGCAGTTTGGGTTAAATTCACAGTTTATGTCAAGTTTCAGCCTGAGCACCAAGAACTATGCAAGGTTGATTGTTACAATTCTCGTTGACTGACACATTATTTCTTCAGTGACAATTTTAAATTAAAAGTTAACTGTGGTGACCACAGCAAGATTACTGCCATGCACTTCTACTAATCTAACGCAATTGAGAACAACTCTTGCGTCCATTTCAATACTCACGCAATTTCCAAATTGATGTCTTTATTTAGCTTTTTTCCAATTGATATCTTTAAGTTCCAATATTAATATTCCTAGTATCAACATTGATATTCCTATAATAGAAACTTTTCTTTTAATATTAACTGTATGGTAAAACCAAAATGTGCTCATTAATAGGATCTTGGCCAGAATTTTTTATTTTTCCTTTCCATCGAAAGCTTTCACTCCAAATGAGGATTGCATAAGAAACCATTTATTATGATTGTGATTATTCGCTGACGAACACAAAAATTATGGCTCAGAATTTTATTTTATTTATTTAATTTATTTACCAAATAAGTGGGGACCCCAGATCGGCAAACCTCGATACTCGCTAACTGTCTCAATTTTCTAGGGAAATCTGATCTGCAGTTAAAGCCTGCACCATCTCTGATGTTTTTCGAAGAGCTTGCTCTAATCTAGAAAACCTCTTAAGGTTAATTTTATAAACATACTCTAAAAGTACCGACAAAAAAAAAACCTTATTTTTAGGCAGCAAATTCGCCACATAGGAGAAGTGAAAGGTCATTACCAGCTAGAAAGAGTATGGAGGAGTCAAAACCAAAAACAGAAGAGTGCCCAGGTGGTTATGTATTCAAACATGTGGACGCATAGACAAGGCACCTCCCAGTGAGTTTAGATTGCCACGCAGTAACTATATTCATCTCCTAATTTGTTACAGAGAAATTGTTCAGAGGGATGTGAACCGTTTCCTTCATTTCAGGCGTCTACAATATTCTTGCGGTGGATATTGGCGATGCTAAATGAAACAATGGAAAAAAATAAGGCTGCTCTAAAACAAGGCGCAATAAATCAGATGTCCAGAGACAGAATACTGGCGTTTTGACTTGAAGGGCGGGATTAAAGGTTCAAAGAAGATTGTTAAGGATTTGTATCAAATCTAAAATCTGGTTTCCACACATTTTTCCATTTTTTATTTTTTTATTTTTTTAAATCTACTCCTGCACTTTTATTCATTGTGAATATCAAATAACAAAATGCAACCATATAACGGTACTAGCTAAGGCTGTTGAAAATACCCATCGAATTCTAAGATACTCCCGTAAGTGAATGTTATATATATTGTAACAGTATCCAACCATGAATTAGCCAGAAAAATCATCTGGCTGGTACCCATTCCAAATCGAAATAAAACAACTCAATGAAATTGTGGCCAATGAATTACCTCAAGGTTTTGCACAAATTTTATCCCGCAGGTGCATTCGTCAGGCATTAAGTCAGGTTCCACCACTTTTGCCAACACCCCTCTGCTTGTGCCAAAATGGAAGCTTTTGAACAGAGTATGAACATCCACCAGAACGTAGGTGAATTTCTCCCCAGATATTCTCCTTCCAAAATTCCCGTGGACATTCCTTTCATATCTGGAATAGGTAGACACCCCCCCCCAGATGCGCTGTTGACAGAATGTCTTACCCAGATGTCCTTTCCTGCCAAGCCCATCTACCTTTGATAAAAAGGCTTTCGAAGATTTCAAGCAAATGAGACTGACAGGTGTAAAGTCAGTTCAATGCTAGAAGACAAGTGTGCAGAATGGAGAAGCAAATACAGGCACGTGAAGCAACAAAACTACTTCTTTTTTTTTTTTTTTCTCTTTTATTTAAAATTACATTATTCTTCCATTTTAAGTAGTTACCTTCACTAATAATTTATTACATTATAATTTAAAACCATACAGTTTAATAAAACATTTACTTTTCAACAAAGTAATTTAATTAACAACCACCTTCATTAAATTTCATAACCATAGTCTATTTAATAATTAATCTAATTTTATAAAAGTTATATCCCTCTCCATAATTAATTAAAATTAATTATATATATAAAAATCTTTATTTATTTCATTATCGTTAAACATTTAATCTCACCGTTTAAAATAATAATTAATAATTTAAATACATATAATATCTTTTCATAATACTTTTAATTATTGTTTTAATTCTCAATTAATTAAGTTACTTTGTAAATTAATTTAAATTGATTACCCAAGGCTAACCCTAATATTTACTTTATCGTATAATTCAAAATTCATTAATCAACGTAAACTAACGAACCCAACGTGACATACAAATCATCCAAATGACTTACTCAATTGTCATGAAGGCCAAAAGTAGAGGGGTACTACATGACCATAAATACAAATTAGAACCACAAAGGCATCATTGACCCATAACTCCATGATGGATTGCATCCTTAAATATAGTACTCTATTTTGAAGTCCACTAACTCATGTGGGACCCCTATGTTATGAAAAGATTCTCCACTTCTTCCTCTAACACTTAGGAAGGGGAAAATGCTTTAAATGAATCCAATGTCACATATGATTTCCACCACTATACCCCATATTCCTTATGAATGCATATGAAAACTAATGTCAAGGTTCCTAGGAGAATATAAATACAAATATATCTCCAATTACACCCTGGGCATCAAAATTTACCTAGCAAGAGTGTTAGAGATGCATTCCATGGACATAGAATTGCAAAGTAAATGGAACTTTAATCCTAATGATGCATTGGTATAATCCTTACCAAAGAATGTCCTCTAGTCTTATTGTCACAAAGTACCCACCTATTAGGGATCGTAATGCCTTTATTGTTAAGATTATTGATCAATAGTAAAAAAAAATATTCTAGCAAGCAACCTATTAGATGGAATTGAATTTAGGTAAGGCATTCTTGTTCCAAATCTTCTTTCATTCAAAATCATCAATATGTATATCATGCTAAAGGAGGTAACCAATATGATTTGATTTTATCTAGTAGACTAATATGATATTGAGTCATTTGAACTTCTCTATGAGGTAGCTAATAACCTCTTGATTGAGATGATTGGGAGGAGTAAGGAAATTAATCCACTTTCTACCATAAGTACCATATTCTCATTAACTAGCTATCCACTATGCAAAGAGAGTAACAAGATCATTCTTGATAGCTGTTACCCCAGAATTTGAACTTGAATTTTTTCAAAATTTAGTGCATTCTCCTATACACACCCTCGAGCCTGCCAAATCACAAAAATGATTATTTTTGAAAATATGCGAATGCTAGTGCAAATTACCCTTATGGGCATGATTCTATCCCCGTTTCATCCAATCTGACAAGTTTTCATGCTCAAATCTCTCATCGCTTGCAAAATATCAAGCTTCACTTTTTATCACCCGTGATCCACAAATTAAAAGCCTTCTAGGTTTTGCTCAAGGAGCTCCGATCTTTAAGATGTACAAATTTCATGCAAATTTGAGCTATTATGTAGAAAATATGAAAGTTTTTGTTCCTCAGCCCAAACCGGACTTCAAAGTCCCAACTTCAAATTTGTAAGGGGTTAAATTACTGTCCGGTCATCATTAAGTATAATCCGCTTTCCAAAGTCAGAAAATTGTATTAGAAGCATTCAACTTTGAAGTCCACTTGTGACTTTATTAAAGTCAGTATTTATGCATCCGTAAAGCCCTTACGTGAAGATTATTAGCCTTATAAAATTTGGCCTCTTTATTGTCGGGTGTTCCTTCGGTTCTAGAACCTCAAATACCTCCGACCCTTTATTATGGGAAATTTAATTAAGTTTTTGAATTCCACCGATGGTTCACAAATTATGAAGTGGGGATTCGGGAGTTTTGAGAACCACTGAACTCTTTATAACAAGGTTCTAAAGTGCTAAATACCTCCGACCATCCGACTCCTCCCTGCCTTGCCGTGCCAAGATGGAAACTATACATAGGAAAGGCATTTACTTATCAACTGAGATGGATCATTCGTTGAGTTATTCTACTCCTTTAGTATGAACGGTACATGGGAAAAGAAAAGAGTATTCTGCGGTGGCTCTCTGTGAAATTCTCTTAGGACAAAATTATTTTGTAGCAACCAAGCGTGACTACTTGGTGGTTCCTCCGAAATATGAAAATGATATTGTCATACGTTTCTTGATTGTATTCAATGAAAGCAAAGCAGCTACACCAGAAATTAGAGGTAAGGAGGTAGTGACAGCAGGCCACATACTGTCGGGAGATATCAATTTGTACGAACATTACGAGCATTTAAGATTTAAACATTGTGAGGAGGTAATCAATGGAGGGCTAGTTGGAGAACTTCTAAGAGTGGCAAGATGTTTCTATCCAAATGAAGAATCAGATACAAAGCTCGTGAACTGTTTTATTAAATACATCAAGGAGATGTAGTTTTGAAAAATACTATGGTCGCAGGATAAACAAAAAGGTTCGAAAGTCTCAAGAATGACCCACCTACCGACATACTACTTTTAAGCAATGTTTAAGTTAAAAGGATTACCATCAGCATTCTGGTTAGTTTGAAACTTTGTCTTTGATTATTTTACACTCTCTCCATTCTATGACTGGACGTGCAACAACGAGCAGTTGCGCGGGTGCTCCATTCACCCCTTGACATGTCTCATATTTTTGAAAATGATTGGCATTGAATATGTGTTGAATGAAGTCTTGAAGCCTCATCTATTTGTTTTTCGGAAGGAAAAACTAGCTCGGGCCTGTGTATGTGGAAGCCAACAATTTGAAGGGTCCATCGTGTTGTGAAATTTGAGATTCAGATACCGATGAGGAAAGATTGTGCATGGAGGTTTAAATATCCCCAAGCCACGTCTAATAGTGCAGTACATCTTTTTGACTTGAGAGAGGAAACATCGGTCAGAGCAAATAGTGATTCAATGACATATGGTTTTACCTTTGTTGATGTCGCAGCTTGCAATTCTTCATCTATTTAATATCTGATGATCTGTTTCATTCTACTCAAAAGGCACTAAAAGAATACACTTTAATATTTGACGTCAACTACATTTCAAACGAGCGTGAGACACTCGCAACACCATACAAATTCTTAAGGCAATGGATATTAAATTGCAGTACAGACTTCGGGATATTGCTAGTCAAGTATCGATGGAGCATGATTTGAGTCACTTATTCTTAACACCTCATCATCAGCCGAGGGCAAGTAGAAAAAATAGTTTGTAGTCCATTCTGGATTAATGAAAATGGTCACCATGAAACAATGTGTGGGCTGAAAAAGTTGATACGGATAATGTTGGGTGACATTGATAATCTTGCTTCAGTTACTTGTCACTGGATGGAACTTCTGATATCTCACTTTTTCTACATCAGACCATTTGCAATGGCACTGGAAGGCATGCTTAGCTTATCCAAAAAGTGTTTCTAGTTGAAATCTATAGTTGCTGATAAACAACTCACGAAACTTATTCTTGGCATAATGGAGACGACATTGAGGTGATCCTCGCAGAATGCTCCCAGATTTTTGATTCACGGATGGTGTCACACATGATAGAATTGCTAACAACCAAAAGCTTGCAAATAGAATTAATTCGGCGTGATGAGAAATATAATGTGGGAGGAATAAGTCTTGAGGAGCTTAATAGGCTTGTTTATGCGCAAGTTTTGTCATCTCATTCTTTCACTTGGCAGATTGCACCTATTTATCTAGCATCTTGCCCAAGGCAAGGTCTGGGTTTATTGGAGATTTTACCACTAAGGCAACCTGTTGCTGGAGACAAACAACTAGCCCTAAAGGTCCTTGAGATATGCCGCCTATATGATCTTGATGATTGTTGGTAGAAGCATCTTGAAGATTGTTGGGATGCATCACTGGAAACATGGCAGAAATGGGGCGAGAACTTAATGAAGATATCGTCCAATACTCATCACCAAATGAAATTTTATCTTCAAATAAAGACAGTTATGCCACGAAAGGGATTTGGAAAGCATTATTCAAGAAATGGTTATGTGAAAGACAAAGGCGGAAATTTTTGAATTGTCTAAGAAGCAGTTACGGGAGGTGAACGGTCTCCCAATAGCTCTATTTATTTCCAATGTTGTAAGAAGAGGGGATCTTCTTTTTTTTCGGCTGTTCTGTGAAACAGGGGAGAGGGAGCGAATTCATTTTCTGTTGTAGCCAGTTATTATTTTCTTAATTCAGCTTATGCACAGGAGCTTTTTCAGAAACTTTGAGTTTTGTTTTGTTGAAGGAATGCAGAATCATTTTCGTAACTTTGTGTCTTTGAATGTCTTTTCTGATTGCAATTTTTCTTGTGTCAATTTGTAATCTGTCTTCAATATTACTCATGTTATATCAGTATGTGTTGAGGGAAATAGAGTCATCTTTATTAATCTATACTGTCTGTGGGTGTGAAATAGACGGGCTTTGGATCATTTATTCGCATTCATTTCATTTTGAATCAATCTCCCGCACTTATTTCATGGTTATGAGTAGGTGTTAGTCATTCCTTTTCTGCTTTCAGGTTAAAAGGATACCCTGTTATTCCATTCATTGTATATTTTAAGAGGGAGTTGTACCTCTCAATTCAGAGGAAAGTTGTCAATTTAATGACAACTTATCCAGCTGTTAGCACTGTTTGTTCTTCCTTCTGGGCTTGCTGAGTCATTTTATGTATTTATCTTTGAAGGACAAATCTGTATGCTAACAAGTTTTTGGTGAAGAATTCTAGTGTTATGTCATGGCTTTGGTTGCATCCCAACCATGGGGAACTCAAATTGGACCATTTGCT
Organism: Sequoia sempervirens; assembly: GCA_007258455.2. Taxonomy (NCBI): domain Eukaryota; kingdom Viridiplantae; phylum Streptophyta; class Pinopsida; order Cupressales; family Cupressaceae; genus Sequoia; species Sequoia sempervirens. Next base: position 681,330,289 of record VDFB02058242.1, read on the forward strand.
TTGCCTCAATAGACAGCCATACCTGAAGGTTCAAGAAAATATTTTCCTAAATTTGCTAGTGAAGATTCTCAAGATCTAGATCATCGTATTCAAGCATTCACCATTGCGTGTGGGATCCTTGGAGTTCAAGAAGATGATGTGTTTGTGCAGTTGTTTGTTGAAAGCCTCATTGAACGAGTAGCAGAATGGGGTCAAAATTTAAAAGATGGATGCATTACCAGCTGGGACAGTTTGAAGGTGAGGTTTCTTGGAAGATTTAAGCCGATAGTTGATATATATGCATTGTTGATTCAATTTTTTCAAATAAAGAAGCGAAAAGATGAAATTATTAGAGAGTTTGTGGAGAGATTTAATCGTACTTTGAAAAAGATTCCTCAAAATGAGCAACCAAATGAAAGCATTCAATTATGTGTATTTATTGTTGCCACGAACCCAAAAATTAGTTTTCATTTGAAAAGAAGTAAAGCACAAAATTTGGAGGCTACACAAAGAATGACTGTTAAAATTGAGGATGATTTGATTGTGTCTAGGTTATTTAAAGAACAGGAATGTGTGAATGATTTTAATACAAAAATTTTAAATTCTGAAATAGTTTTTAATCAAAATTTTTATTCAGAGAAGAAACCTCTATTGCAAAAGAATCTTGTTGGAGAAAGAGAAAGGAAAATCTCTCCTATATCCTCTCATCAAAATCTAATAGTTCTTGATAAAGCAAGCATCCTAGAAATTTATTATTTACATGTTGAAGATGTGAACCATAGATTTTTGGGTTCGGGATACTAGGTCTCTTTTGCTCAATTAGGGTCTTTCACCCAATGGAAAGAGATAGATCCTACACTTAAAATCTAGGTGGTCCACTCAAATAGAAGATTGTATGATGTTATTTGAACTAAATGAAATGATATAATGCTGCTAAGCTATGAAATTGATCAAACATGACTGCAAAATCTAAGAATTATGACTTGTTTGAAAACACATTGTGTACTGCAAAATAACCTAAGAATAAATAGTAAGCTGCGACATAAATGATTCAAATTGAAAGTGCGCACCTAGAACTTTGATGAGGACTGGAAATGGATGCTGGAATGTTGATGATGCTATTTTTCATGCCTCGAGGGACTCATTTTCCATTCTGGGTGAATCAGTCCCAATTCTGGTAAACTGTACTGGAACCCATTTCTGACAAAAGGGTACTCAAAATTGACCCTATGGTGGGACTCATTCACCACTCATGGTGAATGATTCCACTTTTCAATTTCTATATTTTCAAAGGTGGATTCTGAAGCTTCTGATCTGCATTTTGATGCCCTATAGGTGTCTGCTTCCAAAACTCTGATTTCTGAACCTATAAATGGATTCTTCTTGATATTTGACTTGAACAAAGAGGAGAAGACTTGAATAACCTTGCAACTTGATCTTCAATGATTTTCAAGCTTCCAAAGAACCTAAATCTACAAACAAACAAGAAGAAGAGAAGACATGTTGAATGTTAGGGCATGGGGGTTTTCCTTGGTCAAACCCCTTTTAGGTAATTAGACCAAAATGATGAAATAAATGAATGAAACATGTAACAATGGAGTAGATTACCTTTCCATGATGATTGATCTTGAAATTTTGCAGCATAACATGTTGATTCAGCCCTTGAATGCTTTAAAAAGCTAACTTGATGACTCATAATGAAGAAACCCTAGCTTGCTTGACTTGGATGAGAAGAAAGATGATGAATTAAAGATCCGAGACATGTAAAAATGAGTTTTTCTATGTAAAATGAGGATAAAAACACTTATTTATAGGCAATTGTACCTTACTACCCGATAATACCTCATCGCAGGCCAACATGTAGTGAAATTAAACTTTAAATTTCACTTTTTCCCACTCAAAGGTCAAAATGGGGCCATATAGGATGCATTCGCCACACATGGCAATTGGGTCCCACCTGGAGGGGACTGATTCACCATGCATGGTGAATGGGTCCCATAGGGGCTATTCTGATAGCTAAGAAGCTAGGAGATAAGGAAATAAGATTTAAATTGCAACTTTGTCAGGTTTTTGATTAATTAAAGCCTCGGGATGCACAATATGGATTAACATGGGACTATTAGTGATGATGTGAATGTAAAATAGGGCTTGGGACACATAAATAAATGTGAAAGTGTGATTAAATACACTTTACAACACTAAAATGAAGTCCACATGGCCTAGAAAGGCACAAGAACCAATGTGAATGTGCAAGACACATTGCAAAAATAGTTTAACATTAAATTTATCTTACAAGCCTTCTAAATTGATGTGATAATATTATTAAATATATTTTATAATGTTGAATTAGGGAGAAGTGGGTTCATTAGGTCTAGAAAAATGTGAAAGTCCTTTACAAAAATTTACAACACCTTCACAAGACGTCATTAAACACATGTTATTTGATTTATAAGGGTCCAAGACCTAGTGTGGATGCATAAAATGCCTCACAACAATAGATTAAGACCTCATTAAGTCCATTTTATGTTGAATTAATCTCATGTCAAGCAAAAGGTCCATTTTTCTATGGCACATTTAGCCCCCACTTTAGTAAGGGGATGAACTTACTTCAAACTCACACTAAAGTAAACATTCAAGAGAGATCTGAATGTACAAATACAGATGACAAAGAATGAAAAAGATCAAGGAGGCTGTGCAAGCCCCTAGGATCCAAGATCCTAAGTCAAACCATCAAGATGCAAAATCATGCAATGACAAGAAGAAGAGAACAAAAACGGGATGAAAAAGATGTACTCACTCTGGGGTCATAGAAATAGTTGTCCGTGGGGTGAGGAGGCTCAAAAAGAAAAGGTAAGATACATACGCTAGTTTGTATACACACAAACACAAAAGTGGCTATGGGGAAAAGTCATGCCGCTAGGTGGGCTTCTCACTCAACCATGTTAAAGTTATACCTGTTGATAATTTTAACAAGGCACCACAAAGAAAAATGCTAATGAACAAAAAGACAAAGGTACCACAATCATGCAAGTTGCGTTATGCAAGGTGGAAAAATGCAAAAATGTAAAATGTAAAAGAAGTTCAAAGGAATCTTGCTCATTTCATGCAAGGTTAGTCACTTAGGGAACATTGTGTCTATGGATGCTAAATCTGCAAATGGCTAGTATTTTAAAACCAAGCTAATAATCAAGCATCCATATGAAATAATAAATCATGTTTCTAAATGCAAACAAATTACAAGATAAAATAAAGCATATAAAACATGAAATAAACCCTATTTCATTTTGGATTGGTGCTTCTATGGAAAGAATCCCTTTCCCAATCCTTGATAGATAAGCTAAATGATGAAATGCCTTGAAGATGGAGTGATGGTGGGAAAAATCAGTTCTCCTGAAGAGAGTGAGTTTACATGAGTGATTCTGGAGGATTTGATTAAGAATGAAGCCTCTATTTGTAGATTCTCAAATGCTAATAGTGCTCAAGAGGGAGCAATGTGGGACTAAAAACAAGCCAATGAAAAGAGGCCACTTGTCAACTTGTGATAGGCTTGAGGATGAGCACATTTTGGTCAATGTTCCAAAGAGAGGGAGATATCAAATTTGATTTTGAGAGTAAACGTCGAGTTTGACTTGTACAAGGGACATGCAAGAGCTTATTAATTTCTTTGTTGGATGTACATGCCCACTTGTTTTTGAATTCAAACTTGAGGGAATATTCCTCAAAAATGCCATGTTGAGTGAAAATGCTGATTTTATAAATGAATAAATTGATTTATTTGTGCAAGTGGGAAAAGCTAGAGGATGTGACATGCATTAAATTAGATTTAATTAGGATTAGATTAGCTTAGGTGATGATTAGGTGCTTTGACCCCTTTGACTTGAAAATTTTGATTTATTTAAATCAAAAGGGATGGAAGGTGATTTCAGACTTAATTAAATAAAATTTTGATTTATTTAATCAAGGAGGGTGATGTTAGGATCAAGTTGATTTATTTAATTTAAACTGATGAATTTAGGAGATTGATAAATAAACTTGATTTATTTGTTGAATGGATGAATATGACCTAATCGAATGCATTATGCCAGTTTTGCGTGTCTACATTTTGCCCCTCTTTGAAGCAATGTACTTGCCGTGTTGGTTCAAAGTATAAACTTTCCGCGATCAAAATTCAAAATTTTTATGATTTTTTCGGATGCCCCAACGGAAAGAAGTACACTAGTACATTGCCCCCTTGAGAGATCGAGCGAAAAGATTCCATTTGAGGGTCGATCTTGCGATAAAGAGGTTCAAAATGGATGGTTATGGATGATGATGCGAATGAGATGGTTTTAAGATGCTTAGAATAACAAATCTATATTATCTTAAACAACTTAAATGATGATATGATGTGAGATGGATGATATTGATGATGTGATATGCTGTGATTATGCAATGGATGTTTTATGTGATTTTATGATTTTTGAGATGCTTAGACTAACAAATCTATATTATGATGATGATTATGCAATGCATGTGAAATGATCGGTGTTTCCTGTTATGTATGATATGAATGATATGTGATATGCTAACGGTTTGTGGATGCAAGATGTATGTATGATGGATGCATTGGTGATGATGATGTTAGTGCAGAAATGAGATGATGACAAGAGGATCCCACAAGTCCATGATCTGACAAGACTTTATTAGAGATGATGATGATGATAGATGATGATAGATGAATGATTTGCTTATCAAGGATTGGGATTTTAAAAGGGCTACTTACCTTATGTTTGATAACACACATAGGTGCGATGCATCAAGGTATAAAGAACCAGGATGGCGTGGCACCTAGTGAGATGGACTTTGACTCGACAAACAGATAGGAGTATTCTTGTTCACACTTGACATACATAAACCTTGCTAGGACATACCTAACAAAGCAAGTATTTGCCAAGTTATTTTACAAGAACGTCCAACAAGCACAACAGACAAAAGGATAATGATCATTGCCCCATTCCTATCTCTCTAAATCCTTCATTCGGATATCATCGAGAGGTCCTTGGAATGAGCGCAATAAGATAAATCAATAGAAAAGATCAAGTACGCAAACAAGCCAATGTTCTTCATACCTTCAGCCAGAGGGATGTGTTTTGATAGGATAAGAATCCAAGTGATATCCAAAATGATGCCCATTGTAAAAACGATATATCCTAGGACATGCATTGTATAGAATGATGATGGTTTGATAAGTTGATTGATAGGCTATTGATATAAGTTTGATTGACATGTTTGAAAATGATCAAGAGTTTGATTTTGTTTTAAAGGTTTGTTGTTTTGATTTTGATTTTACGATTTAAGCTTGCTTTTGCTGACTGCTATGATTGTTTCTGTTTGTGTTGCCAAAGGATGAAGGTGATGATCAGTTTATTATGGATGATTCATTATTGCGGGTGCAAGCGAAATGGGATGGATGGATTTTTTTCAAATATTTGGATTTTTTGATGTTTTTTGGAATGTTTTGAGGCCGCTTTTGGTATTTTCAAGATTTTACAAATGTTTTTTTTTTTGAATGTTTTGATGTTTTATTTTTTATTTTTTTTGTGTTTTGATGTTTTTGAATGTTTTTAGATTTTTATGTGTCGGGGGTTGATCAAAGATGAGCCTTGCCTACGTTTAAGCTCAGAGATGACGTAGTTCGGATGCCATGTTTTTGATGTTTTTCTAACTTTTTCAGTGTTTTTAGATTTTGATATGTTTTGGATGTTTTTGGATTTTTTCGATGTTTTTGATGTTTTTGGATTTTTTTGATGTTTTGGATGTTTTTGGATTTTTCGCACGATTTTGACGATTTGGATATGGACATGTGTGATGATATCAGTTCTCTGTTTGGGATTTTTTTGAAGACCAAGCTAAGGTTGATTGATCGAATCGATGGATTGATGACGATGATAACATTGTTGAGGATACACAACAATGCAAGGATTTGATTGATCATAATTGATGACGATAACATTGTTGAGGATGCAGAACAATGCAAGGATAGTGTTACACAATACAAGGATTAGGATGGATATCCCAAGATGATGAGAAATTAATGATGATAACATTGTTGAGGATACACAACAATGAAAGGATAGTGTTCAGCAACACAAGGATATCCTGAGATGATGATTCTTTGATTGAATTTGATTGATCATGTTTGATGAAGCTTGATTTTAAAACAAAAGTTGTCCGAATGATTTGATGTGATGTTTGAAGGGTGTGTTAGATGTGACTGATATTGATTGTTTGGATCGATGTTTGATGAAAGATGAAGACTAATAAGGAATTTCTTCTTGTCAAAATATGCCATGGGCTAGTGATTTGGATTCTAGATCACAAATGCTTGACGAATTTGATTTTACGTTTGCCAATGTTCGAATCACCATATAAGTTGGAGGATATAGACCAAGATTTATTCCCGAAGCAAGATGTGAATATCTGCCCCTAGTGTCTAGCAATGTATGGAATGTCACAGATAGATGCCTAGATAGGTGTATGGATGGATGGATATGGAAAGAATGCAAAGGATTGCAAGGATTATCTTGTGATAAGATAAGGTGTTTGGATAAAGAACATGCTTATTTGGATAATGCTTCATGGATCAAATAATGCTACATAGGATAGGATCAATAAAAACGGTCCATGTCAAGATGTTTACCATAAGCAAGTGTAAAGTGTACACCAAATTTTTTCAAAATCAAGATAAATTGGACTATGTATGCAAATGGATGAAAATTGGATTGGATAAATGGTTCCTGGATGAATGGATTTATTATGGCTGAGATGGATGGAATGTTTGATTTATTACAGATTGGATTAGATGCTTTCACTTGAAGTGGCATACATAGATGCTCGATTATACACATGATGCCTGTTTGCCAGGTTTTCATCATGGCACCTACCCAAAGTGCTGCCCATGCGGTTTTCACTAGAGGACAATTTTTTTATCTTTACTGTTTTCAATCCTTTTTCTGATTTTTTTTTGGATTTTCATATTTTTTGATTTTTTGGTGTTTTCTGAAAGATTCATGCCGAACCACTTGGTGGTGTTGATGTAGACGCTTATGTCATAATTTTCCATCGGTATCCTTCCTGAAGAAGTTGCTTTGCTAAGATATGTGCACTTGAATGCAGCTTTTGGGATTCCTGATTCGCTTTGTCGATATCAGAGTTAACTCTGTCTTTATGCACACGTCGCGATAGAGTGCCTTCAGAATCCTTATGATGAAGGGTCGTTGCCAATACATGGTCAATGTGAGAACTGGATATCATGCGTGGAGGCATGGATGGAGAGTGTTTATGGATAAGAGATGGATTAGTTGATAGCTTGAAATCTTTGACTCTCCAAACTTGGGAAGATGAGCAATGATGCGTGGATACGGAAGTGTGCATGGAATTAGGACCAACTGCTTGATACACTTTGTACGTCACTTGAAAAGCTTGCTTTTTCTTTTGTGGACATCTTTGATGGATACTTTTCCCATTTTTATTTTTCCCCATAGTTTCTTTGACTAATGGAGTTTGATAGGGATGATCTTCCTTTGTATTTTTTGGTATCCATTTGTATTTGATTTGTCTGATATGCTTCTTAGCTTCTTTTTCTTTGATAACTTCCTTTGTGCTTTGATTCAAATATTTCTTTTGACGTTGGTCCCAATTCATGGATGGGATGATAGGTGGATGAAGATTCATGACATGGCTGGTTGTAGTATTGACACTAGTTTCATCATAAGGACTCTTTGTGCTCCCTATGTTGACGTTTACTTGAGACAAAGTTGCCCCCAATATGGTAGAAGTAGTACCTTCATGCTTTGATTCTTCCTATTCTAAGAGCTCCTATTTAGAGTGCATTCTCTGATAAATGACCACTATAGATGATGTTATTTCGATTGGATGCTCTACTAGCTCTAAATTATCTTGTTCTATCTGACCTAATTCCTTGAGTGGATAATGTTGGATATCTTCATACATGTTGTCCTTAGTCCAAATTTGGGGTATATTTGGTCTTGATGTTGACAGCTCGGTTTGACTGTAGGAATCAATAACCTACTCTTTTTGTGTAATAATGTCAGGATTAAAGGAATCCTGTTCTAAATGAAGATCATCTACGTGTCCATCCATAGAAAGCATCTCATGGGTAGATGGAGGAGTATGTGCTACATGGATATGATCATATTTCATAGATAAGAGAGTGTCCATTAGATTATTGTAGTATCTTGAAGATACAAATTCTTGATGTTGAATGATTCCGGAGTGGCTTTCGACATGCTTTGGATCAAGTTCTTGAAATGGGTTAATTTCAAAGGATGGATTGCTTATTGTAGACATGTCAAATTTACATCATGCATAATCATATTCCATTCATCCAATAAATCAGGACTTTATTTAAATCAAATCCAAATCATACATTTTCCATCATTTCTCTGATTTAAATAAATCAATTATCAAAGTCCAAAAAGTCAAATCATCTAATCAGCATTAAATCAGCATAATCTTCATCTAATCCTAATCTAATACTAATCACATCCCACTTGCATTATCTAGACCTAGCCACTTGCACAATAAATCAATTTTATTGATTTATTAAAACCTCATTTTCCCTCAACATGATAAGTCAAACAGGGCATTTATTGCTCTTCTTTCTTGTCCCCCTCTCAAAATTTATTGCAAATTTGAATTCAAAATTTCCCCCTCTTGGGCACTCTTCCCAAATCTTGCACATACATCAACTAATCACATGATGACAAGTGTCCTCAACTCATTGGCTTGTTTTTGATCCCACATTGGTCCCTCTTCAACACTTGGCATTTTGAAAATCTTTAAATACATGCTTCATCTTTGAGCAAATCCTCCACAATCTCTTGCAAGGTCACTCTCTTCATTTGAGATTTGATCTTGTCTACTTAGCATCTCCATATCAATAGCAATTTCATCATCTTAAGCTTATCAATCAAGGGTTGGGAAAGGGTCACTAGCACATGTGACACCAATCCAATATGAGATAGTTTGCATCATGTTTTCTTATGCTTTTGTTTTAGATCCTTTGTCATTTGTTTGCATTTTGAACATGATGTGTTATTTCATAAGGATGTTGAATATCTTGATTTGTTGTTGAAATACTAATGATTTTGCAGTTTTTATTGTTAGTTTTCTAACCACATTTTGCAGATTTTAGCATCCACAAAATGGCGCTAGAAGGAGGGCTTTGCAAGTTTTTAACATTTTGTTTGCAGATTTCTGTTTAAAATTTTACTTACAAGTTGAATATGACTTAAAGTGGTTTGCCCTTGATTCCAACGTTCCTTGATCTTTGATGAATAGATGAAAAATAGGCAGACTATGCATTGATAAATTCAACATCTGATGGTCAGTTAAGTTGACTGTTAAACCCAAAGTATTAGATCTGTGATGGCATGCTTGATCGGAGTGTGTTCTATTTGTTATTTTTATTTTACTTATGCTTTGGGTGGTGCCTGGTTGAAGATGTATTAAGATGATTTCTGCCTCAATTAGCTTGAAATATTTTAAAAGTGATTAGTTGCTGGTAACTGCCATTGATAGATCTGCTAAATCTCCTTTAATAGATCTGTTAGATCTCCTGCGATCCATCTCATCATGGCACATAAGGTCCTTAGCGCCCTGCTGGAGACTCTTTGTTCCTGCGAGATCTTTAGCAAGCAATCACACTCACGCTCCTAGTTCTAAAATCTTACCCATTCTCAGGAGTCTTATATATTTTGACTAAACGCATCCACCACTGCTCCAATCAATCTCGCAGGTCTCAATGGTTTTTAGCAATCTTGTCATCATTTTATCAACGTCAACGATAGAGCAATTTGTGGCTCGACTGAGTGCCATCAACCTTTGTAATTTTTTTGTTTTTTGTTGGCTCTGGTAAAGACTTTAGCACGTACACTTCCCATGCCTAGGCCTTCGAGTTATCTCATAGGTATACACTGCATTCGTTGGTCAAAATGTCTGTGAGTGGCGCACCTTTTCTATGCTTCTACAGCATTCTGTCACACAGTTCGCTTGCCTTGTCTATTAAAAAGTTTGCAGGTCGTCTCATATTTGAAAGTCTCTTTTTAGGCGCGGATTTTGAGCTATTGCATGCATAGTATAGATACTTCTCATCGAGTTCCTCCCGTGCATGAACTGTCCCTTTGAGCCATTCTGTACTCGAGATTTGCGTGACTGGATGATTAGACAGTGGTTCTTTAAGGTGTTTTGTCGGACAGCTGATGATTCACTGTTTATAACTGTCTAATGCATTTGCTTGAAAGTTTCTTGCGCCCTATACTCTTTTGCGCGGGTCTCTTGGCCTTACACCTGACAATTGCATCTGCTTGAAAATTTTACATTATTTTAACAAGTATTCTGTGGCGCAGGTAGGGAAGGAAATGCTAGCAAATGCATTTTGGTAGGCGTAAAGCTGAATTCTACAACCTTTGCTAAAATCCTCTCTGGTTATTCGTTCTTTTTTACACTGACTAACGCCTTTCCAATAAACATAGTCAGCACATATCTTGCAATTATTGCCTTTGATGAGACCATATTTCTTTTGAGGCATTCTGTCAAACAGGTCACGCGCTTTGTCTTTGCTTTCACATTGCAGCCAGTTCACATGTCTTGTCTAGGCTTCTACAACAGTCCGCGCGCTTTTGTCTATGATTTTAAATTGTCAACAGTGCACGTGCATTGTCTGAGCGTCCACATTCTGCATACATTTCATCTAAAGAAATTTTAATTCTTTGAGGCAGACTGTCAGACAGTTCACCCGCCTTGTCTATGCTTCCATATTTTTTTCAGAAAACAGTCCGCATACATCTTGTCTATGCTTCAGCCGTTTGGGCTTTCTTGTCAATATGTTAGCAGTATCAGGGACTACGCAACAACACCCCATTATGGCGTGACAATACTTCACTTTTTGAGTCTAATCTGGAAAATAGCCTGTCACGCATTTATGCGCATCTATCATGAATATCTGTTTTAGATCTACCCTCCATCAGTACTTAAATGCGTTGGTCTGCAATGGATGAGTTGTAAATCACTCCGTTGGATTTCTTTCAAGGCTCAAACACATAATGTATTTTGACAAACAATAAGAGAGAATGGATAGTAGATGAAGCTGCTGTCAAGAATAAATGTCTTATGTCTTGAAAACTGTCTAAAGGTAGGTGGGCGCCAGTGGTATTGAAGGTAGCTTATCATTATTTGTGTATTTCACAGCCAACCTAAAGTATTGTTTTGACTTGTTTTAATCTGACAGGTTCATTGACTTAGGTAGGAAAGAGGGGTGCCTACGTAATTAATTTCGTTATTTTTATGCATTTAGTCATTGAGGATTCAATGTTCTCTCTTATTATGTCATTATGATTACAATTTATTGATCTTCAAATAAATGTTGTGAATTTATATTTATTATGAACATCTTGAGATAGTAAATGATTAAGTTTATGATGATGTTGGTGAGAGATTTGTTCCATGTGATTGAGTTGTTGACTCAACACTTCTCATGACATAGAGAGACTTTGGTAAGGTTGAAAGTGAATCTAACAAACATGGGCACTCTTTGATGGTCATCCAAAATCATTCACCTTTCCATTTGAAATTATTCTATTGTTTAAAGTAAATTCTCAAAATGATAAATTGATTCTTGTGTGTTTTCCTTCTCAATAGGGAAACAAAGACTAATGAAGGAGGTACAAAAGCGAACAAAGGAAAAGCGAAGGAGGTACAAACGAATAACGAAGGCGAAAAGGTGCAAGGCGAAAGAGAAGGCTATCAAACGAAAACGAAAGGAGGAGGATTTTTGTTTGAAAACACAATGTGTTTTTTAACACTTTAAATGTTTGATCAATACTACTTCACGAAAGGAGGGAAATGTTTTTTTGAAAACACAATGTGTTTTTTAACACTTTAAGTGTTTAATCAACACTACACGAAATTGTTTTCCTTTTCGTTTTAGAACATTAGTTTTCAATTGGGGCTAAAACGAACAAATTGTTTTTCATTGCAAAGGACTTAAAACGAACCTTAGGACACACTTACTAGATTTCGTTTTGGGTTAAAAATTGAACAAACAATCTTCATATTTCATTTGGTGCTTAAAACGAACAAGTGTTTGATTTGTGTGATTGTCTTTTGAGTACGTATCCTCTCCCCTTGCGCTTCGTGCGATCTAGGGTGCAAGAGAAACACTCAAAATACATTTTATTGCTTTGAAACACTTCAATTTGGGCTTAAAAATTGAACATCTTGTGCGAGTGTGAGTAGGGGAATTTTCGCGTACATTCTCTTTCTTTGTGCTATCAAAGATCGATCTAGTTACGGATTGTGCCTTGTCGCTTTTTTGTTTATCTTAGAGGGCCCGCTTTGGGGAAAAAGTACTCACCAGCGACGCACTCAACCGGTAACACTCTAAAGCCAAGAGTATTTCCACCGATAAATGAGGGTTTTGGTTAAACGCTATAATCACGCCGTTGGCTCCGACAAGATGGATCCGAAGGACTCTACGATAATAATCTCCACTTCAACGGAAAGTCCTTACTAGAACCTATGTGCTAGAATTTTCCAAAACTTAATCTATTTGTTGGTGTCCACGCTCAAGCCAATTCCCCACACTTTTACGGTCTTCTAGAGAGATGAAAGCAATTTTCATGGGAGTTTGGTGTTGATGCTTGGCCGCCCCGATTGACGTTAATGAGCCGTGGAGGGGAGCCAGTGGGGTCAAGCATCTAACCATCCGCTAGGGATAAGCGTAGCTGGACTTGTCCAAGTGGGAATCCAACAAATATTGTCTTACACATCCATAGGGCTTGTAATTATTCTTTTTTTGAAAACACAGTGTGTATTTGAAAACATTTTGCAAACAAACATTCAACATGATTCTCAAAATTTCAAACCCTCTTGAAGACAAATATCATTGACCCAATCCATATGTTACTGCTTTCCCTGGGGATTCACGTCCTTAGAGGTTCCTAAGCATTGGATTATACCTCAATTTGTCTTCTTGAGTAAACAATAGGAAAACCCTTGCCTTAAGTTCATTGAATTTCCACATAAAATATCTTGTGGGGTTTAAAGAAATTAAGACATTGGACATCTTAGTTTGAAACATAATCAAGTGGTTGTTTTTGGTAAAAAGAACTCATTAAGCAAAGATAACGAATTGGACCCCACACATGTGCTTGATATCTCTTGGTCATATTGGTCTTTTGATTGCTCTTAGAGAAAAGTGTGTTCTTCAATACCTTGGCCTAGTAAAAAAAAAAGTCTCTCTAAGTCTCTTAGGATCAAAATCCAACACTTCATTCACCTCAAACATTTATCAACATCATCCCACAAACAACTTTAGAGCTTTGAAAACGTCATTACCTAGACTTGGGTACATTTCCAAACCAAATCAAAATCATTTGTTAGTTAGGTGTGTTTGGATGAATCCTTCCACGCACACTTAGTTAAATTATCACCTCTTTGAACAAGTTCATCCTAAGATAACATCCAACATTTTAGGGTTTACAAGTTCATCATCCACATCAAACAATCAAAATCAAAAGCCCTAAGTCTAGCATTGATACAAAATCTCTAAACATTCAACACTCATATCATTCACATTTCATTCTCCATCTCGCCATTGGTCCTAAGAACTTTAGAGGTTACTTTTGCAACAAGGCCAAAACACAAGAAGAACATAGAATATAAACTAGATTCATACATCATGAGCGGTCCAAACCAACCAAACTATCCAAGCCTCACGAAATCATGGGATTATGGAAACTCACATCCATACATAGGATCACTATCTCCTACGAATATCAATAACACAACGAATGTGAGTATGCCCAATCTGAATTTTGGAACACATCTCCCCATGATAGATTTAAATCAAAGTCCAAACTTACAAGTCTATCCTTCAAACAATCAATACATGAGCCTTGAAACAAACAACGTCATTCCACCAAATCCCTACAAACCAAATGTGGATGTACCAAGTGCAACTTTTCGAAACATGAATCCTAACTCGGAAAACTTTGGAAAAATGATTCCCAATACCAACAATGTTCATCCTATCATGCCAAATCTGAACATCATCCCAAATCATAACATTATCCAAAGTCAATTTTCCCATAATCCCATTCAAAAACCGCAAGTAGGCATCCTAAATCCGCTTAAACAAGAGCCAAATCAACTATCTCAAGTGAGTCAAGATCAAAATCAAGAACAAATTTGGCGAGATCAAATTGCGGAACTTTCCAAAATAGTTGAGGCATTGCGCCAAGGGAAATCTCCACCACCATTACCCATATCAACACCATTCCTTGGTTTAGGGCTTCCCCCTTTACCTAACACCAATCACGCCATCCAAATCAATCCACCTAACATCAATCAAACCATCATGACAAATCCTTTGAATATACCATCGACATCGCACCAACAAATGGTATCTAATCAAACAACAACATTGATCCCAAATCGAAATACGGTCTCCCAAGGACCTATCACCTCGTTCATTCCAACCATCTCTATCACTTCGATCACTCCAACCACCACTATCATGCCCATCACATCTCAACCCCTCACTACCATGATCACTCCGAGCATATCTCAAACACTTGTCACTACATCCAACATGATTCTAAATCCACCACCACCCCCCCCACCACCAATTTCCACTACATCAATCCAATACAACGCGACATTACAAGCTGCTTTTCAAAAGGGATTCCAAAAATATCTAGCCATGCAACAAGCAACACAAGCTCAACAAGTGAAACAATCCTCTCAAGTTTCCCAAGCCTCTCAAGCTACCCAACCAACACGAGCACAAACACAAAAGATGACAACTATTGAAAAAAAGGATCAAGATCAATCCATCACTGAGCACACGTTTACTTCATCCAATGATCAAATCGACATATGTCAAGAGTCACTTTTGAATCACGATCAAAATCCACCAACAAAAATCGACAATGAGCCAATTCAAGAAATATCAACATCACTTGACTCTATGGTCGAAGACATTCACAATCTCTCCACCGCAATTGTCGAAAACAATGATCAAAACCTCTCCATCGAGGAGCACATTGACGATGTATGTACACAATCCAATGATCAACTCACGATACATCAAGAGCCACTCTTTAGTGATCTATTTCAAGGAGTGTTAGGACTATTTGATCCAATTGACATAATGCATGATCCGTTGACCAATGATCATATTGAAAATGTCTCTACATCGCCTTATGAGTTAGAGGACATATCTCAAGAAGTTATTCCAAAGCAAGATCAAAATATTTCACTAAGGTCTAGCAATGGTCATTTTCAAAACATGTTGATCCCCTTTGACCTCATGGTTACAGATGTTGAAGGAACCTTGAACTTGACCATGCCTAATGTTGACATCCAAGAACCATTTATAAGCAATTCATCCTTTGGAACTGATCCATGTCAGGAACTTGATCTAAAGCATGTTGAAAGCAACTCCGAAATTAATCAAGATCAAGAATTTGTATCTTCAAGATACTACAATAATCTAATGAACACTCTCTTATCCATGCAAGATGATCATATCCATGTAGCACATACTCTTCCATCTACCCATGAGATGCTTTCTACAGATGGGCACGTAGATGATCTTCATCTAGAACAAGATTTTGTTACACAAAAAGAGCAGATTACTAATTCCTATAATCAAACAGAGTGGTCAACATCAAGATCAAATATGTCCCAAAGTCAGATTGAGGACATCATGAATTATCCGCTCAAGGAAACAAGTCAGATAGAACATCTAGAGTTAGCGGAGCGGCAAATTGAAAGAATGTCACCTACGGTGGTCATCTATCAGAGAACACTTATTGAACAAGAGCTCTCGGAACAAGCGAAATCAAAGTGTGAAGGTACTACCATTAGCATACTGGGGGCAACTTCGTCTCAAGCAAACGTCAACATAGGGAGCACAAAGAATCTTTATGGTGAAACCATTGCCAATACTACAACCAACCACGTCATGAATCCTCATCCACCCATCACCCCATCCATGAATTGGGACCAACATCAAAAGAAAGATTTGAATCAAAGTACGAATAATGTTATCAAAGAAAAAGAAGCTATGAAGCATAAAGGACAAATCAAGTACAAATGGATACCAAAGAATACAAAGAAAGATTATCCCTATCAAACTCCATTAGTCAAAGAAACTATGGGGCAAAATAAAAAAGGGAAAAGTATCCATCAAAGATGTCTACAAAAGCAAAAACAGGCTTCTCAAGTGACGTACAAAGTGTATCAAGCAGTTGGTCCTAAATCCACGCACACTTCCGTATCCACACATCATTGCTCATCTTCCCAAGTTTGGAGAGTCAAAGGTTCCAAACTGTCAACCAATCCATCTCTTATCCCTAAACACACTCCACCCACGCCTCCACACATAATATCCAGTTCTTACATTGACCGTGTATTGGCAATGACCCTTCATCATAAGGATTCAGAAGGCAATCTATCACGATGTGCACACAAAGACAAAGTCAACGCTGGTATCAACGAAGCAGATCAAGAATCCCAAAAGTTCCATTCAAGTGCACGTATCTTAGCAAAGCAACTTCTTCAGGTAGGATACCGATGGCACATTATGATAGGAGCATCTACATCAACGACACCCTGTGGTTCAGCATAAATCTTTCAGAAAAATCAAAAAAAGCAAAAAAGCAAAAAATCCAAAAAAAATTAGAAAAAGGATTGAAAACAGTAAAGAAAAAAATCGTCCTCTAGTGAAAACCACTACGGTGGCGCTTTGGGCAAGACCATGATGAAAACCTGGCAAATAGGCGTCATGTGTAGTATCAAGCATCTACGTGTGCCAGTTCAGATGAAATCATCTCGTCTCATCCCATCCATAATAAATCGAGCATTCCATCCATCTCATCCACAATAAATCCATCCATCCATGAACCATTTATCCAATACATTCGCATATATCCGCATCCATCATCTCGGTTATCTTGATCTTGATGACATTTTGGGGCACGCTTTACGCTTGCTTATGGTAAAACATCTTAACATGGGTCATTTTCATTGATCCTATCCTATGCAGCATTATCTGAGCCATGAAGCATTATCCAATGAGCTTTCTTTATTTGAACACCTTATCTTATCGCAAGATAATCCTTGGCATCCTTTGCGTATCCATCCATCTGTACACCTATCCAAGCATCCATCCCATCACATTCCATACATTGCTAGACATTGGGGGCAGATATGTACATCTTGCTTCGAGAATAAATCTTGGTCTATATCCTTCACCTCATGTGGCGATCTGAACATTTGGCAAACGTGAAATCAAATTGGTCAAAGCAGTTGTGATCCGAAATCCAAGTCACTAGCCCATGGCATATTTTGACAAATGAACATCCCTTATCAGGCTTCATCTTTCATCGAACATCAATCCAAACAATCACTATCAGTTGCATCTAAGTTGCACGCCAAACATCACATCAAATCATCCAAACATCTTTTGTTCGAAACCAAGCTTCATCAAACATGATAAATCAAAATCCAATCAAAACATCATCATCTTGGGGATATCTTTCCCAATCCTTGTGTTGCTTAACACTATCCTTGCATTGTCGTGTATCCTCGACAATGTTATCATTATCAATCCTATTCAATCCAGTCCTTGCATTGTTGTGTATCCTCAACAATGTTATCATCAATCCCAATCAATCAAATCATTGCATTGTTGTGTATCCTTAACAATGTTATCATCATCATCAATCCATCGATCTGATCAATCCACCTTAGCTTGGTTTTCAACAAAATCCCAAACAAAACACTGATATCATTACACATCCA
>VDFB02058242.1:681348238-681466307 GCA_007258455.2 Sequoia sempervirens
TCTACAATTTAAAAAAAATAAAAATTAAAAAAAATCAATTACCTTGAAAAAATTTTAGGTGGAGCATGGCCAAAATTTTGCTTTTCAGGAAGTTCCCACTTAGAAATTAGTAAAAAATCAAATATTCATTAAAAAATTATCAGAAAAATCATGCATCAACTAGATACTGTTAGCTAACTTTTGACCTACAATTTTAAAAATACTACAAAAAAGTTCACCATGCTCAGGGTCATACAAGAGTTGCTATGTTATGTTTTTTGACAAAACTAGCACCAATTTGTGTACGTCCCTCTTTTGAACCCCTTAATCTCAACCATTTTCAAAATAAATTAGTATTTTAGAAAGTAGACTCGGAGCACTTCGATCCTTGTTTTTGTTCCATCTCAAAATTTTGAGTGTAACTATCCTCAATTTCATGTCCAAGGTCAGTATTTCCTAATTTCAGAAAAAAAGTGGCCACTTAAGCCCCCTTTTTGGGAACCATCTTGGTGCACTTACCCTCATTTCTTTTAATAATTTTGGTAATTTTTCCTCAATCATTTTGTTATGTAATTCATCTTTAATTCATGTTTGAGACATTTAACCTTTAACCTTTTTTGATTCATTTATTTTTGTTATATCATATTATTATATTATTCATTCTTCTTTATGTCACCATCATTTTTTGCGTATTTTCATTTTTACTTCATTTTTCAATCTCCTTGCTCCCTACCCTCTCCCACCACTTAGCTCTTCTTAAGTTCATTTCTACAATCATATTCTTCATTATCCTCTTCTGGTAAGGTCATTAGAGTTATTTATTCATTATTAGCGTATGTGTTCGAGTTAGGGTTAGGTCATTAAAATAAATAATTAACAATACTAAAACACTATAATTAACAAAACTTACATTTATTTTTATTCACATTAATAAAACTTACATTTATTTTTTATCAAATCTAAAAAACAATAATTACAATGCTATTAAGGCAAGTACTAGCCACTACGTGGCACTTGTTTTCTTTTAGAGACGATTTTTTTTTTTAGTTGGGTTTTCTTTATGGGACTTACGTCACCTTATGCATTCTTTTTCATTCCTGAGTCTTTTGGAACTAGTTCAACGGAGGTAAGTACAATATGCGGTTTTTTTGAGAACCGTTTTTTTTAACGGTGAGTATAAAGTAATAGATAAATTTTTACTTTATTTTATTTGAAAAGCTCTTTGACACATCAAAAGTATTTCTTCGGATAATAATGCTATCACCAATTATTATTACTCTCATCATTAACACTGATATTAATGGTAATAATAGGGTTGTCTTAACACTAATACTGTAATGTTGATATTCCTGTTAATACCCATATCACTGATTTAATTGATATTAAATATAACTGTTAGAATTATTACTAGTTGAAATATGAGTAGTTATATTAATACTATCTGCCTTTATCACTGATGATATTATCACAATACAGTTAAATAATAATCATTTATAAATTGAAATTACAGACAATATTATATAGTTATACCTGTTTACATATGAGAACTCCATTAATGATGAGGTTACAGACTATGGTAATTTGTGATGAACATGGGGATGCACTAATATCGTGGTAGGTTGGACTGGTGTGCTCGCTGCCTGAATAATACATCATCGAGGAGGCTTTTATTATACATGAGAGGAAGTTTAATTAGTGTTAACAATTACTCTCAGATGCATGACAATTATAAGGAAGTTGTGACTCAATTACATAGGAACTTTAATAAAATAATAACATACTATTGCATGCCTCTATATTAGCATTTATATTGACCACCTTAATAGATTTACTGATGACAGTTCAAACTGTGCTTGCTTATTTTTTTATTAGACTTACTGGAAACATTTATGGCAGTTATCGAAACACTCCAGGCTAAGTAAATTATTTCACTTGCCTGATACATCATTGCTTAGCTTATGGCCTTAAAGAAGCATCAGATGGAAAAGATACGATCTCGTTAAATGGGCTTGGTTTAATTCAATGTTGTCATTACTATGGAAGGATAGTGGTAGTATGACTCTGAAAAGCATGGTGTTGAGTAATCGTCTAGGGCGTGGTTTGTTTATTGCTAATGTGATTCATTTGGAGGAAATGTATTTTCTACGGTTCAAACACATTATCTCTCAACCTCCTTCTGATGATAGCTAGTAAGGACGTATCTCACATTAATGACCTTTGATATCAGTGTCCATCTGGAAAGAGTAAGGGGAGAAGAATATTAATATCATCCCAATTAAAGTCTCCTGCCTATGTACATGCTAGAGCTGTCACTCATAGATTTTTAGGAGTGGACACTCAACTTTTACTGAGAAATAATTTAGTCCTTGGCACATGCCCTAAAACAATGAACTAAGCCTACACCTCGAGCGCGTGGAAGTCTGAGCTCTTTTACCAATGGAAATAGGAAATCAAATAATGAATATTTGAGATAACTGGTGTACTAACACGAGAGGAGGGTAATTGAAGGAAGTATGTGATTTAATTTGTGGATCATAGGTGAAAAAGTGAAGCTTTATATTTTGCAAACGGTGGGAGATTTGAGCATGAAAACTTGCCAGATTGGATGAAACAGAGATAGAATCATGCCCATAAGGGTAATTTGCACTAGTATTGGCGAATTTTAAAAAATAATCATTTTTGTGATTTGGCAGGCTCCAGGGTGTGTATAGGAGAATGCACTAAATTTTGAAAATTTTCAAGTTCAAATTTTGGAGTAACATTGGCTCTAGTTGGGGATTGTATTTTTGTAGAAAGTGCAGAGAACTCCAGAAGCTTTGGAGCAGACCAATATAAGTCCATTGGGTACAAAGTCAAAATAAATAGCAGGGGGACACAAGGAGCCAGAGCAAACCAAAAACAAGTTAGAACAGGAAAGGAAACTACACTACTGGCACACCCAAAACTCCTACTATATACATGGCCATAAGACCCTACCTCCAGAGAGCCTGATGTTCATACAAATCCATTCACGAGAGGAGAGAAATATGCCCCTTTGCGAAAAAAAGGATTGTGGCTACATAATGAGGTTGGGAGTAACCGCCACCATGCAACTGCTATGGTATGAGATCTCCAATGTATAGATTGTAGAAACTTTGTAAGTACACAATCGTGCCCAAACAACCATTCTTCATCAAAAAATTATAGAACATGATTTATTCTTTCTATGACTTCACATGGGCTACTGATAGAAAAACATGGTCATCATTATCAACAAAAACACCCTTTGATTTATCCATCTTACTATTATCCAATGCCCTAATGCTCGCGTTCTTGCTGGCTGGAAATTTATCTTCTTGCTATTGAAGCAAAACCTTTTTCTCACATGAAATATTTTCTTCAGCTTGATGGTTCATCCTAGACTTATTAAAAGCAGACTCATTTTGTTCAACATCATTATTAGAAGGAAAAATAAATGGATTCATACAATCTTCCTCAAAAGAATCAGAGAATTCAAAAAGAGGATTATCTCTTACTCTTGAATCTTCGCAAAATCCTACTGGAAAATATAGTGCATTAAATGTGCTCTTAAAATCTTTGTGCTTCCTATTGAGAGCTTCAAATGATGATGTATTCATACCTTCTTTTATGTCACTAGAGCTACAAGTGAATGCATCTATCCCAACTTCTGTGATTTGTGGCCATTTTCATCTTTAACTCCACATAAGAAGACTTCTTTCAAACTATCCAAGCACCAACTAGGAATAAAAGTAATATTAGAATCTATTGATGAATTGCAGGATGGTTCAATATTGTTGGTCTGTACGCATGTCAAGACAGGTTCCAACTTTTCATCATGTGCCGTAGAAAATTGGACCCTTTGCTTGACATGGGATTAATTCATGATAAAATGGACTTAATGAGGTCTTAATCTAGTGTTGTGAGGCATTTTATGCATCCAAACTAGGTCTTGAACCCTTATAAATCAAATAACATGTGTTTAATGACGTCTTGTGAAGGTGTTGTAAAGTCTTGTAAATGACTTTCACGCTTTTCTAGACCTAATGAACCCATTTCTCCCTAATTCAACATTATAAAATATATTTAATAACATTATCATATCAATTTAGAAGGCTTGTAAGATAAATTTAATGTTAAACTAGTGTTGTAATGTGTCTTTCACATTCACATTGGTTCTTGTGCCTTTCTAGGCTATGTGGACTTCATTTTAGTGTTGTAAAGTGTATTTAATCTTACTTTCACATTGATTTATGTGTCCCAAGCCCTATTTGACATTCACATCATCACTCATAGTCCCATATTAATGCTTATTGTGCATCCTAAGGCTTTGATTAATCAAAAACCTGACAAATTTGAAATTTAAACCTTATTTCATTATCTCCTAGCTTCTTAGCTGTCGGAATGGCCCCTATGGGATGCATTCACCATGCATGGCGAACCAATCCCCTCCACGTGGGACCCATTCGCCATGTGTGGTGAATGAGTCCTATTTGGCCCCATTTTGACCTTTGAATGGGAAAAAGTGAAATTTAAAGTTTAATTTCACTACATGTCGGCCTCTGATGAGGTATTGGGCATGTGCAGGATCATCATGGAAAAAATAGGCCCTTAAGTGGCAAAAAAATCAGAAAAATCAGAGTTAGGCAACTTGATGTAAAAAATTGAATAAGTTATCTATATTATTTCAAAAATGTGTAAGAATAGAATATGTAACAAATTAAATTTAGTTTCTAAACTACTAGGTTTATTTTAAAAAAAAGAAAATCTATTTGGTGAAAATTTGAAATTTCAATGCAGTAAGGGAAAAAATAAGAAGTAGGTGTCTATCTAACCACCCTAACCACAATAAAATGATAATATTTTTTTATAAGATTTTAGATATAGGTAGAGGACTCATGTCCCGATGTGATGCATATTTGTTTGTAATTTGTTTCCAAGTAAATAATTAATTATGAATTTTTTATTACAACTTTTAAAAAATATAAAATCTCATATGTTTGACCACCTTAACTTGGTCAAAACTTCATGAAATTTATTTTTCTTTTTTTAATCCTATAGTATGCGAAGCATAGAATGTGACACATGTTTAAGATTCAAAAAGTGTGATACCATTTGAAAGCTATAGATGTTTTTCAATCAACCTATCAATCAGGACTTTAGTCATAATTCAAATAGAAAATAAATAATAATTATTTATTAAATTAAAAATAAAGCATAGTTTATATTGGTGGAAAGCTAAGAATCTTCTTTAAAACCCCTTTTTGTTTCACCAATTTTGGGCTAAAAAAAAGTCATTAGCCATATACTCTATATACCCATCATATTGCCACTTTTTGCCCCATCACGATCCTGCACATACTCTATTATCGAATACTAAGGCACAATTGTCTATAAATAAGTGTTTTTATCCTCATTTTATATAGAACATCTCATTTTTACATCTCTCATCATTAATTCATCATCTATCTTCTCATCCAAGTCAAGCAAGCTAGGGTTTCTTCATTAGAAGTCATCAAGTTAACTTTCTCAAGCATTCAAGGGCTGAATCTACATGTTATGCTGTAGACTTTCAAGATCAATCATCATTGAAAGGTAATCTAATCCATTGTTGCATGCTTCATTCATTTATTTCATCATTTTGGTTTAATTACCTAAAAGGGGTTTGACCAAGGCAAACCCCCATGCCCTAACATTCAACATTTCTTCTCTTCTTCTTATGTGTTTGCAAATTTAGGTTCTTTGGAAGCTTGGAAATCATTGAAGATCAAGTTGCAAGGCTATTCAAGTCTTCTCCTCTTTGTTCAAGTCAAAATATCAAGAAAAATCCACTTATAGGTTCGGAAATCAAAGTTTCAGAAGCAGACAACTGTAGGGCATCAAAGTGCAGATCAAAAGCATCAAAATCCACCTTTGAAAATACAAAAATTCAAAATTGGACTCATTCGCCATGAGTGGCGAATGAGTCCCATCACAGGGTCAATTTTGAGTTTTTTGCATTTCTGAGTAGGTCCTTTGCTAGAAACGGGTTTCGGTACAGTTTACTAGAATTGGGACTAATTCGCCTAGAATGGCGAATGAGTCCCTCTAGGCCTAAAAAATAGCATTATCAGCATTCTAGTATCCATTTCCAGTCCTCATCAAAGTTCCAGGTGCACACTTATCTAAATCATTTCCGTTGCAGTTTACTATTCATTCTTAAGTTATTTTGCATTACACAATGTGTTTTCAAACAAGTCATAATTTTTAGATTTTGCATTCATGTGTGATTAATTTCATATCTTAGCAGCATTTAGATCATTTCATTTGGTTCAAATAACATCATACAATCTTCTATTTGAGTGAACCACCTAGATGTTAAGTGTGGGATCTATCTCTTTCCATTAGGTGAAAGATCCTAATTGAGCAAAAGAGACCTAGTATCCCTAACCCAAAAATATATGGTTCATTTTGGTGAACTTTCTTTTTAGAATAATTTTTTTTTTATTTGGATTCCTTTGTCATACATCTAGCTTGCATTGATCTTGCACTAGGACTTGAATGAATTCATTTGCATGATAGACTTCAAATTTTGCATTTATAAATAGTGCATAATTGGTTACATTGTTGCATCTTTAATCATTGAAAAGTTCTAAAATTATTCATTTTCCATTTAGGTCTGCATTATAGCACTTAGAAACCATAAATATCCATCAAAAATTTCTGAAATTTTTGAAAAAAGTCCAAACTGGGACTCATTCATCACCCTGGGCGAATCAGTCCCTTCTGACCCCTAAAACAACATTTTACAAACTTCAAAAAATTATTTTTAGGCTTCTGTTTGGTGCCTTAACTTGTATATATCAGTTAGTTGCATTTTTGTAGCATGCATTTCATAAAATCTAGTCTAAATTAGCTCATTTCATGCATGGTTTCCATTTCAAGTTTGCATTCTCATCGTGTTACATCTCATAATTAGTCAATTGTCATCTTTGAAATTTGAAACATTATTCTTCATTTGCATCTTTTCTTTAGCATTGTTACTTTTCAAGATTGTAGATTAATCATTCCATCATGTTTTCATTACTAAATTCTATAGTTCTCATCTTGCATATTCTCTTTGTAGATATTATTACATGTTGTAAGCAATTTTTGTTAAAAGCATATGAATATGAGGTCCTTTCCCCTCTCTTTTTGTTCATCATAGATCCCTCTCCTAGTTCCCCTCTTGTGGATGAGGTTCGTTTAGTGAAAGAAACCTTGGATAATCATAACACTTACATTTGTTCTTCTCCTATTATCTCTCACACTTGTGGAGTAGATATTTTATTGCTAGAAGAACCAATTGATGAGAGTTGTGACAATCTGATTTGTTTCTCTCTACATACCTCTCCTATTAGACATAACATTACTATACAAGGGTACATTACACTAATTAATCATGACGATCACACAATACAACACGATGATGAGATCATAGATTCATCTCCCAAATCCTCCCATATTTGTGAGAGTGTCTTTGTGAGTAATCATGGCAATCACCTTCTTTGTAAGGAGGATATGTTGACATTAGATGATCAAATCTTCAAAACCTATGCCATTCTTCTTTATTTTTCTTCCCCTATTTTGGAAGACATTATTGGACAAAGGGAGGCAATCAAAGATAATCATGTGAATCTCCTTGCTCCCTTTCCTAATGTTTCCCCCATCCAAGAACACATAATTAAATACAAGGATCCAATCGTTGAAAAACAAGAATGTGATTCTTTTTCTTCTCTTGATGCCTCTCCCACTTGTGATGAAGCTACTTTGCACATTTCAACCTTAGATGAACATATTACAAGCTCTCCCTGTAGGGTAGATAATATGGAACAAGAGAATGAGACATTACAAACACTAGATGATTGCATAAAGTCTTCCCCTAACCTCCTCATTATCAATAGTCAAACACATTCAACCATCCATAACTCCCTTAGTTGTGATGAAGTTATTTTGGATGAACCAAACCTTAATTGTCATGAACATATGGTTTGTTGTTCTTGTATGAACTCTCCTTCTAGGGACGATATTATGACCCAAGACAACAATAACATACCTTTCAAAGACAATGAAGACTCTCACTTGTTACGTGATGTTAACAATATTCAACCTCATTACACACTATACCCACCTTCGCACCTGCTTATGAATGCTTCCAATAAACCTCACTACACCCTCTGCCCACTTCAAACCAATGTGTTGCAAAAATCTAGTAATGATATTGTTGCTCATACATATAATACTTGAAATAATGCACAACTTCCGCAACCAATCCCACCCTCCTTACCTTTACCCAATCTTCCTAGCGCTCCTTGTTACATCCCACACACAAAGGAGTATGATCTTGTTGAACAATTAAAGAAACTGCTGCAAAGATTTCCCTTTGGGACTTCAAAACTCACCAAATTACAACAACATTCTTCAAACAACCTTAAAACAAATTGAAGCTCCTCATGATACCACTCTGAATAATGTGGTAGCTCTCATCCAAAAAAAGAACCTCGACATTACCTTCCATCAACATGAGCTCCCTCCTTTGGAGTTGTGTAAACAACATGATGCCTTTATGATAATTGCTTGATTCAATCGCACAGGTATAAGACACACTCTCATAGATAATGGTTATGCCCTTAATGTGTGTAGTGTGGGTCTCCTTGATCGATTATATGTTGATAGGTCACAAATAGTACCTGATTATGTATCTATTCGAGGATTTGATAACACAACAAAGCAACCGCTCGGTGTAATCACTTTGCCTATTACAGTTGGGATTGTTACTTTGCAAACTCCTATTCATGTCATGCCTTATGATCTCTCGTATAATCTTATTTTAGGAAGACCATGGATTCATGAGATGAATACAGTGCCTTCAACCCTTCATCACAAAATGAAATATGTCTCTAACAATCACATTTATCAAGTTGAAATAGATCTCGAGCCTGAAAGTTGCTTGCACCTTGAAAAAGGAGCTATAAGTCCTCTGAAAACATTGATTCCCACATCCAACATAGAAATTAAACACAACGATGAGAAATGGCCATCTAAATTATTTGGTGACAACTGGGGATCCTTAGAATTCACACCCTTGTTTATGGGCAAATACATACTCACGCAAAAGAAAGATGAGAAACAAGTGCAACCAACCATCATGCCAACACAACATTGGGACAACCTTTTGATAACATCCACCTCAAACACTTTAGACAAACACACAAACTCCACCACAACCCTTGATGAACATAACAACAAACATTGTCCCAATTCTAAAGTAATGAAATAACTTTATGGAAAAGGTTATGACCTCATGAAACAACTTGGATATAGTGGAAAAGGATGTCGTGCTCGAGAACAAGATATCCGCAACCCTATAGAGCCTAACACACAACAAACAACTCATGGTCTTGGTTATTGTCGTTTGATGGAGATCAACAAGCCTTCACTCAACATCAATACTATCACACAAGACTCTTCCAAGACTCTTCTTTATTCACATAAATAATGTTAGTTGCTGCTCCTTTCCATGCCATAGTTGTAGGATCATAGCATACTCATTATTGCATGTTTTACATCCATTGCAAGGAGTAGCATACCGTCATCCACTTTAGGCTCACCATTGTCCTGCACTAAGTAGTGGGCAAAGAGTTAGATAGCCTTATCCCTTGTATGTCACTTGTCATTATCTCTTTCGACTATCCATTAACTTTTCATGAACATTGACTTGCATGTGACATACAACCTCTCTTTGATTTTCATTTTCCTTGACATGGCGCAACCTAACTTCGAAACATATGACTTGGTATAGATTTTTTCGAGTTGGCTCTCATGTCTTGTTTTTTATTTTTCTTTTCTTCTCTACTTTCAAGTAATTGCTCACAGAATGATGTGTAGAAATTCCTTTAAAGTGGGGGGCATACATTACCATAATTCATTTGCATTCTTGGTTCCTAGTGTAGCCTTTTCATTTTTGTGATGTGTTTGTCACTTTGTGGATGACATTGGGTGTGACGTCCTTCATAAGTGTGATCTATCTCAACATATTACATTCCTCTTGGTGGCCTAATGTGATGCACTGCATCCCCTAAGTTGTGAATATACTATTCTTTGATTGGTCCTCTCTTAGAGACATTAGACACTGTAGACACGCAAAATTGGCATAATGCATTCGATTAGGTCCTATTTATCCATTCAGCAAATAAATCAAGTTAATTTATCAATCTCCTAAAGTCATCAGTTTAAATTAAATAAATCAACTTGATCCTAACATCACCCTCCTTGATTAAATAAATCAAACTTTTATTTAATTAAGTCTGAAATCACCTTCCATCCCTTTTGATTTAAATAAATCAAAATATTCAAGTCAAAGGGGTCAAAGCACCTAATCATCACCTAAGCTAATCTAATCCCAATTAAATCTAATCTAATGCATGTCACATCCTCTAGCTTTTCCCACTTGCACAAATAAATCAATTTATTCATTTATAAAATCAACATTTCCACTCAACATGGCATCTTTGAGGAATATTTCCTCAAGATTGAATTCAAAAACAAGTGAGCATGTACATCCAACAAAGCAATTAATAAGCTCTTACATGTCCCTTGCACAAGTCAAACTCAACATTTACTCTCAAATTCAAATTTGAAATCTCCCTCTCTTTGGCACATTGACCAAAATGTACTCATCCTCAAGCCTATCACAAATTGACAAGTGGCCTCTTTTCATTGGCTTGTTTTTAGTCCCACATTGCTCCCTCTTGAGCACTCTTAGCATTTGAGAATCTACAAATAGAGGCTTCATTCTTAATCAAATCCTCCAAAATCACTCATGTAAAGTCACTCTCTTTAGGAGAACTGATTTTTCCCACCATCACTCCATCTTCAAGGCATTTCATCATTTAGCTTATCTATCAAGGATTGGGAAAGGGCTTCTTTCCATAGAAGAACCAATCCAATGTGAAATAGGGTTTATTTCATGTTTTATATGCTTTAGTTTATCTTGTAATTTTTATTTTTTTTAATTCAAGGGTAAACGCTTTTGACCAGAGCTATGAACCAGATACAACCATTCAATAATACCACCCCAACGAGGTTTGAACCTTGGTGGAAAGAACAACAATGCCACCTATAAACCATCACACCATGCCAATACCGACAATTTATCTTGTAATTTGTTTACATTTATAAACATTATTTATTATTTCATATGGATGCTTGATTATTAGCTTGGTTTTAAAATACTAACCATTTGCAGATTTAGCATCCACATAATGGCGCTAGAAGGAGGGAAAATCGATTGCCATTCAATATGTTTATTTAAAAAAAAAATTGAAATGCAATATGTTTTGTATCAAATCAATAGGTTCATCCATTTAAGTGTTCGATGTTTTTAAATCAATTCTAGGTTGATGTCAGTTGCTTGAACGTGTCTAATGCCCCTGCATAAATCCATTTTTCTCATACCCTACAATCACGGCTCTCCCTGGGATCACATTTTCTAATTAGGAATTCTATCAGACTGTTCATGTAACTTGTCTATGCTTCCACTTGTTGTATACACATAATCTTATTTGATTGCTCTGAGTTTCTGAGAGTTGTGTGCATTCAAGTGATCTTTTTTTAATCTTTTTCCCCACAATAGCGTCTATTTCATTTTGTTAATCTCACTCTGACTTTTCTTATGCAGTAGGTTTGTAAGATTTCTCTGTAGATCTAACATGGGTTTAAGAGTGGGGAAAGTATCGGGCCAGAGGACCAATATGCCATAGAACGTTAGAGGTCTTCTTCTAGTAGCTTACATATAGGACTACTTTGTGGTCTTTGTGTTGTGGCTACTACTATTTTTATCTCTTATTTCAACACAAATCTTCCACAAACTTGAGTATGTAATTCACATGTCCATGTTGTACTGCAAAGTGAAGTGCAGTCTGTTGCTTGATTTTATCCTATTTAGATGAAGAAGTATGACACTACGTCAAATTCTCAGCTATACCCCTCCTACACCCACGTAATCTAGCAACATGCAGTGGTATGTTCCCCAAAATGGAATCTACTAGTTTGCAGAGCTCAGGGGCTTTTTGCTATAAGTTCCATAACCACTTGTAGAAGAGATAATCCTTATTTGGTGCTTTGAGACGGCCATTGTCGGCTACTATGAAGAGAGGAGACTCACCTTTATCATTGCAAATGCCTAAGAGGTCTGCTTGTCGAGCATTCATAAATTATGAAGCCACAGAAGGAACTATGCGGGCTATGAAAGTTCCTTGGAAGGGATAAAGGAGATGTTGTAAGGCGTAGTATTGTCATTTGTGAAAAAGGCATTGTATCAACAACTCTTAGGAATCTATTTGCAGATTAATAATTCTTTGCATATAATACAAACCATCTTTCTGCCTACACGTTTTGACTAACATTCCATGCACTTTGTCCTTCTTAGCATAGCATGTCTTTTTCCCATGCATTTCCAACTATAATGTCCCACAATAGAGGCTTGTATTCTACTTAATACAAATCTATACCCATCGGCTACATTTTGTACTTGGATTTGCATGTGCTATATGCCTTGACAGTTCGACCTCATTTGATTTTTCATATGCATTATGTCTAATAGTTCAGTTCTTGTCTTTTAATGTGTACCCTGCGTTTCCCCTAGTTGTTTCTCACTCACTGGTTTAAAAGAATAGAAGAAGGCACTCTTGGAGCAAGTATATATTAATTGAATATTAATTGGGCCTTCGTTTATTCTCCCACCCACCCATTATTGACAAATCCCCATGGTAGAATGACTAACTCAATTACTATTTTGATCTAGCTGGATCTATACTATACTATACTGGGATAGGACTAAACTAGACTTGAGTAGAAGTATGGGACCATACTGAAATCATGACCAGTAGTTGTGCTCCATTATTGAAGTCACTGGTGGATTGGAGAGCTTGGTTGGAAAATGGCATCAGCCTGCCCATAGAATTTTAGGGAATCAGCCTGCTAGAATAAGTGAATAAGTGGGAGGCCCTACTATATATAACTCGGGGAAGCTAAGATGGGATAAGCTATAAGGAAGGGAGCTAGGACTAGTGGGTATGGATCAACCGGATCAACAGAATATGGGACTGATATAGGAGTGGGACCTAGGTATGGGACTCGATTTGTTTTATCAATGGCCTATGCCTGGAAGATAGATAGGGACCTCTGCTTACTTTGTCTTCACTACAGATGTTGGCTTTGCTTTTGGTGTATTTCGATCTAGACTTGGAAAAAAACCTTCCAAATTCCTTTCAGATGTGTCCTCACACCTACCATTTGCATTTACTACAAAATCTTTTTACCATTACGGCGTGGCTTTGTATCGACCCAATTACATCTGCTCAAAATGTGTCACAGTTCTCACACATTTTGTCATGTAATTCACATGCTCACACGCTTTCTTCTCATGGTGTTGAAGACGTAACCACCAGTTTTTAAAGTTTCAGTCAAATCATCTTGTGTCAGAAAGTAAATCTTGAAACATGTATTGAACGTATTTTCATCAGATCTTCTGTACGCTGATCTCTTCACTATCACAATTCATAATTTATTTTCATAAGTGATTAATGAGAATGAAGGCCACACTATTAACAACATCATAGATGACTAACTATCGTTGAATTTTGTAGCTCAACAGGTGTACAAGATTGCGTGAATACCACACTGCAATAAATGGACAAAATGGATTGTACAGTAAAGACAGAAAACAACGGCGCTGTAGAGATGAAAGACTGGATGATTTGAATTCTTATGGGATGCGCTTTAATGTGCACATTTGACTTATTTACATATATTAATGGCACTATTTTTAGCGTTACATAGACCCCTCTCCAATATGTGGCATTTAGTTCTCTCTTTCACATGCGCAGTTACTTTAACTTGAAAATAATGCCTTGTGGTTATCACCATTTATATGTGGCTAAGGCTTAAAAGACTTATTCATATGGTCTAACTCTTATATTTGATTTTAACCTTTTTGAATCATTGGTTATTTATTGATATAAATTGATGTTTTTATTGACTTAATGGTACAATAGGGTACCTTTTATGATATCTTTCATTATTGGTTAAGCTAATTAATTTTGTCAATTTTTAAAAATCAATGATCTTGTATCATGGGGTTATTTTCATCTTAAAGGACTCATGTGGCTTGCCAATTTTATTTTCTCGAAATAAGTGGACATGTCTTGTGTTATTTTTCATTGTTTTGTAATACATACGTAACTCTTACTTGTGATGTTTCCAGGAAAAAGGCGAAGGTTGACATTGGAATCAAGCATTGGAGTTGAGCGAAAACAAAAGCGAAGTTGGAGTTGAAGAATTGAGCATCAAAATTTGAAACTCACAAAGCATTTTTTAATGCTTAAGGGCTTCCATTTCATGCCTTAATTTTCTGTTTCATGCTAACTCATCTTTGGTTTTTAAAAATGAACATTTTAAAATGCTTGGAGAGTTTGTCGTATGTTTTAATTTTTCAGTTTTAGGCTAACTCATATTTCGTTTGGTGCTTTAAAACGAATCAAAATCATTTCTTTGTGGCTTAAAATGAACATGTGTCTTTTATGTTTTGTAATATTTTATGCAAAATAATCTCATCTAAAAAGGCATATGCATTTCTCTCGTGCTTCACGGCGATCTTGAGAATTAAAAGTCTTTTTGATGACATTAAGTTGCATAAAATATTTCCTCCACACTTTGATTTGGGTTTAAAATTGAACAAGATCTTGTGCGAGTGTGAGTGGGGGCATTATCGCATATATTCTCTCTCTTTGCTGCCATCAAAGATTGATCGAGTTACGAATTTTTTCCTTACTCACTTTTGTTTATCCTAGAGGGCCTGCCTTGGGGAAAAAGTACTCACCCAAGGGAACAACTCAACCGGTAACACTCTAAAGCCAAGAGTATTTCCAATCGGGATATAAATGTGGGTATTGGAGTAACGCCAATATCACGCGGTTGATTCCGACGAGATGGATCTGAAAGGGGACTCTCGCCGTATGGGTCAATCTCCACAAACGGAAAGTCCAAAATAGAATCCTTGTTTTCTAGTGACCAATTGATCCATTGAGTGATTTTATCAAAGTGTTGCATTGGAACTTAGATTCCAAGAAGTTACTTGCCATGTCCGATCTTGGCTAAAGTATACAGGTTAAGACTTCATTCTTAACATACATTTATACTCTTTCCTTGGTTGCATGTAAAATCGTCTCTTCTACGAAGGGCATGAGGTAATCCCACTAAGAAAAGTGTACCAGTTGAGCTAGGATGGCATATTGCTTGTGGTTTGAAAACATAGTGCTTTGATCGAAACATTGGAAAACCAACATTGAACATGAACATCAAATCTCAAACCCTTTAGGAGAAGCAAATATCCTTGAAGAAATTCACATGTTATTGCTTTCCCTTGGGATTCATATCCTTAGAGGCTTCTAAGCATTTGGATTTTATCTCAATTTTCTCCTACTAAGGTCAACAATAGGTAACTCTTGCCTCAAATTTCCTTGGTTTCCGCATAATACGCTTTGTGCGATAAGGGGAAAGTTGAGACATTAGACATCTAGATTCAAAATCTAATCAAAAGTGTGTTTGTGGTAAAAATGATCCATTAAGCAAAGATTAAATAAATTGGACCCCACATATGTGCTTGGCATCTTTTGGTTGTATGGTTTTCATGCAAACATTGATCTTTTGATTTTGAATTACTCTTAGAGGAAAGGCATGTTCTTCACTATCTTGGTCTTGTAAACAAGTCCTTCTTAGGTTCATTTAGGATCAAATAAAACACTTCATTCATCCAAACATTTATCATCTTTGTCCCACAAACAACTTTAGAGATTTGGAAACATCATTCTAGACTTGGGTCAATCATCAAAATCAAAATCACCTTGTTTTGTTAGGTGTATGGGAATACATCCTTTCTCATACATTTAATTGAATTAGCACCCCTTTGAACACGTTCATCCTAAGATAACATCTAAAGGGTTTACAAGTTCATTATCCAATCAAACCAATCAAAATCAAATCCTAAGTCTAGCATTGATCCAAAGTCCCTAAATATTCAACACTCATATCATTTACACCTTTCATCCTTCATCTCTTCATTAGTCCTAAGAACCTTAGAGGTCACTTTTGCAACAAGGTCAAAACACAAGGAGAACATGGAATACAAACTTGATCCATACATCATGAGTAATCCAAATCAATTGAACTTTCAAAGCCTTACAATGCCAATTGATTATCAAAACTCACACTTATACAAGATCCATACATGGGATCATTACCTTTTACAAATTTCAATGGCACAACAAGTGTGAGTATGCCCAAATCAAAGATTGGAACACATTTCCCAATGGTAGATCTAAATCCAAACCTACAAGTCTGTCCACCAAACAATCAATGCATGATCCTTCAAACGAACAATGTCATCCCACCAAATCTCTACATGCCAAAATAGAATGTACCAAGTACAAGTTTTCCAAACATGAATCTAGAAAACTTTGGGATAAATATGTTTGCAAATCACACAAATGTTGTTCAGAGTCCAAACAAGATGTTAACGACCTCAAGACAAGGTGACACCATGCAAAATCAAAGTTACCTAAATCAATGCAATATGATTCCCAATCACAACAATGTTCAATTTCAACCTATCATGCCAAATTTGAGTGTCATCCCAAATCAAAACATTGTCCAAAATCAAACACAAGTACACACTCCAAATCTGCTTAAACAAAAGCCAAATCAACTATACCAAGGGAGTCAAGATTGAAATCAAGAACAAATTTGGTGAGATCAAAT
This sequence comes from Sequoia sempervirens, assembly GCA_007258455.2. Lineage (NCBI taxonomy): Eukaryota > Viridiplantae > Streptophyta > Pinopsida > Cupressales > Cupressaceae > Sequoia > Sequoia sempervirens. The sequence goes on from VDFB02058242.1 coordinate 681,365,051, forward strand.
TGCTACACTTACCAAAATAGTTGAGTCATTGCGCCAAGAGAAATCTCCACCACCATTACCCATATTAACATCATTCCTTGGTTTAGGGCTTCCCCCTTTACCTAGAACCAATCACTCCATCCAAATCAATCCACCTAACATCAATCAAGCCATCACATCAAATCCTTTGAATATACCATCGACATCACACCAACAAATGGTATTCAATCAAGCAACAATGTTGATCCCAACCAATCAAAATATGGTCTCCCAAGGGCCTATCACCTTGTTCATTCCAACCATCCCTATCACTTTGATCATTCCAACCACCACTATCATGCCCATCACATCTCAAACCCTCACGATCACTCTGAATGTATCTCAACCACTCGTCACTACATCCAACACAATTCCAAATCCACCACCACTACCACCTAAACCTAACGCAGCAAGACAATATAACATTGTGCTAAAAGCTCACCAGGCCTACCAAAAGGCCATCCACCAATATCTAGCCATGCAACAAGCCTCTCAAGCTACCCAACAAACAAAAGCACAAACACAAAAAATGACAACTATTGAGAACAAGGATCAAGATCAATCCATCATTGAGCACCTTGAAGTTGTGTCTACTCCATCCAATGATCAAATCAACATATGTCAAAAGTCACTTTTCAATCATGATCAAAATCCACCAACAATATCCAACAATGATCCAATTCAAGAAATGTCAACATCACTTGACCCTATGGTTGAGGACATTCACAATCTCTTTGCCACAATTGTTGAAAACAATGTTCAAGATCTCTCAATTAAGGAGCATACTGAGTATATTTCTACCCCATCCGATGATCAACTCACCATACATCAATAGCCACTTTTTAGTGATCTATTTCGAGGAGTGTTAGGATTATTTGATCCTATTGACATAATGCACGATCCATTGACCTATGATCATGTTGAAAATGTCTCTACATTGCCTTATAAGTTAGAGGACATATCTCAAGAATTTATCCCAAAGACATCTTTCACTAAGGTCTAGCAATGGTCCTTTCCAAGACATGTTGACCCCCTTCGACCTCATGGTTACAGATACTAAAGGAACCCTGAACTGAACACTTGATCAAGAGGATATTGAGCCACTTCCCATTCCTAATGACGACATCCAACAACCCTTTATAAGCAATCCATCCTTTGAAATTAACCCATTTCAAGAACTTGATCCAAAGCATGTCGAAAGCCACTCCGGAATCATTCAACATCAAGAATTTGTATCTTCAAGATACTACAATAATCTAATGGACACTCTCTTATCTATGAAATATGATCATATCCATGTAGCACATACTCCTCCATCTACCCATGAGATGCTTTCTATGGATGGACACGTAGATGATCTTCATTTAGAACAGGATTCCTTTAATCCTGACATTATTACACAAAAAGAGTAGGTTACTGATTCCTACGGTCAAACCGAGCTGTCAACATCAAGATCAAATATACCCCAAATTTGGACTAAGGACAACATGTATGAAGATATCCAACATTATCCACTCAAGGAATTAGGTCAGATAGAACAAGATAATTTAGAGCTAGTAGAGCATCCAATCGAAATAACATCATCTATAGTGGTCATTTATCAGAGAATGCACTCTAAATAGGAGCTCTTAGAATAGGCAGAATCAAAGCATGAAGGTACTACTTCTACCATATTGGGGGCAACTTCGTCTCAAGTAAACGTCAACATAGGGAGCACAAAGAGTCCTTATGATGAAACTAGTGTCAATACTACAACCAGCCATGTCATGAATCTTCATCCACCTATCATCCCATCCATGAATTGGGACCAACGTCAAAAGAAATATTTGAATCAAAGCACAAAGGAAGTTATCAAAGAAAAAGAAGCTAAGAAGCATATCAGACAAATCAAATACAAATGGATACCAAAAAATACAAAGGAAGATCATCCCTATCAAACTCCATTAGTCAAAGAAACTATGGGGAAAAATAAAAATGGGAAAAGTATCCATCAAAGATGTCCACAAAAGAAAAAGCAAGCTTTTCAAGTGACGTACAAAGTGTATCAAGCAGTTGGTCCTAATTCCATGCACACTTCCGTATCCACGCATCATTGCTCATCTTCCCAAGTTTGGAGAGTCAAAGATTTCAAGCTATCAACTAATCCATCTCTTATCCATAAACACTCTCCATCCATGCCTCCACGCATGATATCCAGTTCTCACATTGACCATGTATTGGAAACGACCCTTCATCATAAGGATTCTGAAGGCACTCTATCGCAATGTGTGCATAAAGACAGAGTTAACTCTGATATCGACAAAGCGAATCAGGAATCCCAAAAGCTGCATTCAAGTGCACATATCTTAGCAAAGCAACTTCTTCAGGAAGGATACCGATGGAACATTATGACATAAGCGTCTACATCAACACCACCAAGTGGTTCGGCATGAATCTTTCAGAAAACACCAAAAAATCAAAAAATATGAAAATCCAAAAAAAAATCAGAAAAAGGATTGAAAACAGTAAAGATAAAAAAATCGTCCTCTAGTGAAAACCGCATGGGCAGCACTTTGGGTAGGTGCCATGATGAAAACCTGGCAAACAGGCATCATGTGTATAATCGAGCATCTATGTATGCCACTTCAAGTGAAAGCATCTAATCCAATCTGTAATAAATCAAACATTCCATCCATCTCAGCCATAATAAATCCATTCATCCAGGAACCATTTATCCAATCCAATTTTCATCCATTTGCATACATAGTCCAATTTATCTTGATTTTGAAAAAATTTGGTGTACACTTTACACTTGCTTATGGTAAACATCTTGACATGGACCGTTTTTATTGATCCTATCCTATGTAGCATTATTTGATCCATGAAGCATTATCCAAATAAGCATGTTCTTTATCCAAACACCTTATCTTATCACAAGATAATCCTTGCAATCCTTTGCATTCTTTCCATATCCATCCATCCATACACCTATCTAGGCATCTATCTGTGACATTCCATACATTGCTAGACACTAGGGGCAGATATTCACATCTTGCTTCGGGAATAAATCTTGGTCTATATCCTCCAACTTATATGGTGATTCGAACATTGGCAAACGTAAAATCAAATTCGTCAAGCATTTGTGATCTAGAATCCAAATCACTAGCCCATGGCATATTTTGACAAGAAGAAATTCCTTATTAGTCTTCATCTTTCATCAAACATCGATCCAAACAATCAATATCAGTCACATCTAACACACCCTTCAAACATCACATCAAATCATTCGGACAACTTTTGTTTTAAAATCAAGCTTCATCAAACATGATCAATCAAATTCAATCAAAGAATCATCATCTCAGGATATCCTTGTGTTGCTGAACACTATCCTTTCATTGTTGTGTATCCTCAACAATGTTATCATCATTAATTTCTCATCATCTTGGGATATCCATCCTAATCCTTGTATTGTGTAACACTATCCTTGCATTGTTCTGCATCCTCAACAATGTTATCGTCATCAATTCTGATCAATCAAATCCTTGCATTGTTGTGTATCCTCAACAATGTTATCATCGTCATCAATCCATCGATTCGATCAATCAACCTTAGCTTGGTCTTCAAAAAAATCCCAAACAGAGAACTGATATCATCACACATGTCCATATCCAAATCGTCAAAATCGTGCGAAAAATCCAAAAACATCCAAAACATCAAAAAAATCCAAAAACATCAAAAAAATCCAAAAACATCAAAACATATCAAAATCTAAAAACACTGAAAAAGTTAGAAAAACATCAAAAACATGGCATCCGAACTACGTCATCTCTGAGCTTAAACGTAGGCAAGGCTCATCTTTGATCAACCCCCGAGACATAAAAATCTAAAAACATTCAAAAACATCAAAACACAAAAAAAATAAAAAAACAAAAACATCAAAACATTTGTAAAATCTTGAAAATACCAAAAACAGCCTCAAAACATTCCAAAAACATCAAAAACATCCAAATATTTGAAAAAAATCCATCCATCCCATTTCGCTTGCACCCGCAATAATGAATCATCCATAATAAACTGATCATCACCTTCATCCTTTGGCAACACAAACAGAAACAATCATAGCAGTCAGCAAAAGCAAGCTTAAATCGTAAAATCAAAATCAAAACAACAAACCTTTAAAACAAAATCAAACTCTTGATCATTTTCAAACATGTCAATCAAACTTATATCAATAGCCTATCAATCAACTTATCAAACCATCATCATTCTATACAATGCATGTCCTAGGATATATCGTTTTGACAATGGGCATCATTTTGGATATCACTTGGATTCTTATCCTATCAAAACACATCCCTCTGGCTGAAGGTATGAAGAACATTGGCTTGTTTGCGTACTTGATCTTTTCTATTGATTTATCTTATTGCGCTCATTCCAAGGACCTCTCGATGATATCCGAATGAAGGATTTAGAGAGATAGGAATGGGGCAATGATCATTATCCTTTTGTCTGTTGTGCTTGTTGGACGTTCTTGTAAAATAACTTGGCGAATACTTGCTTTGTTAGGTATGTCCTAGCAAGGTTTATGTATGTCAAGTGTGAACAAGAATACTCCTATCTGTTTGTCGAGTCAAAGTCCATCTCACTAGGTGCCACGCCATCCTGGTTCTTTATACCTTGATGCATCGCACCTATGTGTGTTATCAAACATAAGGTAAGTAGCCCTTTTAAAATCCCAATCCTTGATAAGCAAATCATTCATCTATCATCATCTATCATCATCATCATCTCTAATAAAGTCTTGTCAGATCATGGACTTGTGGGATCCTCTTGTCATCATCTCATTTCTGCACTAACATCATCATCACCAATGCATCCATCATACATACATCTTGCATCCACAAACCGTTAGCATACCACATATCATTCATATCATACATAATAGGAAACACCGATCATTTCACATGCATTGCATAATCATCATCATAATATAGATTTGTTAGTCTAAGCATCTCAAAAATCATAAAATCACATAAAACATCCATTGCATAATCACAGCATATCACATCATCAATATCATCCATCTCACATCATATCATCATTTAAGTTGTTTAAGATAATATAGATTTGTTATTCTAAGCATCTTAAAACCATCTCATTCGCATCATCATCCATAACCATCCATTTTGAACCTCTTTATCGCAAGATCGACCCTCAAATGGAATCTTTTCGCTCGATCTCTCAAGGGGGCAATGTACTAGTGTACTTCTTTCCGCTGGGGCATCCGAAAAAATCATAAAATTTTTGAATTTTGATCGCGGAAAGTTTATTCTTTGAACCAACGCGGCAAGTACATTGCTTCAAAGAGGGGCAAAATGTAGACACGCAAAATTGGCATAATGCATTCGATTAGGTCATATTCATCCATTCAACAAATAAATCAAGTTTATTTATCAATCTCCTAAATTCATCAGTTTAAATTAAATAAATCAACTTGATCCTAACATCACCCTCCTTGATTAAATAAATCAAAATTTTATTTAATTAAGTCTGAAATCACCTTCCATCCCTTTTGATTTAAATAAATCAAAATTTTCAAGTCAAAGGGGTCAAAGCACCTAATCATCACCTAAGCTAATCTAATCCTGATTAAATCTAATTTAATGCATGTCACATCCTCTAGCTTTTCCCACTTGCACAAATAAATCAATTTATTCATTTATAAAATCAGCATTTTCACTCAACATGGCATTTTTGAGGAATATTCCCTCAAGTTTGAATTCAAAAACAAGTGGGCATGTACATCCAACAAAGAAATTAATAAGCTCTTGCATGTCCCTTGTACAAGTCAAACTCAGCGTTTACTCTCAAAATCAAATTTGATATCTCCCTCTCTTTGGAACATTGACCAAAATGTGCTCATCCTCAAGCCTATCACAAGTTGACAAGTGGCCTCTTTTCATTGGCTTGTTTTTAGTCCCACATTGCTCCCTCTTGAGCACTATTAGCATTTGAGAATCTACAAATAGAGGCTTCATTCTTAATCAAATCCTCCAAAATCACTCATGTAAAGTCACTCTCTTCAGGAGAACTGATTTTTCCCACCATCACTCCATCTTCAAGGCATTTCATCATTTAGCTTATCTATCAAGGATTGGGAAAGGGATTCTTTCCATAGAAGCACCAATCCAAAATGAAATAGGGTTTATTTCATGTTTTATATGCTTTATTTTATCTTGTAATTTGTTTGCATTTAGAAACATGATTTATTATTTCATATGGATGCTTGATTATTAGCTTGGTTTTAAAATACTAGCCATTTGCAGATTTAGCATCCATAGACACAATGTTCCCTAAGTGACTAACCTTGCATGAAATGAGCAAGATTCCTTTGAACTTCTTTTACATTTTACATTTTTGCATTTTTCCACCTTGCATAACGCAACTTGCATGATTGTGGTACCTTTGTCTTTTTGTTCATTAGCATTTTTCTTTGTGGTGCCTTGTTAAAATTATCAACAGGTATAACTTTAACATGGTTGAGTGAGAAGCCCACCTAGCGGCATGACTTTTCCCCATAGCCACTTTTGTGTTTGTGTGTATACAAACTAGCGTATGTATCTTACCTTTTCTTTTTGAGCCTCCTCACCCCACGGACAACTATTTCTATGACCCCAGAGTGAGTACATCTTTTTCATCCCGTTTTTGTTCTCTTCTTCTTGTCATTGCATGATTTTGCATCTTGATGGTTTGACTTAGGATCTTGGATCCTAGGGGCTTGCACAGCCTCCTTGATCTTTTTCATTCTTTGTCATCTGTATTTGTACATTCAGATCTCTCTTGAATGTTTACTTTAGTGTGAGTTTGAAGTAAGTTCATCCCCTTACTAAAGTGGGGGCTAAATGTGCCATAGAAAAATGGACCTTTTGCTTGACATGAGATTAATTCAACATAAAATGGACTTAATGAGGTCTTAATCTATTGTTGTGAGGCATTTTATGCATCCACACTAGGTCTTGGACCCTTATAAATCAAATAACATGTGTTTAATGACGTCTTGTGAAGGTGTTGTAAATTTTTGTAAAGGACTTTCACATTTTTCTAGACCTAATGAACCCACTTCTCCCTAATTCAACATTATAAAATATATTTAATAATATTATCACATCAATTTAGAAGGCTTGTAAGATAAATTTAATGTTAAACTATTTTTGCAATGTGTCTTGCACATTCACATTGGTTCTTGTGCCTTTCTAGGCCATGTGGACTTCATTTTAGTGTTGTAAAGTGTATTTAATCACACTTTCACATTTATTTATGTGTCCCAAGCCCTATTTTACATTCACATCATCACTAATAGTCCCATGTTAATCCATATTGTGCATCCCGAGGCTTTAATTAATCAAAAACCTGACAAAGTTGCAATTTAAATCTTATTTCCTTATCTCCTAGCTTCTTAGCTATCAGAATAGCCCCTATGGGACCCATTCACCATGCATGGTGAATCAGTCCCCTCCAGGTGGGACCCAATTGCCATGTGTGGCGAATGCATCCTATATGGCCCCATTTTGACCTTTGAGCGGGAAAAAGTGAAATTTAAAGTTTAATTTCACTACATGTTGGCCTGCGATGAGGTATTATCGGGTAGTAAGGTACAATTGCCTATAAATAAGTGTTTTTATCCTCATTTTACATAGAAAAACTCATTTTTACATGTCTCGGATCTTTAATTCATCATCTTTCTTCTCATCCAAGTCAAGCAAGCTAGGGTTTCTTCATTATGAGTCATCAAGTTAGCTTTTTAAAGCATTCAAGGGCTGAATCAACATGTTATGCTGCAAAATTTCAAGATCAATCATCATGGAAAGGTAATCTACTCCATTGTTACATGTTTCATTCATTTATTTCATCATTTTGGTCTAATTACCTAAAAGGGGTTTGACCAAGGAAAACCCCCATGCCCTAACATTCAACATGTCTTCTCTTCTTCTTGTTTATTTGTAGATTTAGGTTCTTTGGAAGCTTGAAAATCATTGAAGATCAAGTTGCAAGGTTATTCAAGTCTTCTCCTCTTTGTTCAAGTCAAATATCAAGAAAAATCCATTTATAGGTTCAGAAATCAGAGTTTTGGAAGCAGACACCTATAGGGCATCAAAGTGCAGATCAGAAGCTTCAGAATACACCTTTGAAAATATAGAAATTGCAAAGTGGAATCATTCACCATGAGTGGTGAATGAGTCCCACCATAGGGTCAATTTTGAGTACCCTTTTGTCAGAAACGGGTTCCAGTACAGTTTACCAGAATTGGGACTGATTCACCCAGAATGGAAAATGAGTCCCTCGAGGCATGAAAAATAGCATCATCAACATTCCAGCATCCATTTCCAGTCCTCATCAAAGTTCTAGGTGCGCACTTTCAATTTGAATCATTTATGTCGCAGCTTACTATTTATTCTTAGGTTATTTTGCAGTACACAATGTGTTTTCAAACAAGTCATAATTCTTAGATTTTGCAGTCATGTTTGATCAATTTCATAGCTTAGCAGCATTATATCATTTCATTTAGTTCAAATAACATCATACAATCTTCTATTTGAGTGGACCACCTAGATTTTAAGTGTAGGATCTATCTCTTTCCATTGGGTGAAAGACCCTAATTGAGCAAAAGAGACCTAGTATCCCGAACCCAAAAATCTATGGTTCACATCTTCAACATGTAAATAATAAATTTCTAGGATGCTTGCTTTATCAAGAACTATTAGATTTTGATGAGAGGATATAGGAGAGATTTTCCTTTCTCTTTCTCCAACAAGATTCTTTTGCAATAGAGGTTTCTTCTCTGAATAAAAATTTTGATTAAAAACTATTTCAGAATTTAAAATTTTTGTATTAAAATCATTCACACATTCCTGTTCTTTAAATAACCTAGACACAATCAAATCATCCTCAATTTTAACAGTCATTCTTTGTGTAGCCTCCAAATTTTGTGCTTTACTTCTTTTCAAATGAAAACTAATTTTTGGGTTCGTGGCAACAATAAATACACATAATTGAATGCTTTCATTTGGTTGCTCATTTTGAGGAATCTTTTTCAAAGTACGATTAAATCTCTCCACAAACTCTCTAATAATTTCATCTTTTCGCTTCTTTATTTGAAAAAATTGAATCAACAATGCATATATATCAACTATCGGCTTAAATCTTCCAAGAAACCTCACCTTCAAACTGTCCCAGCTGGTAATGCATCCATCTTTTAAATTTTGACCCCATTCTGCTACTCGTTCAATGAGGCTTTCAACAAACAACTGCACAAACACATCATCTTCTTGAACTCCAAGGATCCCACACGCAATGGTGAATGCTTGAATACGATGATCTAGATCTTGAGAATCTTCACTAGCAAATTTAGGAAAATATCTTCTTGAACCTTCAGGTATGGCTGTATATTGAGGCAAAGCAAATGATTCAATTTGAGTTTCCCATGGTTGGGATGCAACCAAAGCCATGACATAACACTAGAATTCTTCTACCACAGACATCTTTCATAAACATAGAGTCGCCAACCTCCATCCTCGGGGAGACACCTTCAGATTTCTATGAGAACAAAGCACCAACCACGTCGTATCCCCAACAGAGTCACCAAAAAATTGTTAGCATACAGATTTGTCCTTCAAAGATAAATACATAAAATGACTCAGCAAGCCCAAAAGGAAGAACAAACAGTGCTAACAGCTGGAGAAGTTGTCATTAAATTGACAACTTTCCTCTGAATTGAGAGGTACAACTCCCTCTTAAAATATATAATGAATGGAATAACAGGGTATCCTTTTAACCTGAAAGCAGAAAAGGAATGACTAACACCTACTCATAACCATGAAATAAGTGCGGGAGATTGATTCAAAATGAAATGAATGCGAATAAATGATCCAAAGCCCGTCTATTTCACACCCACAGACAGTATAGATTAATAAAGATGACTCTATTTCCCTCAACACATACTGATATAACATGAGTAATATTGAAGACAGATTACAAATTGACACAAGAAAAATTGCAATCAGAAAAGACATTCAAAGACACAAAGTTACGAAAATGATTCTGCATTCCTTCAACAAAACAAAACTCAAAGTTTCTGAAAAAGCTCCTGTGCATAAGCTGAATTAAGAAAATAATAACTGGCTACAACAGAAAATGAATTCGCTCCCTCTCCCCTGTTTCACAGAACAGCCGAAAAAAAAGAAGATCCCCTCTTCTTACAACATTGGAAATAAATAGAGCTATTGGGAGACCGTTCACCTCCCGTAACTGCTTCTTAGACAATTCAAAAATTTCCGCCTTTGTCTTTCACATAACCATTTCTTGAATAATGCTTTCCAAATCCCTTTCGTGGCATAACTGTCTTTATTTGAAGATAAAATTTCATTTGGTGATGAGTATTGGACGATATCTTCATTAAGTTCTCGCCCCATTTCTGCCATGTTTCCAGTGATGCATCCCAACAATCTTCAAGATGCTTCTACCAACAATCATCAAGATCATATAGGCGGCATATCTCAAGGACCTTTAGGGCTAGTTGTTTGTCTCCAGCAACAGGTTGCCTTAGTGGTAAAATCTCCAATAAACCCAGACCTTGCCTTGGGCAAGATGCTAGATAAATAGGTGCAATCTGCCAAGTGAAAGAATGAGATGACAAAACTTGCGCATAAACAAGCCTATTAAGCTCCTCAAGACTTATTCCTCCCACATTATATTTCTCATCACGCCGAATTAATTCTATTTGCAAGCTTTTGGTTGTTAGCAATTCTATCATGTGTGACACCATCCGTGAATCAAAAATCTGGGAGCATTCTGCGAGGATCACCTCAATGTCGTCTCCATTATGCCAAGAATAAGTTTCGTGAGTTGTTTATCAGCAACTATAGATTTCAACTAGAAACACTTTTTGGATAAGCTAAGCATGCCTTCCAGTGCCATTGCAAATGGTCTGATGTAGAAAAAGTGAGATATCAGAAGTTCCATCCAGTGACAAGTAACTGAAGCAAGAGTATCAATGTCACCCAACATTATCCGTATCAACTTTTTCAGCCCACACATTGTTTCATGGTGACCATTTTCATTAATCCAGAATGGACTACAAACTATTTTTTCTACTTGCCCTCGGCTGATGATGAGGTGTTAAGAATAAGTGACTCAAATCATGCTCCATCGATACTTGACTAGCAATATCCCGAAGTCTGTACTGCAATTTAATATCCATTGCCTTAAGAATTTGTATGGTGTTGCGAGTGTCTCACGCTCGTTTGAAATGTAGTTGACGTCAAATATTAAAGTGTATTCTTTTAGTGCCTTTTGAGTAGAATGAAACAGATCATCAGATATTAAATAGATGAAGAATTGCAAGCTGCGACATCAACAAAGGTAAAACCATATGTCATTGAATCACTATTTGCTCTGACCGATGTTTCCTCTCTCAAGTCAAAAAGATGTACTGCACTATTAGACGTGGCTTGGGGATATTTAAACCTCCATGCACAATCTTTCCTCATCGGTATCTGAATCTCAAATTTCACAACACGATGGACCCTTCAAATTGTTGGCTTCCACATACACAGGCCCGAGCTAGTTTTTCCTTCCGAAAAACAAATAGATGAGGCTTCAAGACTTCATTCAACACATATTCAATGCCAATCATTTTCAAAAATATGAGACATGTCAAGGGGTGAATGGAGCACCCGCGCAACTGCTCGTTGTTGCACGTCCAGTCATAGAATGGAGAGAGTGTAAAATAATCAAAGACAAAGTTTCAAACTAACCAGAATGCTGATGGTAATCCTTTTAACTTAAACATTGCTTAAAAGTAGTATGTCGGTAGGTCGGTCATTCTTGAGACTTTCGAACCTTTTTGTTTATCCTACGACCATAGTATTTTTCAAAACTACATCTCCTTGATGTATTTAATCAAACAGTTCACGAGCTTTGTATCTGATTCTTCATTTGGATAGAAACATCTTGCCACTCTTAGAAGTTCTCCAACTAGCCCTCCATTGATCACCTCCTCACAATGTTTAAATCTTAAATGCTCGTAATGTTCGTACAAATTGATATCTCCCGACAGTATGTGGCCTGCTGTCACTACCTCCTTACCTCTAATTTCTGGTGTAGCTGCTTTGCTTTCATTGAATACAATCAAGAAACGTATGACAATATCATTTTCATATTTCGGAGGAACCACCAAGTAGTCACGCTTGGTTGCTACAAAATAATTTTGTCCTGAGAGAATTTCACAGAGAGCCACCGCAGAATACTCTTTTCTTTTCCCATGTACCGTTCATACTAAAGGAGTAGAATAACTCAACAAATGATCCATCTCAGTTGATAAGTAAATGCCTTTCCTATGTATAGTTTCCATCTTGGCACGGCAAGGCAGGGAGGAGTCGGATGGTCGGAGGTATTTAGAACTTTAGAACCTTGTTATAAAGAGTTCAGTGGTTCTCAAAACTCCCGAATCCCCACTTCATAATTTGTGAACCATCGGTGGAATTCAAAAACTTAATTAAATTTCCCATAATAAAGGGTCGGAGGTATTTGAGGTTCTAGAACCGAAGGAACACCCGACAATAAAGAGGCCAAATTTTATAAGGCTAATAATCTTCACGTAAGGGCTTTACGGATGCATAAATACTGACTTTAATAAAGTCACAAGTGGACTTCAAAGTTGAATGCTTCTAATACAATTTTCTGACTTTGGAAAGCGGATTATACTTCATGATGACCGGACAGTAATTTAACCCCTTACAAATTTGAAGTTGGGACTTTGAAGTCCGGTTTGGGCTGAGGAACAAAAACTTTCATATTTTCTACATAATAGCTCAAATTTGCATGAAATTTGTACATCTTGAAGATTGGAGCTCCTTGAGCAAAACCTAGAAGGCTTTTAATTTGTGGATCACGGGTGATAAAAAGTGAAGCTTGATATTTTGCAAGCGATGAGAGATTTGAGCATGAAAACTTGTCAGATTGGATGAAACGGGGATAGAATCATGCCCATAAGGGTAATTTGCACTAGCATTCGCAGATTTTCAAAAATAATCATTTTTGTGATTCGGCAGGCTCGAGGGTGTGTATAGGAGAATGCACTAAATTTTGAAAAAATTCAAGTTCAAATTCTGGGGTAACAGCTATCAAGAATGATCTTGTTACTCTCTTTGCATAGTGGATAGCTAGTTAATGAGAATATGGTACTTATGGTAGAAAGTGGATTAATTTCCTTACTCCTCCCAATCATCTCAATCAAGAGGTTATTAGCTACCTCATAGAGAAGTTCAAATGACTCAATATCATATTAGTCTACTAGATAAAATCAAATCATATTGGTTACCTCCTTTAGCATGATATACATATTGATGATTTTGAATGAAAGAAGATTTGGAACAAGAATGCCTTACCTAAATTCAATTCCATCTAATAGGTTGCTTGCTAGAATATTTTTTTTTACTATTGATCAATAATCTTAACAATAAAGGCATTATGATCCCTAATAGGTGGGTACTTTGTGACAATAAGACTAGAGGACATTCTTTGGTAAGGATTATACCAATGCATCATTAGGATTAAAGTTCCATTTACTTTGCAATTCTATGTCCATGGAATGCATCTCTAACACTCTTGCTAGGTAAATTTTGATGCCCAGGGTGTAATTGGAGATATATTTGTATTTATATTCTCCTAGGAACCTTGACATTAGTTTTCATATGCATTCATAAGGAATATGGGGTATAGTGGTGGAAATCATATGTGACATTGGATTCATTTAAAGCATTTTCCCCTTCCTAAGTGTTAGAGGAAGAAGTGGAGAATCTTTTCATAACATAGGGGTCCCACATGAGTTAGTGGACTTCAAAATAGAGTACTATATTTAAGGATGCAATCCATCATGGAGTTATGGATCAATGATGCCTTTGTGGTTCTAATTTGTATTTATGGTCACATTGGTTGAGCATATGGGATGTCCATGTGAAATTTATTCTTCCATCTCTCCCTCTTATCTCTATCTCATTATCCCTTCATCTCTCTCTACCCCTACATCTCTCCTTCTCTCTAACTCTCTCTATATATCACTTCATATCTTTATCTTCATCATTCTATCTCTGGACCTCTCTCGCTCCCCCTTTCTATATATTTATCTTTTCCACCTCTATCTATCTCTCTCCTCTATCTCTTTAGCTCTCCCTCTCCTCTCCATATCCCTCTCCTCCATCTCCATCTCCATTTCTATCTCTCTCCCTTATCTCTATCTCTTTACCCCCTCTCTCTCTCTCTCACTCTTCCCTCCTTTATATCTCTCTCTTTCTATCCTTGTATCTCCCTATCTCTCCCTCTCCCTATTGCAAACATAACATGAGCATGTTGGTGATGAAGCCTAATTATCTTCTTCAATCAAAGGTTTTGTTTCAATCATGTCTAGATCCATGTAAGTGGATGCATAGTTGATTTTAAGCCATCACTTCTCCATTGGGACCTTTTTTGCATGAAATTTTTTTTTTCTAAATGGCCTACTAATTGACCTTATGTACTACACAAACATATGCAAAAATTAGATCAATTTTTTTTCTAGTTGACCTTCCACACCTCTTCAACATACCCATTGCACTCGAAAGTGTGATTGCTAGTTACAACGAAGGTGTTCCCTATATGAAATGGATGATCTATTTTTTCAAATCAATGGTTTAAAATACTCCTAAACATGCAAGATGATAGAAAGTATCCCATCCATCCATCAATTTTTGATATTTCCAATTGTATTTCCATTTGTCATTTTTCGTTCATTCTTTAACCTAAGTCTAATCCTTGTCCATGGGCAGTTGCAATAGGAGGGATGTGACAAAATCACTAGAAAGCATTTACAAATTTTAATATAAGTACAAAATACATTTATTCAATTGTACTTATATCAGAAGGAGACATAGAACACACCAATTTCCTTTATTGAAACCCATCATGTCATCTCTATAGAGGATATTTTAAATAGATTCCTTTTCTAAAGAATATTGTTTGGTTTTATTATCTTTTATGTCAATTATTTTATTATATATTTAATTCATATAAAATTTATATTGGACAGGTGCAGAAAGATGGGGGCCAAAAAGTGGCCAAGCATCTTTAATTTTTTTTAAAAGTCATAACGTGAGAACGTTATATCTTGTTATAACAAAAAAAACAACTTTTCATCATTCTCATTTATGTGTTTTCTTGCAAACCCGCGACCTTCAAACCCTCAAGAGTGGACTCACATTGTTCAAGAGAAATTTCTTCATCAAATCATTGTTGAATCTTTGCCAAAATGCCACCACGATGTTGGGGAGGTCAAAGGAGTAAGTTTTTTTTTGTGTGTGAATTTTTTTCTAAATAGGTAGATTTAATAAGTTTTTTGAGGTAAATTTATTTAATTTAAAGTAAATGATAATCAACCTTCTAATCCTCAAAATCGTCCTTCACCTCAACCCGAAATACCTACTGAAGAAAAACCCCAACAACAAACACCTCCAACAATTTGTTAATATGCTCAAAGAACTCAAGAAAATATAATGGAGAAAATTGAGAACAACAAAAAATAAATTGAGGATATACTTGCAAGGTTGAAAGATTCTGGTAAGCTCAACCTCACATAGAGCCATGCTTGCTTAATCACTTGAATTGATGTTATCAAATGTAGATTCAATTAGCAAGTAAATAACTAGTTGGTTAGATAAGAGAAGATAGTATAGACAATTTTATGTTGATAAATTATCCTATAAAAAGTGAAAGATGAGAAAATAACAAAATTTGACTTGTGTTCTCTATTCAAAAACCCTAAAACAAATCAACCTTTACACCCTTCAAGTAAGAGGTTCCCTATCCATTGGTGCAACCTTGGATAAAGAACCATTTTTGGTAGAGGTCGTGGATGGTTTTTGACCATCCACCATGCAACAACAATGGGGTGCCACAATATTTTTTGAGGAAACTCTATTGCAAGTTTATCCTCAATAAAATCCCAAACTATTTTGATATCCGATACTTCCAGGGTAGAGGTGGAGGCTCGACACAGGATAGAGTGAGGGTACATCTTGACCCACAATGGTCAACGAGACGAGCACTCGTTAGACTAGTATACAAGCATGTGGCTATCCCTTCCATTGTGAAGGAGAGGATTGAGGTTGAGACATCGCAATTGATTAGTTCCCTGATCCAAAGCATCATACAACATGCCAATCCTGTAGCATAGGTGAGTAGGGTGAGTCTTCGAGAAGTAGAGTTCCACCTCATATTCGTCAGGCTTGTGGGACACCCTATGGTTATGACCCCACACATAGTTAGGATGTAGGTGCACATGGTACATCTGCAATTGATCATATGTTGATGACATATGCCCTCCTTAATGAGGCATTTGTCCTTGATAGTCAGGTAAATGTTAGCAAGTTCATTGAATTTAATTTATTAAATTTCATTTTTTAAATGTAAGATTAACTAAATTAGTTTAATGATTATAATGAAATTTTAGGGTCATATAATTCACTCAGTTTTCAGCAGTCTGTCACCTCCTTATTATGTGATGACTTGTACTATTGAGGTATGTAACTAGTAAATAATTATAAATATTACATGTGAATAGCATTGTTAAATATGAATGGTATTCTTATATCTAAATTTGGTTGTTGAATAGGTTAATCTTGGATATTTGATGGCAACACCTCCTGGTGGAGGTGGACATTGAAGCTTCACTCAGGTAATAAAATAAAGAGTTTAAATAATGAATTATAGAAAATAGTTTTTTGTAGTTTATATTCATATCACTAATTACATTGCATTGCACATCTTTCAAACTCAAAGCATTACTTCACATTACATAATTAATAACTAGATTTTGATAGATGACAAAATTTCAATTACAATATAGTTTTGTACAAAGTCAACATAAGCAATTATGCAATTACTTCACATTGCATAACTAATAACCAGGAGCAACTACCAATTGCATTTTCTTGTCATGGCATTCCATGAGACCACATTTCTTTGAGGTATTTTTTCAAATAGTGCATTGCCTTGTCTATGCTACCATATTTTCCATACACGTCTACCAAAGCATTTTATCAAAAGGTTCACTTCCTTACTGCTATGGCTAAAATCCTAAAATGGATGCTTTCAAACAAACTATGGTTGCTTGGAAAAAATCTATCAAAGCATAATAGTAAGCAATAGCATAGACAAGGTAGTGAGTTTGAAAAAATGCATCAAAGAAATGTGGTCTCATGGTGACGGGGAACTTTCTTCACCAAAAAATATTTGACTTATCAATCTCACCAAATTGGCTTGGTTCCATGGAACGAATATTTCCATCATGTTCTCTTTAAATTTCTACTAAACACTAAAGAACCAAACTATTTCTCGGTTCTTTTCGATAGTGACTGTAGACTACAGTTTTTTGGTTTTTTCATGTTTTATTGTTTAATAATAAATAAAACATCACCATGAGACCACATTTCTTTGAGGTATTTTTTCAAACAGCTCACTTCCTGGTCTATGCTACCACATTTTCTAGACATGTCTACAAAAGAATTTTATCAAACAGTTCACTTCCTTGTTGCTATGGCTAAAAGCCTAAAATAGGTGCTTTCAAACAAACTATGGATGCTTGGAAAAAATATATCAAAGTATAATAGTAAGCAATAGCATAGACAAGGTAGTGAGCTATTTGAAAAAATGCCTCAGAGAAATGTGGTCTTATGGAGATAGATGTCAGCATGAGACCACATCTCTTTGAGGCATTTTTTCAAATAGTTCACTACCTTGTTTATGCTACCACATTTTCCATACATGCCTACCAAAGAATTTTATCAAACAGTTCACTTCCTTGCTGCTATGGCTAAAATCCTAAAATAGGTGCTTTCAAACAAACTATGGATGCTTGGAAAAAATATATCAAAGCATAATAGTAAGCAATAACATAGACAAGGTAGTGATTTGTTTGAATAAATCCCTCAAAGAAATGTGGTCTCATGGTGATCTCAATGCTTCAAGAATTGGTTTATCTTTTCGTGGTAGTCTCCCCAAGAATGCCCATAATTCATTGTCATCGTTGTCCTTGATTCTTTGGCACCTTCCAAAGGCTCTCGATAAAGTTTTTCTATTTATTCTCAATGCTTGACTTGTCTTTCTAATAAGATGAGCTTTCTTTGTTTGATTACTTACTATTGTTGATGTAATGACATGTCATGTCGCATTACTATCTTTTGTGAGTGAGGTGTTACCCACACTCTCACATGCACTCATTATATTCTTCACAATAGATTTTTCACTTGAAGCCTTGATGTTCTCAACCCAAGAATATTCATGATGGACCTAAACTTTATACTTCGCATCATTTTAACGAATAGTTGACATCTTCTGGTCTCATTTAATTTCTCAAAGAACACTCTCCAAATCTTATGAGCATATTTTCTACATGTGTGTTTTGGAATCTTATCTTCCATTGGCTGCAAAATATTCTCATCAATATCAATCAAATACTTGGGATTTCTATGCAAAATTCTAGGTGGTTTTCTCAAAGGTAAATTTTTCTCAACATTAGGAATTTCATCAATATTTAAATGAGATGGGATAGATGGCATACCTTCGATTGAATATGGAATAGATTACGTACCTTGAGGTTGAGATAGAAATGATAGTGTACCTCCTTCCTCACATGTGAGTGATAATGTAATCTCAACTTGAGATGCGGTAGATGGTGTCCCTCCATATTCACTTGCACTAAAGGATGTGTCTCCAACTATGGTATTCAAATCTCTCATAGCATTGAAACATAGAAAAATAGCATAGGTTCACCAAAACATAGGGTTTTTATACTAAATTTTGAATGTTTCACCAAACTTACTATAAATAAAAAGGGTAAAATGGGGTGTGATGAACCTACCTATTTTCTAATTCATTCAGGAAATGAGATCCTCCAAGATAGAATTAACTTTCAACCCTTAGGTGAGTTAATTCTATGGAAGATCTAACAATTTCCTTTATATGTGTGTGGACGAGGGGTACAATTCAAACAACACTTTTGTGAGATGAAAATAAAATAGAAAATGACCTCAAATATGTAACCTAAGACCTGATTCATGTAGATGAAGCCTAGATCTAATAGAAATAGTCATTTTTATATTTTTTGGATGAGTGGAAGACACTTAAAACTTGCCTCAAAACTTGGTTGCTAAGTGTCCTATTGATTGCAAAGTGTCTTGAGGCAACTTTTTGAGCAAAATTTTTAGTAGCCTCTTAAGATAGATTTGAGATGCGATTTCCCATTGGTTTCACTCGAAAATGACAACTTTTGCAACTTTTGAAATTTTGCACTATAGAGATCTCCAATCTTCAATTTTTTTCAACCTAAAATTTCCAACACAAACATAAGAGGGAAAAAATGTTTATTTTTGGTGAATGGGGGTTTTTTTAGAAGAACGAAGAAGAATTATTAATTCCACAGTTTTTTGTTGTCATTGATGTCACCATGTTATGGTTACAAGTCTAAGTTAGTGCCTAATCCAGTATTTTAGTCTGGTATCTGAACTGGTTTTCAAGCTATACTATTCGGTATTCTAGTCTGAAATCCTATGTTGTTGGCAGTTATTGCTTGCAGTTTTGGGAAATAGTTTATGGTTGCTGAAGGGTATGTGCAGGATCATGATGGGCCAAAAAGTGGCAATACGATGGGTATGTGGCTAACGACTATTTTTTTACCCAAAATTGATGAAACAAAAAGGGTTTTTAAGGGAGATTCTCATCTTTCCATCGATATAAATTATGCTTTACTTTGAATTTAATAAGTAATTATTATTCATTTTCTATTCAAATTATGACTAAAATCCCAATTGATAGGCGGACTGAAAAACATCTATAGCTTTCAAACAGTATCACATTTTTTGAATCCAAAACATGCATCACATTCTATGTTTCACATACTATAGGATTACAAAAAGAAAAAATGAATTTCATGAAGTTTTGACCAAGTTAAGGTGGTCAAACATATAGGTTTTTATATTTTTTAAAAAGTTGTAATAAAAATTCATAATTAATTATTTACTTGGAAAGAAATTACAAAAAATATGCATCACATTAGGGCATAAGTCCTCTACTTATATCTAAAATATTATAAAAAAATATTATCATTTTATTGTAGTTAGGGTGGTCGACAGCACACCTACTTCTTATTTTTTCCCTAAAATTGAAGTACCATTGCACTGAAATTTCAAATTTTCACCAAATAGATTTTCTTTTAAACAAACCTAGTAGTTTAGAAACTACATTCAATTTTCTACATATTCTATTCTTACATATTTTTGAAATAATATAAATAACTTATTCAAAATTTTATGTCAAGTTGCCTAACTCGATTTTTCTGAATTTTTGCCACTTAAAGGCCTGTTTTTTCCATGATGATCCTACACATACCCTGAAGGCGTGTATGTTTAGAATTTCATGTGGTCGGTGCTCGTATGGCGTATTGGCATTATTCTGTTGATTACTTTTTGCAATTAATTTTGTTTCTAGCTGGCTTCTTGGATTAGTGGTAATATGGTGAATTAATTTTTTTATGCGGATAAATGTGTGACCTATCTTAGGTCTATGCCGACATTATGTAGCGTATTAAGTGTGTGGATTGCCTTTTGGGAAGATTTTGTGAATACTTGAAGCCGACGAGTTGGTATTTTTGGTAAGCAAGGAGATGCATCTAATTAGGTTGACCTAATTGATGCTTACAGATAGATCAAGTGGGTATGTGCAGGATCATGATGGGCCAAAAAGTGGTGATATGATGAGTATTTGTAGGGTATGTGGCTAATGACTTTTTTTTACCCAAAATTGATGAAACAAAAGGGTTTTTAAAGGAGATTCTCAACTTTCCACCAATATAAATTATGCTTTATTTTGAATTTAATAAATGGTTATTATTCATTTTCTATTTGAATTATGACTAAAGTCTTGATTGATAGGCTGATTGAAAAACATCTATAGCTTTCAAACGGTATCACATTTTTTGAATTGGAAACATGCATCACATTCTATGCTTCATAATATAGGATTAAAAAAATTGAATTTCATGAAGTTTTGACCAAGTTAAGGTGGTTAGACATACGAGTTTTTATATTTTTAAAAGTTGTAATAAAAACTTCATAAATAATTATTTACTTGGAAAAATTATAAGAAAATATGCATCACATCGGACATGAGTCCTCTACTTATATCTAAAATATTATAAAATTTTTTATCATTTTATTGTGGTTAGGGGTGGTCGACAAACACCCACTTCTTATTTGTTCCCTGAAATTTAAGTGCTACTGCATTGAAATTTCAAAGTTTTCACCAAATTGATTTTTTTTTAAATAAACCTAGTAGTTTAGGAACTATAGTCAATTTTCTACAGATTCTATTCTTACATATTTTTGAAATAATATAGATAACTTATTCAAATTTTTACATCAAGTTTCCTAACTCTAAATTTTTTGAATTTTTTGCCACTTAAGGGCCTATTTTTTCCACAATGATCTTGCACATACCAAGTATATATATGTTTTGAGCAGTTTTAAAGATGAAGTATGAGGTATGTGTGGTGTGTCTGAGCAAATGCAAAAGTGAAGAAGAGAAAAAATGATGAAGTGTGTCAAGTCAGTCTATTGAGCATCATCGAAACTGCATCAACACTTGTTAGGTGCACTATTTACAGTTCATTTTGGTTGTGAAGCCCAATTTTATTTTTTGAATCTTTTATAGGCAGTGAGCTTTTGTATTCGGATAGTGAGTCCTTTTCAAGGTAGTGAGCCCTTGGCAGTGAGCCTTATATATTCAATTTGAAACTACTTTATATTGTGAGTTAATCCTCACCATGGTTTTTCCCTTATTGGGTTTTCCACGTTCTGGTGTTCATTGTGTTGATTTAATTTGTGTTTCATTGTGTGACTGTGGAATTGATAAGTGTTGAAGTTTTGAATTTGAATTTTTGTGACAACTAATTCACCCCCCCTCTTACTTGTCCTGTGCCTTTTAACAATCGGTATCAGATCTTTGGTTCCTTGGTGAAGAGCTTAACTTCTTGAGGAGGATCCTAAAGGTTGATCAGATGGATGATATTAGAGAGCTTCAGAATGCTCTTGAAGATATTGACAAAGTAGAAAGAGAAAATAGAGATTTGAAAGAAAATCTTGATGAAGCAAATGAATGTGTCAAAAAGTTGAAAGAACAATTGAAGAAATTCAAGGAAATACACAAAGAAGTGAGCAGCTGAAACAAGAGATAATTGGGCTGAAAGTGACTATAAAAGAAAAGAAGATAATTGAAGAATATTTGAATACAATGATACATAATAAGTCTAATGAATTCTCTAAACTAGAACAGGAGGTAGTAAACTTGAGAGTAGAATTGGAAAAAGAAAAAATCTATGAGAATAGTTTTAGATCTAGCTCTGATAAGCTTGGAGAATTACTTGCACTAGATAGAAACCAAGTAAAGACAAAGCTGGCTTGTGAAATGATGCAGGTGAAAGTTCTAAGGACAATCAAATGACTCAGGACAAAGGGAAGTTGCAGAAAAGAAAGTTTGCAAGGAGACAACTTGTGAGACAACCTAATGCACAATGGTATCCCTCTTTCAACGGTATTTTTTTTTCCTATAATAAATATGGTCACAAGGAAATAGAATGTAGGAGTAGGAAGAATCAAATTTTTGGTCCCTTCACTGGACAATGTTTTGGATGTAAGAAGGTTGGACATTTAAAGCTACTGAATATAGATCCCAAGTAAAAATGATTAGTCAGGTAATGATGAACAGATTTAATGGAGGTAGAATGAATCAATTCTTTAACGGCTACTGCTATATCTCAAAGGTTTGAAGAAGTAAGAATGGAATGCAGTCTGCTCTAGTAGAGAAGATTGATAAAGAAGAAATGAAGCAAGAGATGAACAAGATATGGAAGACAAAAGAAGAAGAAGAACTTGAAACTAGTTATGTGTTTATGCCATCATTTGGTATAGACGATTTATTCAGGAATTAGACCTAGCATAGTCTTAGGGGAGCATTATATCAAAAAATTATAAAAACCCCCTAATAAATCACGTGTTAGAGGTTGTCACAAGGATAGAATGTGAAGAATGAATAATCTGAGGTTTTAGAAAAGGAACCAGAAGAAAACATGATGGCATAATAATTTGTGGACCAAATTAGGGTTTTTTGTGTTGGGAAGAATGTTTTTAGTAGCTTTTTAATGTTTGTTGCATTTAATGTGTTCTAGGGAAAATCAATGGTGTATAAGTTGAAATTTGTAAGTCTTTTTGATCAGTTGAGTATTTGAAGAGTTTGAAAAGTTCCTTCAAGCGATCTTGAAGCAGGTTGAAGCAATTTTGAAGGGAATTCGAAGAAATTGTCATGAATAATCAAGAATCATTTCTCAGTTTGCAAAAGGAAGAAGGAAAATGAAGAGCTTTTGATTAATCATACATGAATTCAAGAAAGTTAAGCATGAAAATGGACAAAGGATTGAGTGGTGTCATTCCACTAAAGATGAAAGGAGTTGAATTGGAAGAATTTGATCATAGGAAGATGAAAGAAATGGAACTAGGGTAGAAGGAAAATGAATTACAAAGCATAAAAACCCTAGGTATGGATTTGTGGGGAGAATTTTTGTGGTTTACTGATAAGAAGTATTTTGTTCTTGTTGAATCGTTTCAAGAACAACAAAATTGTTAGACAAACCCTACCTAATCATGAAGGAATAAATCAAAGCGATTACTAGTTTATGCAGTATTGGGGATCTTCCTGGAAAGAAAACTGTGAAATACAAAGATTTGGAGGAACTTACTAGCATTAAAATAGACCCTTGAGCTCTATTGATAAACACTCTTCCAGATTCAGCCGTAAGGTATGTTGCATATAGTATTTCTTACAAAATCTATTTTAGAAATCGTGAAGGCTCGACATCAGCTATTGTTGTATATATTTCACATATGATGGTTAAGGAAAATAGGCAGTTTGATTTGTGTAGCCTATTACTTGAAAATCTATCTAAAAATATCTAAATGTCGATGGTTGAGGGTTATCCCTTTCGGTTTGGATATTTGCTTTTGTGCTTGGTCTTTTAATTTTTTCACTCCTTACCGGGAAGATAAAATGTGGTGTGGAAATCTGATATTCCTATTGGGAAACAAGTCTACAAATACCTAGAAGTGTTGGCAGATAATGTAAGTGTGTGCAAATCATATTTCACATCCTTAAGAACAACTCTATGCTTCAATATGTCAGCACCAAGTTAGTTTGAAGTAGGTTCATCCTCCAGTAAGAGAGAATTGGAAGCTTTCATTAGTGATTCCCCTTTGGAATCAAAGAAAAGAAAAGTTATAACTAAAGACATCACTGTCTTTTTAGAAGAGAAGGAAAAAGAATCTTTGCCTGGATCTGAATCATCTAATCCAAATGACATCTAGTCTATGTTGGTTAAAGGAAAGATGAAGAAGATTGGTGAGATATGGAATGCAGCCTCTCCTATTGATAGACTCAAAATTGATGACGCTCTGGTGGAGTATCTACTTCGAAAAGGAATTGATGTATCAATTGTTTCTGACTCCTTACCATAAAATTTAGTTGAGATTGTTGAAGAAAGAATTTTGCTTGAAGGTCTAGAAGGATGCAAGTTGGAAGCCTTGGTTGAAAAGAAATGTACTAAAGCTAATCAAAGATTATCTGAACTTATCATGGAAACAAAGAAATGCATCAAAGAAATATCAGATATCTACAAATATTGTCTCTAGTAGCCTGTTGTGGTAGACAATTTCAAAAGTGGGGTTGAAGGAATTGAATCTAAGGTGAACAATATTTGAAAGAACTTTGATATCTTTGAAGACAAAGAAGGAAAACAAAGGGTGAGAGTTGGTGAATTGCAAGTTGAACTGGTTGTTGGACAGAGATAGAGAGATGATGTGGTGAAGACTTTTTGGCTCCTTAAGGAAATCGCTGAGGTCCGATTAGACCATCTTTTTGGAATACTTACTGATGCAGAAGATTATGAAAGACAATACTCATATTTGTCATCCTCTTTTACTCTGTTGGCTCTATTGGAAAGCATCTGCACAAGAATGGATTTAGCTGCATTCAACTGGAATAAGTTACATCTAGTTATCAAAGAAAGATACAAGAAGGTGTTTGAGGTGAAGAGTGTCATTTTTACTTGAATCTTGAATGTTCAATTTCTGCTGCTTTGTTTTGTTTTGGCAAGAAGAAAAGAAAGAGAAAAAGGAATCTGAATAAGATGAAGAAAAATTGAATTATTGAATGTTTGAAATTTTTGGATGGCCAGAAGTTTTTGGAAGAATTGGAATCTTTTTTTTTTTTCAATTTTGATGTCACCATGTTTACATCTTTTTGGTTGCCCTTTTACATTGATGTCAAATGGGAGAGAGATTTGGAAAGTAGGGAGAGATTGGAAGAAAAAAATTTGAACATTTTTTTGGCACATGTTGCCATCAATGACAAAGGGGGAGATTGTTGGAAGAACAAAGAAGAATGATTATCTCCATGGTTTTGTGTTGTCAATTATGTCACCATGTTATGGTTACAAGTCTAAGTTAGTGTTTGATCTGGTATTTTGGTTCGGTATCTAAACCGGTTTTCAAGCTGTATTGTCTGGTATTCTAGTATGCAATCCTCCGTTGTTGGCAGTTATTGCTTGCAGTTTTGGGAAATAGTTTATGGTTGTTGAAGGCATGTATGTTCAAAATTTTGTGTGCTCTGGTGCTTGTATGGCATATTGGCATTATTCTATTGATTACTTTTTGCAATGAAGTCTATTTTTGGCCGACTTCTTGGATTAGTGGTAATATCGCGAATTAATTTTGTTATGCAGATATATGTGCAACCTATCTGAGGTCTATGTCGACATAATGTAGTGTATTAAGAATGTAGATTGCCTTTTGGGAAGATTTTGTGAATACTTGAAGCCAACAGGTTGGTATTTTTGGTAAGCAAGGAGATGCATCTAATTAGGCCGACCTAATTGATGCTTGTGGATAGATCAAGTATATATGTGTGTGTGTGTGTGCATGTGTGTTTGTGTGTGTGTGTGTGTTGAACAATTTTGAAGATGAATTATGAGGTATGTGTGGTGTGTCTGAGCAAATGCGAAAGTGAAGAAGAGCAAAAATGATGAAGTATGTCAAGTCAGTCTATTGAACATCACTAGAATTGCATTAGCACTTGTTAGGTGAACTATTTATAGTTCATTTTGGCTGTGAAGCCCAATTTTGTTTTGTGAATCTTTTATAGGCAGTGAGTCTCTCTTGTAAGCAGTGAGCTTTTGTATTCAGATAGTAAGTCCTTTTCAGGGCAGTGAGCCTTATATATTCAGTTTGAAACTACTTTATATTGTGAGTTAATTCTCACCGTGGTTTTTCCCTTATTGGGTTTTCCACGTAAAAAATCTGGTGTTCATTGTGTTGATTTATTTTCTGTTATTTGTGTTTCATGCTCATACTTAATAACAGAATAGTGTGATTATGGAATTGATAAGTGTTGAAGTTTTGAATTTGAATTTGTGTGAAAATTGATTCACCCCCCCTCTCAGTTGTCATGTGCCTTTTAATAGGTTTGCCTTGGTCAAACCCTATTTTGGTAATTAAACCTTGAATTGAAATAAAACATGAAAGGAATGATGAATGAACAATGCAATGTTGCAACTCACCAAACCATTGAATAAACCTTTGAAAATCTAAAATCTTGATCTTGATCTTGCATGAAATAGCTTCAATGGATGTGGATCTTGATACTTGAAATATGACTTGAATACTTGTTTGAATCTTTGAAACCTACATCACAATATTAGCTCCAAAAGCATGCATGATGCTTGAGATCTTGAATTCTGCAACAAATGCTTGATAAATCCGCTCTTTAGTGCTCTTGACAATAATCTTGGCTGTTCTTAAGTTTGCCTCTTGCTAGATTACTTGAATTGATAAAAAGGATGTGAACAAAGATTTTTGCACCCTAATGCTCTCTAACACTTCTAAGGTTTTTCAGTTGAAAGGAGAGAGATGGGCCAAAATGGGCAATGCCCCCACTTAAGACTAATGCAAATATGAATGAAATTATGCCTAAATGAAATGATCTAAATGTAGAAAAGGGTAAATGCAAAAAGATGAGTCCATGAAACATGGAAGTTTTTTCCTTAGGCAAAAAAATGAATTTGGCTTGCAAAAATCGGGATCCCGCTTTTTAATAAACAAGATCCCATTTTTTAAAAACAGGATCCCGAGCCTAAATTCTAAATGGGATCCCATTTTGAAAATTTTCCAAAAATGGAAAAATTTCAAAAAGAATTCTATTTTAATTTTTCTATTTTGAAATTTCCATTTTGGAAAATGTAGGATCCCTTTGAAAACTTTCCATTTTGAAACTTTCTGTTTTTTGGCAAATTTTAAAATGGGATCCCTTTTTAAAATATGAATTTTTGGTTGGTTTTGGCTTGTTTTTTGGTTCAAAAAATGGCTTGGGGACCCAAACCTAAGCTTTGGACCTGGTTTGACTTGTAACTTGAAGGTCATGTCCAATGTCACAGGAAAATAGTGACTTTGACATATGTTTGAAGACCTATTTTGTAGAATTTTTTGACGAAATTAAAACCCATTATAGATGAGACAGTGCAGATTCCAAATATGTATTTTTGTTTACAGTTTGATTATTTTTTCTATTTTTCAATTAATTTATGATGAAACTAGTCCATAAAATTGAATTATTAGGGTTTTTTAGTATTTTAATAACTTTTTTATTAAAATATTATTTTGTAAAACAAATTGCACCAAAACGTACTTTAGACAATTCTTTTCAATTTAAAAAAAATCAAAAAATGATAAGTTTAGGTCATCTTATGCATGATGTACACGATTTTTCAAAACAACAAATATGGCCAATAAAAATTTAAAATAAAAAAAATCAATAAAAAATTACAAAACAAATCGAAAAATGTGCTTCAGTGAGTTATGAATCTTTTCCAAAAAGTATTTAGAAAAATATGATTATTTATGTCAAAATATGGATGACGTACACATGCATGGTATGGCAAAAAAAAGTGACTTTTAAATAGTGGTTTTTAGAAACACCTATTAAAAATCATTTTTTATCATCTAGGTATTGAAATAAATTGTATATTTGGAAATTAGACTCCGAGTACTACATTTTATGATCAGTGACTTTTTTAAAAATTTCATCTCTAAGTGCTTCAAATTTTAAGGTCAAATGTGACAAATTCTAAAAATCAGGGAAAACACACTTTGTGGCCAAAAAAGTGGACTCAACTTCTTGCACACCCAAAATTGGTAAAAGATATTGATTTTTAAATGAAAACTAAAGAAATGCAAGTTGTTTGAAAACACATTGTGATATGCAAAAAGACCTAGAAATGTAAACAAACAATAACAAAAATGAATGAAACTGAAGAGGTGCACTTGAAAATGTGTTACAGACTAGAATGGAGACTAGAAATGCTACTGATCCTAAAAATTTGGCCTACTAGGATGCTTATTCCATTTTGGGCGACCTAGTCCTAGATATGGGAAACTGCTCTGAAGCCTGTTTCAGCCAAATGGGTATCCATATCTACAGAAAACTCTGAAAAAAGATGTGAAGTGGGACTAAGTCACCACTGTTGGCAACTTAGTCCACTTCTAAATTTATGAAAATCCAAAAGTGGAAATGGAAGCCCTCAGTCTGCACTTTGCCTTTGAAACTCTAATTTTTGACTCTGTAAATGACTTATTGTGGATATTTTGACCTTGCAAGGAGGAAGATAACTCCAATAAGTCTTCAAACTATTCTTCAATGATTTTCAAGTCCTCAATATACCTAAATCTGCAAATACACAAAGAAAGAGAGAGAAATGTTGAATGTTAAGGCATGGGGGTTTGCCTTGGTCAAACCCCTTTTTAGGTAATTAAACCAAAATGAGGAAGTAATGTAATGAAACATGAAACAATGGAGTTAGAGACTTTCCATGATGATAGATCTTAAATTTCTACAACAATGAATGAAGGATTTACCCTTGAATGCCTTAGAAAGCTATCTTAATGACTTAGAATAACAAAACCCTAGCTTGCTTGACTTGAAATGGAAGATTGAATATTGAATAAGATGAATGAGTTATGAATTAGGGTTTAGAGGCTTGTATTTATAGGCAATCCACCTACTTTTCCTGCTAATTTGATCCCCAAGGTCAACATGAAGGAAAAATAAACTTAAAATCCATTTTTTCCTGCCTAAACCTTGAAAATAGCCCAAATGGGACTAAGTCGCCAAGCTGGGTGACTTAGTGCCACCTAGATGGGACTAATTCACCCAAATGGGTGACTTCATCCCACAATGGCTCTTTTGCCAGCTGGATTGTCGGGGAGTGAAGAATATCAATTTTTATGTTGTTCTAGTTGGGTCCTTGATCAAATTAAGCCTCAAGATGCACAATATGGGGCCATAGGGGCTTATTAATGATGTTGTAAAGGGTAATTAGGGATAGGGACACAAATTTCAATGTGAAAGTGTGATTAAATACACTTTACATCATTAAAATAAGGTCCACATACACAACATCCAATGTGAATGTGTAAGACGCATTACAACACTAGATTAGAATTAGGTTTGATTTACAAGCCTTCTAGATTAATGTGAGAATGTAATTAATACATTTTACATTGTTGAATTAAGGGAAAATAGGTTCATTAAGTCTAGAGAAGTGTGAAAGTATTTTACAACACCTTTACAAGACATTGTTAAATGAATTTTCAAGGGTTCAAGACCTAGTGTGGATGTGTAAAACACCTCACAACACTAAATCAAGGCCTTATTAAGTCCAATTTGTCATCAATTATTCCAAAATCAAGAAAGGGCAAGGGGATACTTTTTCTGTGTCAACAGTTAGCCCCCACTTTAGTGAGAGGATGAACTTATTTCAAGCTCACTAAAGTAGACATTCAAGAAGGGGTCCAATCGTACCAATGTGGATGGTCTAGGATGACAAAGATGGAGGTAACCAAGCCCCCATGATCTAAGATCGTAAGTCAAACTGACATAAGGGAGAAAGGACACACAATAGAACAAGATACATGATCATACAATTGCAATGACTAGAAGGAAGAGAAGAATGAAAATAAAAATGTGGATCAAGTTTCAACCGTTTGTCCAACACATTGTGGATTAGATCTAGGCTATTTGTCCAAAAATGCATACTCACTTTGAGGCGACATATTTTTTGGCTATCCGCTGAGTGAGAAGTCCTAATAGGTGAGACACATACAGCTGATATGTGCTTACACACACGCGAGTGGCTATGGGGAAAGTCATGCCTCAGAATGGGCTTCTCACTCAACCATACCAAAGTTATACCTCATGATAACTTTAATAAGGCACCACAAAAATGATCTTCAAGCTCTATTAGGTAAGCAAAACTTCATATGCTTGAC
Source organism: Sequoia sempervirens (assembly GCA_007258455.2). NCBI lineage: Eukaryota > Viridiplantae > Streptophyta > Pinopsida > Cupressales > Cupressaceae > Sequoia > Sequoia sempervirens. The sequence goes on from VDFB02058242.1 coordinate 681,395,557, forward strand.
ACTCATAGACATTGTAAATGCAAGATAGTGCAAGGAATGTTCAAAGGGATTTTGCTTAGTTCGTGCAAGATCTCTTCTTAGGGAACATCATGCTTAATGTTTCCAAGAGAGGATGTGTCAAAGAAGTATCACACTGTTGGAGGGAATCAAGACCAATGACTCCACCATGAAAAGGAAACATCACAAGAAAAAAGAAATCATGCAATGAAATATGAGTGTCAGTGTATTCCCCCACTTTAAAGCAGCTGCTAACACCATTACTGTGAGCAATTGCTTTAAAGTAGAAGAAGATACGAGAGCTTACTTGGAAAGCACTATGCCAAGTCATATGTTTCCAATAAGCTACGTCATGAAAAAGGTAGTATGTCACATGCGAGCCAACTTAAGGCATGTCGTCCACATCCCAAGCTTGCTCTTATTTGGTCATGAGAGGTTAACGACTAGCCAAAAGAGACAATGATAAGTGACATACGAGGACAAGGCTACTTAGCCCCTTGCCCCCACTTAGTGCTGGACAAGGGTGAGTCGAGATAATTAATGAAATGCATGCTAGAGTGAAAATTAGTATCAATTAGAAGAATTAGGTGCCCCCACCTAAGGAAGAACACCAAAATCCTTAAAATGTTGGATTTTACTACTCAGAGCGCTACATTCATTAGTGGAATGACCGTGAATTCTATGATATGTGCGAAATGAATTTTTGTAATAGAATTTATTTTGAGTTCTTGGTGGAAGGGTTATCAAGTGATCTTGGAGGAGTCTTGACAAGATACCCTCTTGATCAATGGTAGAAGGTGGTACTGTAGTTTGCGGCAAAGATACTTCTTGCTTAGATGTACAAGATGTCATATCTACACAAGACTCTTTAGATTGTGATATTTTGTTCTCTCCTTTGCAGGAGGGTGTAAATTCGAACAAACTCAAACCATTAGCGTTTTGTGAGATGAAATTTACATTAAGTGAAGATTTCTTTGTTTGTTTCATTTTTTGCAAAGGTTAACTTTCAAGACCACTAGTGTCTATCAGTTCATGATGCATTATTGTTAAAGTTTTCTTAGAGGAATCTTGTGTGATAGTGTTGATGTTAAGTGAAGGCTTGGTGATTTCTATTAAAGGACAATAACCAAGACAATGAGTTGTTTCTTGTGTGTTAGGATCAATGGGGACACGAATACCTTGTTCTCTAGAACCATATCCTTTTCCACAATATCCAAGTTGTTTCATAAGCTCATGACCTTTTCCATAAATACTTTTCATTGCTTTTGGATTGAGTGGTTGTTAATGATTAAGTTCATCAAAGTTTGTTGTGTAATTTTTTTCTTCTTCTAAAGTGGTTGAGGTGGATTCTTTCAAAGTGTCTTCCAAGTTTTGTGTTGACATGATTGTTGTTTCATTTCCCTTGTCAGAGTCTTTTGTTGTGATCTTGCATTCTCCCATGAATGTTGGTGTGAAATATAAGGAACCCCAATCATCATATAATAGCTTTATGACTTGTTCAATATGTTGTGTTTTGGCTTTCTCTTACATAGGTTCCACTTGTGTGGTTGGGGTTAAGGTGTTCAAGGGGTTCTCTTTGTTTTTCTCAAGTTGCAAGACACTATAAGGGTCATGATCAGTTTCAACTACATAGACTGTATTATTGTGAACATATTTGATTTTACGATGAACAGTTGAAGGCACTGCATTCATCTCATGAATCCATGGTCTTCCTAAAAGAATATTATATGAGAGATTATGGGGCATGACATGGATCAGTGTTTACAATGTGACCTATCCAACTATAATAGGTAGAGTAATCACACCCAATGGTTGTTTTCCTACATTTTCAAATCTCGTGATAGATAGAGAGTCGGGTTGAATTTTTGAATTATCCACATGAAGCCTATCCAAAATATTTACACTACACACATTAAGGGTTGAGCCATTGTCAACAAGGGTTCCCTTTATCCCTATCATATTGTATTGAACTATGATCTTGAAAGCATACTTTTTTTTTTGCACATCCAAAGGGGGAGTTCACTTTGGTGGAAAATAATGTCAGCATTCAATCCTTGAATTAGGGTTGTGATGTCATTTGGTTGGACATTAGAAGGGATAGGAATTTGTTGTAAGACCATTTGAAGCATAGTGTGATAATTAGGTGAATTTTGAAGTAAATCCCCATAGGGATATCTTTGAGGGGGTGCTCTTAAGTTGTTCAACAAGATCATATTCCATTAATCGAGGAGCACTAGGCAAGATATAATTCGGTAAAGGTAAAGTGGTTGGGGTTGGTTGTTGTGGTTAGGGATTGTTTCTAGTGTTGTATGTATGAGAAACGGTATGAGGAATCAGTTGCTACGAAACATTATTCTGAGGTGGGTAGAGGATTAATTTGGGTTTGTGTTGAGTTGGAGGTTTATGTGATGGTGGGTAAAGAATTAGAGGATTCTTAGGATGTCCCATGAGATATGTAGGAGGTCAATTAATCAAGGGGGATCTAACAAAAACTTGTGCATTCATAAACTTGGAAATCTTGGTGTGATGTATCTCTAATAAAGGGAAATCGAGAAGCACATTTTTATTGTTATCGAAGGAAGGCGTGCATTACTATTGTTGTCATTTTCTTGCACCATGATATTCTCCCTAGGAGGATAGTTAGGAGAACTACGAATCAAATGTTCTTGAAATTCATGGATTGGTTCTTCTAAAATTACTTCATCGCAAGTAGGGGAATGATCAATGGTTTAATTTTCTTGCTTAATAAGGGTTTCACTAGGTGAAGGGGAACAACTAAGATACTTGTGACCTTCATCGATTGTGTTTTCTAACATCAAAGCATCTTCTTCACAACTAGGAGAGATACTAGGAGAAGAAAAAATGTGAGTGTCATGATTACCAATGGTTGTGTTGTCTTGTTCATAAATGTCTTGTCCACTAAGAGAGGTAAGAGGAGAGAAACAAATAGGATTCTCAAAAATCTCATTGATTGGTTCTTCTACCAAAATATCTTTGTCACCAATAGGAGAGATATTAGGAGAAGAACAAATATGATCGTTAGGAATTTCCAAGGTTGTATTCTCTTTCACTAAAACACTCTCATAGGGAGGGGATAGGAAATATTTCTTAACATGTCTAAATATGTAAGACACTAACATTGTTTGAACAAAAATGAAAACCACGTGTAACCATTTCATGCAATGTTTCAACAATATAAACAATGTATATATCCAAAGATGCAAAACACTTTTATCCAATGTATGCAAAACTTTAAGAATGAAAACAATGTATATGCAAGAATGAAAAGAACTTTTATCAAACTTATGCAAAGTTTTATTAATAGAAACATTGTGTATGCAAAAGTGAAAAGTACTTTTATTCATGTTATGCAAAACTTTAGAAATGTGAGCATTTTCAGATCTAATGATGCTTGTAATTGAAGTGATTTTGAAAAATAACTATCCTAAATTGATGTTTTTGAGCTAGATGCATAAAAAAAATGTTCCCAAAACTTTCCAGACTTATAGTATATGATACTAGGAGGCTTAGGAAGCACAAAAATGAGGTTTTTGATGTTGTAATAGATAGTGAAAAATCTGGACTGGGACTAAGTGGCCCAAAATGGCGAATTAGTCCCGTTAGGGTTTTTTTTAAATTTTCAAAAAATTTCAATTGATCTTGATGCTTTTTAGTTTGTATGACCTAAATACTAAATGAAAATGCAGTTTTAAGATGTTTTTCAATGATTTAAAATGCAAAAATGCAAACTATATGCACTTTTACTAATGCAAATTTTGAAAACCCTAGAATGCAAATTAACTAATGCAAAATGCAATGAAATGTTAATGCAAGCTAATTCTAGGATGATGATGGACTCCAAAATTAGAAAAGAAAGTATTCTAAAATGGGTTCACCAAAATGTGGACAAATATTTTGGCACTTGTCGAACCCCAATCCAAATACCTACAAAATACAATGAACAAACACATTAGGAAATCAAATGCAAGTAAGAACAAGGATTCCCCATGGAATCCATTAGCAAAACTTAAAATAGGAAATAAAGCAAGAATGAAATGAAAGAACAATAAAGCAAGCTAAATCCTATTGAAGACAATGCCAACTCTTGATCCCATGGGGGAATTGGTGCCAATTTGATGTGAAAATTGGCCCTTTCCCAACTCCTATGATGCAAGGTTGATGAATGTGATGAATGATCCACTTTGATGAAGAATGATGAGTGCTTCAAGACCAAAATCTACATAACCTAGCTACAAATTCAAAAATATGGATGGAGATTGCTAAATATTTGAGCATAGTAAGTTTACTCAAATTGTGGATGATGAAATGAGGAGATTAGCCTCTTATTTATAGAATGAGAAGATGGAAGAATGTCCAAAATAGAGCAATGTGGGACTAAGAATTAGCCAATGGAAAAGTGCCACTTGTCAACTTGTGAGTGGATGGAGGATGTGCAAGTTTTGAAGAATGTGTCAATAAATGCATATATTTGAATTTTGAATTTGTTGAAATGACATGCAAGAGGGAAAGAAGGTGCATTGAATGCCACTTGGCTCAAGGAAAAAGGAATTTGTAAGAGGAGTAAATGCCTTGTTGGAAGGACAAAGTCCACTTGGATTTTGAATTCAAATTGAGAGAATATTCCTTAAAAGATGCCTTGTTGAGGAAAATAGAGATTTAATAAATCAAATAACTCTATTTTCATGTGCAAGTGGTAAAAGATGGAGGATGGGACATGAGAAGAGATTAAATTAATCAAGGTTAATTAATTTAATGAAGGGATTAAATGATGTGACCTATTTGACTTAAATTTGTGGATTTATTTAAATCAAATATGAGAAGAATGTGATAAAAGGATTAATTAAATAAGGACTTTTGATTTATTTAATTAAAAGAGATGATGTTACATTAAACTAAATAAGGTTTTAATTTATTTAATTTAATAGATAGACCTTAGATATTTAATCAAATAAAATTAATTATTTAATTAAATGGGATAATTAGATCATAATGGTTGATTTAATTATCGAGAAAAGATGACTTAATTAAATAACTGATTTGTTTAATTAAGAGAGGAATATTGATGAATTTAATTAGATAAAGGATTTGATTAAATGGTTAGATCGAACGATGATTCAAGATGAAATGATGTTAGTGGTCAGGATCAGATGTCCAATGTCAACCAGTACATTTTACATGTCTACAACACCCTAATGCTCTCTAACACTTCTAGGGGTTTTCACCTAAAAGGAGAGAGATGGGCCAAAATGGGAAATGTCCCCACTCAAGACTAATACAAATATGAATGAAATATTCCTAAATGAAATGATCTAAATGCAAAAAATTAGTAAAATATATTGATTTTTAAATGAAAACTAAAGAAATACAAGTTGTTTGAAAACACATTGTGATATGCAAAAGACCTGGAAATGTAAACAAACAATAACATAAATGAATGAAACTGAAGAGGTGCACCCAAAAATGTGTTGTAGACTATAATGGAGACTGGAAATGCTACTGATCCTAAAAATTTGGCCTACTGGGACACTTACGACATTCTGGGCGACCTAGTCCCAGATCTGGGGAATTGCTCTGGAGCCCGTTTACGCCAAATGGGTATCTAGATCTACAAAAAACTCTAAAAAAAATGTGCAATGGGACTAAGTCACCACTATTGGTGACTTAGTCCACTTTTGAATTTTTGAAAATTCAAAAGTGGAAACAGAAGCCCTCAGTCTGCACTTTAGTTCCTCACAGGTGTCCGCCTTTGAAACTTTGATTTCGACTCTATAAATGACTTTTGTGGATATTTTGACCTTGCAAGGAGGAAGATGAATCCAATAAGTCTTCAACCTATTCTTCAATGATTTTCAAGTCCTCAATATACCTAAATCTGCAAACAAACAAGGAAAGAGAGAGAAATGTTGAATGTTAAGGCATGGGGGATTGCCTTGGTCAAACCCCTTTTTAGGTAATTAAACCAAAATGAGGAATTAATGTAATGAAGCATAAAAAAATGGAGTTAGAGACTTGCCATGATGATAGATCTTGAATTTCTACAGCAATGAATGAAGGATTTACCCTCGAATGCCTTAGAAAGCTATCTTAATGACTTAGAATAACAAAACCCTAGCTTGCTTGACTTGAAATGGAAGATTGAATGATGAATAAGATGAATAAGTTATGAATTAGTGTTTAGAGGATTGTATTTATAGGAAATCCACCTAATTTTCCTATTAATTTGATCCTCAAGGCCGACATGAAGGAAAAATAAACTTAAAATCCATTTTTTCCCGCCCGAACCTCAAAAATAGCACAAATGGGACTAAGTTGCCAAGTTGGGTGACTTGGTCCCACAAGGGCTCTTTTGCCAACTGGATTGTCAAGGAGTGGAGAATTTCAATTTTTATGTTGTTCTAGTTGGGTCCTTAATCAAATTAAGCCTCAAGATGCACAATATGGGGCCATAGGGGCCTATTAATGATGATATAAAGGGTAATTAGGGCTAGAGACACAAATTTCAATGTGAAAGTGTGATTAAATACACTTTACATCATTAAAATGAGGTCCACATAGCCTAAAAAGGCACAACATCCAATGTGAATGTGTAAAACACATTACAACACTAGATTAGAATTAGGTTTGATTTACAAGCCTTCTAGATTAATGTGAGATTGTAATTAAATACATTTTACATTGTTGAATTAAGGGAAAATGGGTTCATTGAGTCTAAAGAAGTGTGAAAGTCTTTTACAACACCTTTACAAGACATTGTTAAATGCATTTGCAAGGGTTCAAGACCTAGTGTGGATGTGTAAAACACCTCACAAAACTTTAAATCAAGGCCTTATTAAGTCCAATTTTTCATCAATTATTCCCAAATCAAGCAAGGAAAAAGGGATAGTTTTTTTTGTGTCCACAAAGGATAAAAATGCCTTGCTTTTATAGATGATTTTCTAATTTCCCAAAAATTAAATATTACAAGCCGATATTTGAATATGAATTTGGGATCATTAAAATACCACCAAAAATATTTAAAATTTGAATTTGCAACTTAAAGGGGACCCATTCGTCCATGGGCAAATGGGTCTTGACCTAAGTTATCAGGATTTTTGAATTTCGAGGTCTTAATAATGATAAATGCATTAATTAAATCACACTTCCCCTTTTGGAAAATGTAATTAATTAGGCTTGTAAATGCAAAATTTAGGCAATTAGAGGCTTAATTAAATCCATTTAAATTGAGGTGACCCAAACAAAGTGTGAAAATGTAAAGGAGTATGTTTTTCTACACTACAAGAAAGGAAGTTTGAAATTTGTTCCCTTTGTGCCACAAATACAATATCTCTTTTTGATGGTTGAGGTTCCTCTTCAATTGGCATGTCTTCAAGAATTGTATCTGATTTTCTCTTCTCATGAAGTTCCCTCGTATTTTCCTCTTTCTTTACATTTTTAGCTTCTTTCTCTTCCTATGTTGGTTTAATCCTTAATCTTTTCCTTGGAATGATGAAGAATTCTTTTTGTAGCATGATAAAGAGATAAATATTAGTTCCTAAAAAATGAATCCATACAAATAAATAAAATATATCATTCAACCATGATGTATAAATAAGTGCACTAAGAACACATGGTAGGAGTTTGATGGAACCTTCAAACAAAACCCATACAACCTTAATGAAATTCAAATAAAACCTATAAAACTCAATGACATATACACCATTAAAACTAAAAATAAAACTCATGTACAATCAAAACACACTATCATAAATATTGCTAACCATGATGCATGGTTAAGTACACTAGATACATAATGTAGGAGTTTGATGCATATAATTCATGATGGAAGGTTCACTCAAAAGGCATGAAAATCAAAAGATATTGTCATTCAACCTTAATGCACAACATATATGACATATTCAATTAGATCCATTACACACTAGATATAAGTGCACTAGGACACACCATAAGACTAAATAACATGCGTCGTATTAGATGATTGACACAAAATCCTTACAAAGAATTACACATTGTTAATATCATCAACTCTAATGCATAAGAACATTATTAACATTGTGCAACATTCATGGCATATTTCCATTCACGTGTAGCCACCAAAATTGTTAGATTTCACCATATGAGATTCCTACAACATATGAAAATTGTACATTCATTGTTTCCAAACATATGGCAGCTATACATTTGTTATTTCCAAACAAAACTTGAATATTGTAGTCTAGAAATGTTTATATTAGTCAACTTAAGCTAAATTGCACATTTCATATCAGACCATTTCAAAGGGTCTTAACTTGGTTGCATTCATTTGGAATCTTTATCATATATAAGTGAATTTTGCTAGTTTGGGGTGAAGTTGAAGTTGTTTTCCAACCATAGAGGGTTTGACAACAAGTTTTCATAAATTACTTTAGAGAGTGTAAAGAAGACGAGGGAAATGTTGCAATAAAGGGAGCCTTCAAGGAGGTTAAAAAGTGTTTTTTGTGGTCTTTGTGGATACATACTCAATTCAAACTATAGTACTGAACTCCCTAAAGACACACCTTCTACTAGTTATAGAGAAGAATATAACGACAGTAGATCCTACTGCAATGATTTTAGCGGAGGACATTGTAGAGGAAGAGATTAAGATTAGACAAGGGAATAAAAGAAGAAACTATGTGGATATTGCAGAAATGCAAACCATGATTTGTTTGGTTTCCCAAGAGCTGCATGATACTATAAGAGCAGTGAAACCATTACAAAGAGTGAATAATTTTCTAGGTTAAAATGTGCTAAGAGGGGCTAAGGTTATAATGAGAATTTTCAAAGGAACCCCCCTTGAATGCTCATAGATTTCAAAAATTAAAAACAAACAATGATGAACATAGAATATGCATTTTAACGAAATATAATCTAATCCCTTAGAAAAATCTAATGCATTTGATTAAGGTTATGTATGTTGAGCACTCATAATTTGGAATACTTAGCAAAATCTAATCCCAAAATCAACATGATAACAAAACCAAAGAATTTTATTAAGCATGTATGATAAGGGATGATAAATAAACATAATAGAATGAGGGAAAATGTAAAGAACATGTATAAAGACTTGACATACCTTAAAAATGAAGATTTTAATGGAGAAGCTACCCAATTATGTGTAGTCTTTTTAATTCTTGCATCAACCTCCTCAAAAATTTGAGCTTTTCACAAACTTGCTTCCTTTTCAATGTTCAATTGTATATAACTCTAATAGAATTACTAAAAACTATACAATTAACTAATTTATAATGTTAAATTATAACAATTCAATGATCATATGAAACATTGCAACACTACCAATATTGAAACTTGAGTTGATATAATCAAATTTGATGTAAAATATTTGTTATTTCATCCTTGTTAAGTTGGAAAACTAGAAAAAGGTGGTGGAAAGTTCATGCAAAGGTGGTGCAATGTGTAAAATTTTCATGTTCTCTTCCTAATAGCATAAAAAAAAAAAAAAGTGTTGGATCACACACAAAAGTAGGATAAAAACAAAGCGTGTGGATCTGGATCACGGGTCTCCTGGCTTTTTTTACCATTTTTAGAGCAAGACAAAAAATATTGGCATTATAACACAAGTGTGTTATAATGCGAGTGCATTTTAGCTTGCTCTAAAAATTGCCATATTTCAACTTTTTCAAAACCTACTCATGTTTTGAAAAAGTTGATTTTGTAAAAGTTTCTTAACTATTATCATGTCTCAATAGGGGCTTAGGTTAAGGTACATCAATGAGAGATATCTTTGACTAATTATGACATCTTCTAAGTGATATGTATGTCTCGTTTTGTGTGTGATATGAAGTTTCACCATAATTCCCTATATGCTCAAGCTTGTACATTAACCCTCAACCCTGTATCTTAAATCCTAAACTCTAAACACTTTACCCTATACCCTAAAACCTCAACCATCAACCTTAAACCCTAAACCCTAAACCCTTAAACCATAATCTCACCTCCCTCTTTCTCTCCTTCCCTCTCTCTCTCTCCTTCAACCCTCAACCCTTATCCTTAAACCCTCAACCCTCAATTTTCAACCCTCTACCCTATACATTGGACCCTCAACCATAATCCCTCAACCCTATACCCTCAACCCGAATCGCTCTCTTTCTCTATCTATCTATCTCACCTCTCTCCCTCACTATCTCTCCCTCCCTCTCTCCTACCCTCTCTAATTTCCTCTATCTCCCCTCTCCCTCTTTTTGTGTACTCCTCTCTCTCTCTCTCACTCTCTCTCTCTCTCCCTTAAACCCTTAAACCCTAAACCCTAACTTAAACCCAAAACCCTAATCCCTCAACCTAAACCCTTAAACCCTAAACCCTCAACCCCTATACACTCAACCATCAACCCTCATCCCTCAAACCTTAAAACCCTCCCTCAACCCTCAACCCTAAACCTCAACCCTAATCCCTTGACCCTCAACCCTCCAACCCTCCCTCAACCCTCCTCATCCCTCACCTTAAACTCTCAGCCCTTAATCCATCATCCTCTATATATACATTAACCCTCAACCCTCTATTTTATACATTGGACCCTTAACCCTCATCCCTCAACCCTATACCCTCAACCCTCTACCCTCAACCCAATACCCTAAACCCTCAAGCCTATACCCTCAATTCTCAACCATCTACCCTATACATTGGATCCTCAACCCTCATCTATCTCCCTCCTTCCCTCCTCTTATCTTCTTCTCTCTATCTCACTTCTCCCTCCATATCTCTCTCCCTCTCTACCCTCAATTACTAACCCTCTACCCTATACATTAAACCCTCAACCCTCTAGGTCCTATACATTAGACCCTCAACCCTATACCCTCAACCCTCTTTCCTCAACCCAATACCCTAAACCCTCAACCCTCTTTCCTCAACCCAATACCCTAAACCCTCAACCCTATACCCTCAACCCTATACCCTCAATTCTCAACCCTCTACCATATACATTGGATAATCAACCCTCAACTATCTCTCTCCTTCCCTCCTCTTCTCTCCTTCACTCTATCTCACTTCTCCATCCATCTCTCCCTCCCTCCATCCCTCCCTCTCTATCCCCCATTCCTCAACCCTCTACCCTATACATTAAACCCTCAAACTTCTACCTTGTACATTGGACCCTACACCCTAATCTTTCAATCTTATACCCTCAACCCTCTACCTTCAACCCATTACCCTATACCCTCAATTCTCAACCCTCTACCCTATACATTGGATCCTAAACCCTCATCTATCTCTCTCCTTCCCTCTTCTCTCCTCTCTATCTCACTTCTCCCTCCATATCTCCCTCACTCCATCCCTCACTGGCTACCCTAATCCCTCAATCATATATCCTCAACCCTCAATTTTTAACCCTCTACCCTATACATTGGATCCTCAACCCTATACCCTAAAACCTATACACTCAACCCTATACCCTCAACCCTAATCCCTCAACCCTAAACCCTCAACCTCATCCCTCAACACTTAAACCCTTAAACCCTTAAACCCTCAACCCTTAAACCATTAATCCCTCAACCCTCTACCCTATACATTAAACCCTCAACCCTCTACCTTATACATTGGACCCTCAACCCTATACCTTCAACCTAAATCCCTCTCTCTCTCTATCTATCAATCTATCTTGCCTCTCTCTCCCTCACTATCTCTCCCTCCCTCTCTCCTACCCTCTCTAATTGTCTCTATCTTCCCTCTCCCTCTTTCTACATACCTCTCGCTCAATCAATCCCTACTACTCTCTCTCTCTCCTTAAACCCTCAACCCTTAACCTTAAACCCTCAACCATTATCCCTCAAATCTCAATCCTCAACCATAATCCCTTAACCCATAAACCCTCAACCCTAAACCCTCAACCCTAATCCCTCAACCCTATACCCTCAATCCTTGAACCCTTAAACCCTCTGATGGAACCCCTCAAAAAATTCTCTTGGTTCCATTTTAAAATTTTGTAGTATTTGCTTAGACCCTCGTTTTTGGCTTAGGGTTGTGTTCCTCAGCACTGTGTTAGGGTTGTGTTGCTAAAACCCTTCAAAATTGACCTTTGAGCCTTAAAAAAAAAAAACCTTGGGCATTCTATTTTTACATTGACTTGTTGTTCCCAGTCTCCGGTTGTCTAAGTCATCACTTATGCCATCGAAATTGTTGTTTTCACCGACCACCTAGGTTTAGGTTTTTCTGTCACCAAATGCCTTATCAGTACTTAATTTTCTTATAGTTGGGCTTGAATTTCATTTTTTTCAACACTTTAAGTCTTAAGTTTTCTTGCCCAAGCGTTAAGTTGATGTCGACCTAGTAGTGGCCCGCTTTTAAAGTTAACATTTGCAGCATGTGCAGATTTCAGTTTTGAGATGACCATTTGATCATCACAAGTGAATTTCGACTGTTCCTCATGTACCCATTTCATTTTGATTTTCATTAAAATATTCAAACGGGCTAGTGGGTGATTTCCATGTGTCATGTCAAGCAGTGGGACTGGTGCTCCCAAAATTCCAACATGTGTAGCTTTCATGAAGATCAATGATATGCATCACAACACATGTTTTCATCAGGATCGTTCCTCATGCGCCTGTCTATCTTGTGCATTACTTGGAGAAATAATCACATGGGCTAGTGGGTAGGGTGACATTTGTCACTCCATGGAGGGACCCACCAGGCTTTGGAGATAGTGGGTGTTTTTTAAGAATAGAGATTGATGACTGATGGCAAGTGACATGGGTTGATCCGGACCACTCCTTGCCATCCTGTGAAGGGCCCACTTGTGTCCCATGTTTTTCAGTAGACAAGTGGGAAAATGCCACATGGAACATTTCAAAGGCTCAGATGGATTCTGGTGGAGATAAGGTGCTACTAAAATATTGGCTGAGACTATTCTAAGATAAAAATGATGATAAACTAGAACTGATTCTTGGGCACGCATATGAAATTTGGGAAGTATTTTTATGGCCATCAAATTTTTCAAGTGCTAGTACACTTGGGAAGGTGAAATTGAAGTAAGGCAGAGTATGGGTTGATATTTTGAAGTTAAATCATGATCATTCCATGTTGTCTTATTGTGATAAATTGCAAGTAAATTATTTCCTATGGGCGAGTGGGTAAATGTGACACGACATGTTTGGTTAGACATTAAGCGTGTGGTTAATATGCAAACTAAGTGAATGTTTATCTCACTTGAGTTTTCTGATTATGGAGAAGCATCAAGTGCATGCATTTAATTTTTTCATAATTAATCATCTTGATGGATTGTTTGTTGATTCATTTCAAGGTATGATCGACAGTCGAGGTTCATGATCAAGGTAATTGATTGCCAACACTCTCACACAAAATTTCTTGGAAAATTAATGTAGACACTCTCCAGTTGCTCTATTTAATGAAGATCACCTACTTGTTATTCTCACCATTTTCTATTTGCGAGAATTATGAGTCTGGGAGTGAGTGTGTGAAGTGTTCTTAAGTAATTGCATATTTCAAGCTTGTTATTTCTAAATTGGGTGGTGTCTTTGTCCTAAGGAAATTTGATAGGTTGTTTAGTCAAGAAATGGGTAAGGTAAGTGTTTCTGTGAGCCCAATCCGAAGGTCTAAGAGACTCAACCCTCTTGAGTCTCAAGGTGATTCTCCCCAAAGTGAACGAGATATTCCTAAAGTCCTTGTGACTCTGAAGAAGAAAATGAGAGCTATCAAGAAGTCTACAAGGGGTGTTCTCAAGCATGCTTATCATTTAAGAAGACAAACTATCTCAGAGGAATTGGCCAAAGGCAAGGAGAAGAAAATTGACAGGCCTGAGAGGGAAGCTACGAGAAAGAACAAGTATCATCGGGCTTATATGGGACGTCATCATTCTGCCATTAAGGTCTCAGATGATTCTTCTAATAGTGGAGCTAAAACTAATTCAGGTTACTACCAATATCTCATGGCCATGACTGATTTGATTGATTCAGAGGATGAGGTGGTGATGGCTACTCCACCTTCAATAAAGACGTCAAGCGGGCATACTTTGCTACTGAAAAGGAAAAGTAGCACCCTATTCCCTCTCTAAGCTGGTGCTCGGTTTTTGGTCCTTTGTGTTAACTTACTTTCTTTGTATGGTATGTTGGGATGTGGGTCTCTACTTATTTATGCCTTCAGTGTTGATGGTGACATTTCTTAGTTCGGTGTGAACTTGCATGTTTTTGATGTTGTGACAATGATGCCTTTTGAAGACTAGTGGGTCTTCTTTGACTAATGTTTTTTTGGTATTTTTCTTTTGGTCTCCTCATCCTACAAATGATTGCTTGTAACTGATTGGTGAATATTCTCACTTTCTGGTGAAATTCATTTTGAAATGAAAGTGAAATGTAAGTGTAATTCAGCCCGATGTTTGTTGCTCCCTTATCTTATAAAAGAGATTTCAAGGTTGATTACACGAGGGGTTAGTGGGTAGTTTTTCTTTGAAGGGGTCATACAAAGAGACAAAAATGGATATTGAACTATCTGGTAATATGTTTTAGGGATAAATTCAATCAATATGTATATGATTTTTTGATAATGACAATGATAATATGTATAGAAAAATAGTATAAAGTTTCTACATGTTACTCTCCTATGTACAGGTTATACAGACTATGAATAATATAATCAATGGTTTTCTTATTTGTCTTTATTGGTTTCCAATAGATATATTGCTCTATTCTTGCTCATTGATCCAATGAATGGATGTAAATGCTTGAATATAATAGTGGGTTTGAAATAAATCATGTATGAGGATGCTAGTAAGAAGTAAATGGTGGAGATGTTAAGTGGGAATATTGTAATGCAATATTTTCAAGGCTTTGAGTATTGTCATATATAAAATTGTTATCTAATCATGTGGGTATTTGGTTTGACTTTGTTCCAAGAATATGGCACTGGTTTAGCTGAGTAATTATACTCCAATTCTGGTGACCAATTCAGTAGTTGATCACAAAATTAAAATCAACTTACTTGTCAATCTCTTTTTGGGTGTGTGTGAAACTTAATGAATTACAATTTCTCTTGTTTGAGTTAGGAACTTCCATGAAGGTCAACGAAATCTTCAGGGTTTTGTGTCTATTAAACATTTAAGGAGAATCATCTATTTATTTTGTGTTTGATACCTATACACATACAAATTTTTGGGAATGAGGTTTCTAGGCTACTCTTGCAGTCTTAGGATGTTTCACCTAAAAGAAGAGAGATAAACCTCTCTAAAAAACAATGTGGTTCACTCAATCTAATGTATGTATGATGTGATTAAGACTAAATGAGATTATCTAAATGCAACTAAGTAATGTAATTGACTAATTATGAATGCAAAACCTAAGATATATGCAGTGTTTCAAAACATAGTGATGTTTACAAAAAGCTTAAAAGGATAAATGAAAATGAAAATTAAGCTAAATAAAAGTTGTTTTCAGAATATGTGCACCTGCAAAGCTGAAAATGACTGGAAAGCAATATGGAAATCTAGAAATTCTGACTTTTGAGCTAACTGGGACTCATTCGCCACCATGGCCGAATCAATCCCAGGTTAGGGTTTTTCTACCCAGAAACTGTTTTCTGTCAACTAGGTGTCAAAATCTGCATCTAACTCAAAAATTCAGCTTAGGAGGGACTCATTCACCATGCATGGCGAATCAGTCCACTTTCAAATTTATGTAATTTCAAGTCTTTGTTCTGCACCTTGACACCTGTATAACACTTTCTGACAGAAACTTGAATCGTGATCTTTGAAAATTCCTACAAAATAGCTTATAATTGTTTGTCTAATGGGGGGTTTTCCTTGATCAAACCCCTAGTTGGGTAATCAAACCTTAAATGGGTAAAAATCTGCATAAAACCCTAGCCTTAAGTGTGTTAAAGACTAGGAAAGTTTGAAGTATGTCAAAAACCCTATTCTATTGTGCTAGAATAAGAAATGCAAATGTGATTTGAGTGATGCAAGACCTCAACCCTAGAAATATCACAACACATCAAAAATGGAGATAAAATGACATGCAAATCAAATGTAAATAAAATGTAAACCTTAATCTAAAGATAAAGAAGGAATGGAAGATGGAATCACTTTGAAAACAAGTCTTTAGGTGTGATTTGATGTCTAGTTGCATCTCCTCAACCTAGATTTCTCCATGATTCGCATCCATCATCAACCCTTTGCAATGTTGAATCTTGATCAAAAAGTGAGCTTCAAGAACTACAAAAACCCTAGTTTGCTGCCCTCAAACTTCAACTTTCCTAGTGAAACTTGTTGTGGAAGACTTGACTTTAGAATTTTCATTTGAAAAATGACTAAGAGATGTGAAAAATGACTTAAAATGATTATTTATAAGCATCAACAACTAATTTTCCCGTTATTTAGACCTAAGAGGCCGACATTCACCGAAAATTAAGTTGAATTAATTGAATTCTTGCTCAAAATTGAAATTTCCCTCAAAAGGGACTCATTCGACACCCTTGGGAAATGGGTCCCACCAAAGGGGACTCATTCGCCCAAGGTGGTGAATGGGTCCCACCAGTGGTTTTTGAAGGTGGGTTTTTGGGATATGGATGAATTGAATGTTGTTTGTTAGGATTTAAGTGATTTCTCAAGTGAAACGGGCCTCTAGATAAAAAATAATGGGTTTTAGGGGCCTATAAATATTGTTTTGAAGGATAAATAATGTATAGGTAATCAAAAGTAGGTCTAATTAGGCATAAATTGTCTCTTTTCTCAAGAGTGTCCAATTTTCTATGCCACACCCTCCTGGGTTTCACAGAGCCTAAAGTGAAGAAGTAAAGGCCTAAAAACCCTTACTTATGTGTTGGCCAATCCTTACCCTTACTAATAATTGATTCTCGAAAATTTCATAGGTATGTGGTAAGAATAAGTTTGGTTCTTATGGTGACTCTGTTGGGGACTTATTTGAGAAAACCTTTGCAGTAGATCAT
Source organism: Sequoia sempervirens (assembly GCA_007258455.2). Classification (NCBI taxonomy): domain Eukaryota; kingdom Viridiplantae; phylum Streptophyta; class Pinopsida; order Cupressales; family Cupressaceae; genus Sequoia; species Sequoia sempervirens. Next base: position 681,412,498 of record VDFB02058242.1, read on the forward strand.
TTTTCCTTGATAGAGTCATGAAGGTTCTAAACTAAATTTCTCACTAAAAGTGGGTGGCGATTCTGAAGAACTCTGTGCTAGTGAAAATTGTTGGAGGAAAAGGAAGCTTGAAGTGAAATCAACTGGTGAAAGAAACTTCATATTGTTGAATTTTGATCCTCTACAAAGGAGGTGGCAACTCTATGCAAAGAACCTGACAAAGCATAATTCAGAATATCTACAAATATATCGAGGTATTTTCCCCTATTTTGATTTGCAAGAAGAAATAAATCTATATGAAAGCCATTTTTAGAGATATGGAAGAAATACTTTGTTCCCAATTAAGTGAATTAAAGCATTAGGGAAGGAAATAGTGGCAGTTATTCTACATACTTCTAAGGTGAAATTTGTAGTATCTAAATGGAGTGGAAGAAGTATGATTATTTATGAAATTTTCCTTTTAGAAAGCTTTAAGGCATGAGTATATTTGAGTTGTGCATATTTATAATTATGATAAGGTAGTTTCTCATCAACTATGAAGTTGATATTTGAAGTTTAAATAAAGATACAAGATAAATGTGCCATTCCCTTGTATTTCTTGGTAAAACATCAAGTAAAAGTATGTCAGGTATTCAACTCCTAGTGTTCTCTCAAAAGAAGTTCTCTATTGAGAGATATAAGCCATTAAGTTTTGGTGGTATTAAAGGTTTCCCTAACAAGATACCTGATTATATCAGGAAACACTTACCAAAATTTACAGCGAAAAATTCAGAGCTAGCTTCAAAACACCTAAATGCATTCATATATTTGATGGGTGATATTGAGATAAACTATGAGGATGTTGTCATGAAGTTGTTTTCTCAGTCATTAAAAGAGGATGCCAAAGACTGATACTCATATCTACCAGTATGTTCTATAGCTTCATGGGATACTTTTATGATAGCGTTTGTGGAACAATTTGGTGAAAGGATTATTCCAAATGAGATAAGAAAAAGATTTAGGGAAATCCAACAAGATGGATAAGAGTTGGTTCCTTCTTTTTACCTTATATTTATGAAAGCAATAAAAGATATTCCTGAATACTTGAGACCTAGTGATGCAAAGTGTTTGATTGTGTATCTTCGTGCTTTTGAAAATAAAATGAGTTATTTGATAAGGGATAAGGAACCTACAACATTGCATCAAGCATATCATATTGATATGGATATTGAAAACACTATGAAATACTCAATGATGAAGGGATATATAGCTGCAAGTGTTTGTTGTTTTGATACACATCATAAAGATGAAATAAACAAGGATGAAAAAGGATGATCAATGTGATGATATTTTTTATTTCTCATTTTGTTCGTTCACGCAACATATTGATCATGAACAAATTCATAATAGACTTCAACAGTGTTCAGATGATGGTGATCATAAGGTGTTAATTCAGAGGTTGTCCAACATAAAGAGGTATAAGGAGGAATCACCATATGAGTTATTAGCAAGGTTTTTGGATTCCTTGTTAAAAATGCCTAAAATGTTATGACCTGAAGATTCAATATGCATAGACATATTATGTGACATTTATGAGCTAGGGCTTAGTGCCTTTCCCATGAAATTGAAACCTCAGGATTTTGATCAGATAATTGATTGGATCATAATTGTTGAGGAAGAAAAACATGACTATGAACAAAAGATGAGGTCTCAAAATAGCAAGGGTGTTAACCTTATTAACGAAGATCAAGAGTTTTCCCAAAGAATGGATAAGGGTGTTTATGAGAATGAAGGTCTACATAACAATAGGGATGATGATGTTGTCATACTTGCAAACAATATTGATATACCTTTAAAGGTTGATAACCAGGGTAATGAAAATGAGAATCTTGGTTACTTTCATGAGAGATGTGAATCTTTTTGTGAAGAAAACTTGAAGGCATCCTTCTTGCCTAAGAAATATGACTATGACAATGCTCGTGAATTTTTTCCCTCACCAGTAGATGAACAAGCTTCATATAATGAATTCTTGCAATGCAGTTTAACTATTTTAGGATTGGAACATCCTGATGATATAATTGGTGATGAATTTGAAGACAAGAATGTCTATACTCAGAATTTGGAGAATGATTTTAATAATGGGATTGGTAATGCTAGTCAGCAAGGTTTTGTTTCTAATTACTTAAATGATGCAAAAGTGGGATGTGTAGATTTTATGACAGAGATCCAAACGTGATTGTTTTTAGCCAAAGTCCTGCTAAGGAAGGAAATTAAAAAATCTACTCGGTGGAATAGAACCTATGTTCAAGTTGCCATTAGTCCTGCACATATAAGTTAGTAAACCTATCACTTAATGATGCATTTGAATACCCTACTACTAATCATATCAATTTTGAACTAGTTGATCCATCCTTTGAAACATGTTTCAATTTAAACAATGATAACTGGAAGGAAGAATCAAATTGTGTTAGTGATCCTGAAAATAAATTTTCTTTGATATCTAGGATTATATGAATCATGTCTTTTATGGGAATGATCTTGTTTTAAGTAAAGGTAATAGTGCTATGGAATTTGAGAAATTAATTTTTCAAGAAAATGGAGCATTGGGCAGCATAATTGGTTTATATTGCTTTGAAGAATATGAACACTAGCTTGAATAAGATCCTGTATATGAATGTTTCTTGCTCATTACACAAAATGAATATGGTATTTCCCCTTATGTTAATAGTGCACAAATGGATTATGAATGTTTCATTTTCCCTATCCAGTTAGATGATCACTTGGTGGAGTATAGTCAAGCAAGTTAAGTCAGATAGAATACTCCATCAATCATGTGTTTCAATTAATAATTGACCACAATTCACAACTGGACATAAATAAGGGTAACCATGATAAGTTCATAATGGCTAGGACTAGTGACATAGGGATGATTAGGGGATGGGAAATTCATGAGAATATTGTCAGCTTTAGCTTGATACAGATAGTGGAAAATAATGTTTTTGATAGAGGCGAGTATCAGCCCAAAGTTTAGTGGCCTAGGGCAACCAAGTGAAATTGAAGCCTGGTTAGGTGCATACTAAAAATTTGCACCTCAGGGGAAGACTTCAGAAAAGATGGAGATTGGATCTCTTGGTTTAGGTCTTTGTGGCCTATGTAAAAATTGTATATATGTTGGTTGTCTTGGTTTTGTCTTCTTTGTTTGGTTTGCTTCACCCACGATTCTGGGATCTTACCATGCCTGCAAGAGGCATGTGTTCCCAATAGGAGCCACTGATGGAACCCCTCAAAAAATTCTCTTGGTTCCATTTTAAAATTTTACAGTATTTTGCTTGGACCCCCATTTTTGGCTTGGGGTTGTGTTGCTGAAACACTTCAAAATTGACCTTAGAGCCTAAAAAAAAAAAAAAACCTTGGGAATTCTATTTTTGCATTGACTTGTTATTCCCAGTCTCTGATTGTCTAATTCATCACTTATGCCATTGAAATCATTATTTTCACTAGCACCCTAGGTTTAGGTTTTTCAGTCACCAAATGCCTTATCAATGCTTAATTTTCTTATGGTTGGGCTTGAATTTCATTTTTTTAAACACCTTAAGTCTTAAGTTTTCTTGGCTAAGGGTTAATTTGTCGTCGACCTAGTAGTGGCCCCCTTTTAAAGTTAACATTTGCAGCATGTACAAATTTCAGTTTTGAGATGACCATTTGATCATCGCAGGTGAATCTTGACCATTCCTTGCATTCCCATTTCATTTTGATTTTCATTAATATATTTGAATGAGCTAGTGAGTATTTGTCATGTGTCATGTCATCCAGTGGGACTAGTGCTCCCAAAAGGCCAGCATGTGTAGCTTTGATGAAGATCAATGATATGCACTGCGACACGTGTTTTCATTAGGATTGTTCCCCATGCACCCATTCATCTTGTGCATCAAAGATAAATAATCACACGGGCTAGTAGGCAGGGTGACATCTGTCACTCCATGGATGGACCCACCAGGCTTTGGAGATAGCGTTTTTTTTTGAAGAATAGAGGTCGACGACCAATGGCAGGTGACATGGGTTGATCCTGACCACTCCCTGCCATCCCGTGAAGGGCTCACTTGTGTCCCATGTTTTTCATTGGGAAAATTCTACATGAAACATTTCAAAGGATCAGATGGATTTTGGTGGAGATAAGGTGCTACTAAAATATTGGTCAAGACTATTCTAAGATAAAAATGGTGCTAATTTAGAACTAATTCTTGGGCACGCATATGAAATTTGGGAAGTATTTTTATGGTCGTCAAATTTGTCAGGTGTTGGTACATGTGGGAAGGTAAAATTGAAGTAAGGCAAAGTATAGGCTAATATTTTGAAGTTAAATCATGATCACTCCCCACTGTCTTATTGTGATAAATTGCAAGTAAATTATTTCCCTCAGGCGAGTGGGTAAATGTGAAATGACATGTTTGGTTAGATGTTAAGCATGTGGTTAATATGCAAACTAAGTGAATGTTTATCTCACTTGAGTTTTATGATTATGGAGAAGCATCAAACACATGCGTTTAATTTTGTCATAATTAATCATCCTAATTGATTCTCCATTGATTCACTTAAAGGTATGATCAACGACTAAGGTTCAAAATCAAGGTAATTTATTGCCATCGCTCCAACACAAGATTTCTTGGAAAATTAATGCAAACACTCTCCAATTGCTCTATTTAATGAAGATCACCTACTTGTTATTCTCACCATTTTCTATTTGTGATAATTAAGATTTTGGGAGTGAGTGTGTAAATTGTTCTTAAGTAATTACAGAATTCAAGCTTGTTATTTCTAAATTTGGTGGTGTCTTTGTCCTAAGGAAATTTGATAGGTTGTTTAGTCAAGAAATGGGTAAGGTAAGTATGTCTGTCAGCTTGGTTCAAAGGTCCAAGAGACTCAACCCTCTTGAGTCTCAGGGTGATTCTCCCCAAAGTGAATGAGATATGTCTAAAGTCCTTGTGACTTTGAAGAAGTAAACAAGAGTTATCAACAAGTCTGCAAGGGGTGTTCTCAAGCGTGCTTATCATCTAAGAAGCTAAAGTATCTCAGACGAATTGTCCAAAGGCAAGGAGAAGAAAATTGACAGGCCTAAGAGGGAAGCTGCGAGAAAGAAAAATATCACTGGGCTTATATGGGACATCATCATTCTCCCATTGAGGTCTTGGATGATTCTTTTCATAGTGGATTTGAAACTAATTCATGTTACCGCCAGTATCTCATGGACATGATCAATTTGAATGATTCTAAGGATGAGGTGGTGATGGCTACTCCACTTTCAATAAGGACACTGAGCAGGCATACTTACTTTGTTGCTGACAAGGCAAAGTAGCACCTCGTTCCCTCTCTAAGTTGGTGCTTAATGTTTGGTCCTTTGTGTTAACTTACTTTCTTTGTATGGTATGTTGTGATATGGGTCTCTGCTTATTTATGCCTTTGGTGTTGATGGTGACATTTCCTGGTTTAGTGTGAACTTGCATTTTTTTGATGTTGTGACAATGACGCATTTTGAAGACTGGTGGGTCTTCTCTGACTAACGACTTTTTGGAGATTTTCCTTTTTCTCTCCCCTGTTCTACAAATGATTGCTTGTAATTGATTGGGGAATATTTCACTTTCTAGTGAAATTCATTTTGAAATGAAATTGAAATGTAAGTGTAATTCAACCCGATTCTTGTTGCTCCCTTGTCTTATAGAAGGGATTTCAAGGCTGATTACATGGGGGGTTAGTGGATAGTTTTTCTTTGAAGGGGTCATACACAAAGACAAAAATGGATACTAAACTATCTGATAATATGTTTTAGGGATAAATTCAGTCAATATTTATATGGTTTTTTGATAATGATAGCGATAATACATATATCAAAATAGTATAAAGTTTCTACATGTTACTCTCCTATGTACAGGTTATATAGACTATGAATAATATAATCAATGGTTATCTTATTTGTCTTTGTTGGTTTCCAATAGATGTACTGCTCTATTCTTTCTCATTGATTCAATGAATGGATGTAAATGCTTGAATATAATAGTGGGTTTGAAATAAATCATGTATGAGGATGCTAGTAAGAAGTAAATGGTGGAGATGTTACGTGGGAATATTTTAATGCAATATTTTCAAGGCTTCGGGTATTATCATATATAAAATTGTTATCTAATCATGTGGGTATTTGGTTTGACTTTGTTCCAAGAATATGTCACTGGTTTAGTTGAGTAATTATACTCCAATTGTGGTGACCAATTCAGTAGTTGATCACAATGTGATCATTGTAGTTAACCTATCCTAAGTGATGCAAAATAGAGAATGAAAAGAAAGAAACAACACTTAACACCTCGATGATTAGGCTACATTGAACTCAAACAAAATAAAAGATAAACAAGAGATATACCTTTGTTCAAGTTGATACCTTGGTTGGCCCTGATGAGGTAAAAATAACCTCATCATAATAATACCATAAAGACCTATTTCATATATGCAAATCCCTATCGTCTACCAATTAATTAAATTTTAGGAGAAATAATTGCTTAACTTTTAGTGAGAAATTATACAAACTTTATTTCTTTTGATTTCTTGAAGTATTTTTCCAATACATATTTAATGGGTTATTTTAAGTGTTTTATAGATTATAATTGGTCATCAAGTTGCTGATTAGAAGCATGCAACCAGAACGTGCTCCAGAACAGGTTGAAGGTGTACGCTGGAAATATGCTCTGGAACTTTAGGGTGATGGACCGAATATATAGTTACTCTTTAAAGTTTTAATTTTTGTTATCCTTTGAGTCAAAAACTTCATGGCTCAATTTGAGCCTCTTTAATACTATTGTAATGGGTTTTAAAAACATATGAGTTATTCGTAGATCTGTTTTAGATATTTTCAATGGTTATCCATACCATCTGAAATATAGGATTTAGTTAGAGTTTTTCTATAAAAGATGTAATCTCCAAAAGTAAAATATCCAGTGAAAAAAGTAATGTTATACTGTCAAAACATTTTCTCAAGTTTATGAATAAAGATCTATTGTTGTCTAAGTTTCTAAGTTATGAGTTATGGATGATAATTATGGTTGAAAGAAGCATTTCTGAATTAACTATGTATGTGAGCTGAGAACAAATGTGTTAACCTGCGAGTTGGCCACTCGAGGGGAGATAACTTAAGTAGATATGTGTTTTTGTTTATTATATTGTTATTCTGTAGAGACTTATCAAGTTTGTTGTCGTGAAATCTAAGTTATGAAGTATTTGTTGTCTTTTACTTCCATAGTTTCTTGTTGTTAACTGTTAAGAATCTTTACTGTTAAAGAAGATGTTTTATGGATTGTTTATAATTTTTTCTGCTTCAATAGTTTATTAGTTTCTTAGTTTAATTGTTTTTGTGCTTTCTAATTCAGTTGTCATGCTTTCTAAATTAGTTTTCTTATGCTTTTTAGTTTAAATATTTCATGCTTTCTTAGGATAAATTGCTTTACAGTTTTATAGTTAGATGGCCTTAGGTTAGAATTAATATTAGTTCTAAAAAGTTAGAAAATCTAAGGGAGATACTCTAGACTTCTTCTATTGCAAATTTCCTTGAACACTACCTGGTCGACATATTGAATTTTATCTTCTAAATTAATGGGACCTAATGACAGACTATCACTTTTTGGGGCTATTGTCGAGGATACTTTAGCTTCATTGCTTGAGTGTTAAGCCTTGAATACCTCTTTTAGGCCAAAAATACCATATTTGGCTTCCTTTTCTGCATGGTCAGGAAAAGAGGCCCTCACGGACAATTTATACCAAAGAACCCCCCAAAATACATTCCAATCATTCATAGGGAGGCCCAAGGCTCAGAAGACCACTCTATTGACGAACTACTCGAGCCTAATCCACTAGAGGCTTTCCATTATTTTCTTGAAGAACATCCTATAGCTCAACCTATGGTCAAGGAAATTATTCTTGAGGAGCACATTCCTCTTAACATCATTGGAGATCATAGGGATGATGTCAACCATAATGATTCCAACCATAATAACAATGATCCTCCACCACCTCGAACGTTCACTTATCCTATTACTCTGGATGCAGATGATGATACTACGATCAAAAAAATTTCTCCAGTTTTCCTTCCAACCTTCCGTGGTTTATCCTTGGAAGATCCAGACCAATTTATTTTTGAATTCAAGGTCCTTTGTCAAACCTACGACTATAAAAATGATAACTAGAAATTGAAGTTGTTTCCTTCTACTTTGAAGGATTCGGCCATGCGTTGGCTTATGGGACTATCAGATGGAAGTATTACATCTTGGGAGGAAATGGAGACTATTTTCTTGAATAAATATCAGATTTATTTTAGGGTGAGTGATCATAAGCAAGATCTATTTAAACTTAGGAAAAATGAGGATGAGATTCTAGAGGATTATTTAGATAGGTTTCTTTTCTTATCTAAATGATGTGGAGAAATGACTATTAGTGTTGAGATTCTCAAGACTATATTTCTTAAGGGACTTGATGACGATGCAAGAAGAAGTCTTGATCTATTGGGAAAAGGTGATGTGTCTCAGTTATCCCTTGAGGAAATATGTGATTTGTGTCACAATTTCTCACGTACTCATGGAGGAATCCAAAAAACAAATCTTTTCAGATGGAATAACAAGATAAGAAAGCTCTGAGAAGAAATAGAAAATATTAAGACAGACATACTTGTTCAATTGAACACTACATTGGATGGCATACAAGCAAAGACATGTAACCCTGATACTTTGTCAATCTATTGTCCTAGGTGTCGAAACAAACATATTTTACATGAGTGTCTTTTAGACAAGGTTAATGTTTGTCAACTCTGTGAGAAAAACCATCCTACCAACTAGCATGAGCTTCTTACTGATCTTACGAATACTAAGAAAAAAACTACTCAGGTTGAAGAAGAAATAAATGTGCTAAACCAATACCAAGGAGGTAATTTCTCTTATGGGCAGAATTCCAACCCTGTATGGAGACCACAAAATAATTGGGTTAGTAATCAATGGACTCCATCTTGGAATCATCCCCTTCCTCCATAACCTAATTGGGGAACTCCTTATTGGGGACCTCCTGAATGGGCAAGTCAATCATGGGGAACTCAACAGTGGCCAAAACAATCACAACCACAATGGTACCCACAACATACTACTCCCTAATGGAATCAAGGACAGAATCAATTTTATACTAGTCCTAGGAGGAATCAACAACAAAATCTGTTACCGCCACCTCAGAATCCTCCTCAGAATGAGCAAATAAATCAACCTCAACTCCTAGTGCAACCACTTCCCAATCCTAAGAACAATTGACAGAATACTCTGGTATATACTACTGAACAAGATAATGTCACAAGACTTAATGCAATTCATTGTGGAAATGTTCAGTTACATTCTGGTAGGACATTTCAATCACCCACCATCGAGGAAGTAGTGGATGAACCTATTCCTCAAAATCTTGAGAAGGATACTTCATCCAACTATACCTCATCCACAAATAATACTGAGCCTCCTTCAGCATCAAGAGCTGTTGATTTACCTTGGGAGGAGGAAGGTCAGTCTCTAACTGAACTTAGTAAGGATACCCCTCCAAAGGAGAAAACTCAAGCACCATTTCTCGAGCATCTGAAATCGACAACTCCAAAAGATACTCCAAAAATTTTGTTAGCCTCTAAAACTACATTAATTCAGGTAATCAAACAATTGCAAATAGAAGTTTTGTTGCTACAAGAAATAAAGGAAATCCCTGAGTTGAATCAGTTGATCAAACAACTGTGTATTAAAACTCTGAGAAGGAAACCAAAGAAAATAAACACGGTGCACATTGATGGCTATTTAGCTGATTTTTTTCTAGAAAGACTATTGCTCCAAAATATGATGAACCTAGGAGTCCACTAATAACTGTTACAATTAATGAGGTAGCAATACCTAATGCATTAGTGGATTTAGGAGTAGCTATTAATGTAATGACTGTGGATGTGATGGAAAAATTAATTCTTACTCATTTATGTCCCACAACTACAGTCTTATAGATGGAAAATTAGTCTATAGCCATTCCAAAGGGTGTTATTAAAAATGTTCTTGTCAAAGTTGATGGATGGGAATATCCAGTTGACTTCCAAATAATCCAATCCCTTACACACAAAGATAGCTATCCAATAATTTTTGGAAGACCATGGTTGGCTACTATCGTGGCTAATATTGATTGTCAAGAAGGAGGAATGACCATTTCACATGGTCTGGATAGTAAAAATTTATTCTTATATCCTCTTGTTAAACCCACTGAACATAATAAAGTTTAGGTTGACGAACCAGAAGATTCTAGTGGTAAAGACAGTTTGGCCTTGTTGGCCATGGTAGTGATTAAACAACATGTAGATGAATTAGAGGATGAGTTAGTAAATGAAGTAGCACACCTTGCTATAGGCTTGAGTGAAGAGGTAATGGAAGATGTACCAAAATTTTTGGGACAACCGATTGATATAAGTGGGATGGAACAAAATTATACTACCATGGGAAATCCTTGTCCTTTGGCCAATATGATTCCCAGAACGAACTATTTCTTTGATGATATTACAAGATTCCACCGACTTATACCTCATAGTTGTCCTCTCAACACCTTGCTATGCCCAATACATACTGTCACTTCGGCCTATCCAGGAACAAAAACAATTAGGTTGCTGCTAGGAAAAACCTTGAATGTTAATAGCCGGCTGACAGAAATATAAGAGGATAAATTATTTAATGTGTTGGTAAAAAGGTCTAAAGCTTTTGCTTTAGACTATACAGACATGATGGGAATTCATCTTAGTGTTTGTACACATCACATTTACACTAATCCTAATATAAGACCTGTACGTCAACCACAGAGGAGATTCAATCCTGCATTAAAGGATCTTGTCAAAATTGAGATTGAGAAACTCCTTCATGCAGGATTTATTTATCCTATCTCTGATAGTAAGTGGGTGTCACCTATGGCAGTTGTACCAGAGAAAAATGGGAAGTGGAGAATTTGTGTAGATTATAGGGAACTCAATAAAGCCACTTTTCGAGATTATTTTCCCTTACCATTTGTTGACCAGGTTTTGGACAACTTGATTGGGAGGAAATATTTCTCCTTTTTAGATGGATTTAGTGGTTACAAACAAATTTAGGTAGCACCAAAAGACCAAGACAAGACAACGTTTACTTGTCCATGGGGCACATTTGCATACCGAGTTCTTCCTTTTGGACTCTGTAACGCTCTGGTGACTTTTCAGAGGGCCATTTTGGCTATTTTTGCAGCACTTGTCAATGACTTTGTAGAGGTCTATATGGATGATTTTCACAGTCTATGGGTCAACCTATGATGAATCCCTTCAAAACCTAGACAGGGTTTTAGATGTTTGTGAGGATAACCAACTGTCCCTTAGCCACGTAAAGTGTTTAATAATGGTGGAACAAGGAATAGTCTTAGGTCATCATATTTCCTCATAAGGAATAAAGGTTGATCCCAAAAAAAATTGAATTCATTCAACAACTGACTGTTCCTCAAACAGAAACAGATGTTTGAAGTTTTCTTGGGCATGTTGGATACTATAGAAGGTTCATAGAAAGCTTTAGTAAGATAGTGGCTCCTATGTTTTCTCTTCTCCAAAAAGATGTGGAGTTTAATTGGACATCTGAGTGTCAACAATCATTTGAAATGATAAAGGAGAAGCTTGTCTTTGCTCCTGTATTGCGTGGGCCAAATTGGAGTCTTCCCTTCCACATTTATACTGATGCTTCAGATGACGTAATTGGTGTAGTATTGGGGCAAGAAGATGAAGATGGGGGTAAATATTCCATATATTTCATTAGTAAGAACCTGACATCTACTGAGAGAAACTTCACGATGATAGTAAAAGAACTCTTGGCTGTGGTTCATGCCATTAAAAATTTATTCCATTATATTACAGGATATAAGGTTACAGTCTATACAAATCACTCAGCTGTAAAATATTTAATGAATAAACATGTAGTTAATGGTCGAATAATGAGATTGTTGCTACTCCTTTAGGACTTCAATGTGAGAATACTTGACAAGCCAAGGAGATTTAATGAGGTGGCAAATTTTTTGTCTCAAATCAAACAAGAAGAGGGTGATCATGCACCTACGCAAGATGAGTTTCCAGATGAGAATCTATTTGCCATCTCTACAAAGACTCCTTGGTTTGTTGATATTGCCAACTATTTAGCTACCTCTAAAGTACCCACAGGGTTTACATCAAAACAAAGGAAGCAACTTATTTGAGAGAGTGCACCATTTAAATGGATTAATGGGATTTTATTCCATTGTGGACCTGATATGGTTTTGAGAAGATGTGTCAGGGCTGATGAAACTTACAGTATTCTGACGGCTTGTCACGATGATCCTTCTAGGGTTCATTACTCTACAAAAAGAACTCATTAAATTTTAGGTGTTGGATATTATTGGCCTTCAATGCATAAAGACGTTAAAAACTATGTTCGTCGTTGTGATGAATTTCAAAGAGTAGGAAGACCAACTGCTTCTACAGAAATGCCTTTGCAGCCTTAGGTAGCTTTGGAACCATTTGAAAAATGGGGGTTATATTTTTTCAGCCCCATAGATCCTTCCTCTCAAGGGAAAGAATACATATTAGTTTGTACCGATTATCTAATGAAATGGGTAGAAGTTCAAGCTTTACGAGTTTCCAGAGAAGAGCAAGTTGCTGATTTTCTTTATAATAAATTTTTTCTTAGATTTGGAGCCCCCCAAACTATTGTTACAGATCAGAGACCCCAATTCATGTCCAAAGTTCTTTTGGCATTTACGAACCATTTTCAAGTGAGTCATAAGAAGTCATCCCCTTATCACCCTCAAGAAAATGGTCAAGTAGAGGTGACTAATAGGGAGTTAGAAAACATATTGACAAAAACTGTCTCTTCAAGAAGAAGAGATTGGGCCAGGAAATTGCTTGAAGTCATTTGGGCATACAATACAACATGGAAATCCACAACTGTATTCAGCCCCTATGAGCTTGATTTTGGGAAGAAACCTCTTCTCCCCATTGAGTTTGAACTCCAAACCCTACGTATTGCTATGGAGTTGGGTCTAGATCTGAAACGAGCTCAAATAGAATGAGTTTTATAGTTTAGTGAGTTGGATGAGCTTTATTTAGATGTTGTCCATCAAACTAAGCTAGTTCAACATCAACAAAAAGTTTGGCATGACAAACACATTAAAGAGAAAGAGTTCCATAATGGTGACTGGGCCTTGCTATTCAATTCAAGATATAAAGACCATAAAGGAAAACTCAAGACTCATTGGCTGGGGCCATATGAAATTTTTGAAGTTTTTGCAAATGGCACTGTTTAGCTAAAACCCATTGATGGTGATTCATGAACCCTCTTAGTTAATGGTCATCACCTATGTATCTACCACAAGCCTATTAACAAAGAAGAATTTAGAAAATTGGTAGAAATGCAGGGAGAGATCCAATGCATTGACTCTGCCAAGGCAGAGTCTACGTGATTTAATAAATATATTACGTAAAAGAAATTTTATAAAAAATAAAAATAAATATATATATAAATAAATGATGAAAGATGTAATAAAAATACATGTGTACCAATTTTCTTTCAAAGAATTTTTCATTAATTTTTATTTTTATTTTCAGACTTAACACGTGTTTCCATTTTGTAGGACTTCTTATGAAGGAATAACAACTTCTAGAGCACCTTTCCAAGATGCTCCAAAACTTGGTGGTCCAGTTGTCCAGTGTTCTGGAACCTGACGGTCTGAATGCCTGATGCTCTGGAACCTTCTCTTCAACCCACCATGTTAGAAGGATGTTCTTGTAGAATGATGTAAGCTCCTGAAGTTTGAGCTAATTTGTGACCACCATTTCTCTTCTTTCTGGCTACATCTTTCGACAATGCTCTGGAACCTTCATTCGGTTCCTGCTCCGGCTGTATCTTTCGACAATGCTCTGGAACCTTCATTCGGTTGCTACTCTGGCTACATCTTTCGACGATGCTTTGGAACCTTCATTCCGTTGTTGCTCTGGCTGCATCTTTCAACAATGCTCTGGAACCTTCATTCGGTTGCTGCTCTGGCTGCATCTTTTGACGATGCTCTGGAACCTTCATCTGGTTGCTGCTCCGACTGCATCTTTCGACGATGCTCCAGAACTTTCATTTGGTTACCATTTTGGCTGCATCTTTTAGTGATGCTCTAGAACTTATCCACCTTCTTTGTTTCGAATGCATGCCTCCCACGTGCTTTGGAACTTACTTGCAAGTTTTGAGAGCGTACACTTTTGCATGCTCTAGAACTTATCCATTTATCATTTCGTTCCACCACCTCTTTATGAAAATTTCAAATTTTCTTCAATGCTTTGATTATCATACATTGGTACACACTCCTTTTCTTTAAAGTTTTTCTTTTTCCATTATAAATAAAAGTTTCCATGATAGCTTGTCTTCATTAATGACTTCATCATCTGTAAACTTCCTCACTCATGTCATAATAACTAAGTCATCACCTCAGCCAATACCATTGCATCATCCTGTCAAATCAGTAAAGGTACATGAGATTTTCAAGCAATCATAGAATGTAAGTAAGTACAATTTTTTGCTTTAAATAAGTAGTTATTTTTGAATAAAATATAATTGGTTGGCATGAGTTTCCTTTTCCAATTTAGTAAATTGAGCCGCTTGGTGATTAATTGCTAAGTACGGTACTTTTTTGCGGCCCTTCATGCAAATTGGTATTATTACACAGTAAGCTCCGAGTAAAGGTAGAATAAGTAATCACAATTTGATCATATTTTAAAAAATATCCGTGCGCAAGTTTCAGGCATTATTGAATTTTCAGCAGGGTGGTAGAGACAAGACAAAAAATGGGTGGTACAAAGAAGAAATCTGAGCCAGCTTCTGCAGAAAAATTGTTGGGGTTAAGTAACATTTTTGGGTTGTTTGAGGAAGTCGGTTGGTTGGATTTTATCAAAAAGTTCGAAGGATATAACGAAAAGTTGGTGAACGCATTCGCAAAAAATTACTCTAATGGTTAGGTGACACTGCATGGGAAGTGTTTTAAGGTGAGCCCAAAAATTATCTCTTCTCTTTCAGGGTTAGAAAATTTTGGCATTAGAATATCAAAAACAACACAAATAACATATTAGAAATTATCAAAATTGTTTCTTAGACAAGGGGACCCTCAGCCCATGATAGTTATTAGTACTAGGGGACAAAATAAGGGGTTTCAATGAGCTTCTATATTAGAACCCTGGGGCACTGTAATTGCATGGATTATTAAGTATTTTACTTGTGAAGGCCAACTTACTATTGTTGTAGGACCCGCATTCTGCATGTTAATACATTTACGGCATGGGAAGGAAAACTCTGCTCTTAGGGTTAATTTGCCTCACTTTTTGAATGATTATTTTAATTCTTTGATAGAAAGATATAAAACTGGTTCAGGGCCATTAAAGCATCATGGGTTAATTCAATTAATTTGCAAATATCATTTTTCTAATAAACCTAGAAGCAAATGGGAAAAATTTTTGGGGAAGTTTGACAAGTCTACACCAGGAAGGAAATTAGAACTAGGAGAATCTTCAAAACAAGTTGCTTCACCTTCCGAAGCAACTTCCCTTGAGGACCCTAAGGCTCCTAAAACCAAAATTCCCACCATTCTTGGTGAGGAAGTGCTAGAATCTAAAAATGAGTTTGAAACCCCAGGCCAGTCAGAAGATGTTGAGATAATAAATCCAAATGTTGACAGTAATCTTGTTAAGAAGAGGAAACAAAGGACAATTCTTCCTTATCAAAATTCTCCCACAATTTTAACTTATCAGGATACTCCTCCTTTAAGGTGAAGTAAAAGATTATCCTTTGAATCTACATGAACCCTA
The DNA here is from genome assembly GCA_007258455.2 of Sequoia sempervirens. NCBI lineage: Eukaryota > Viridiplantae > Streptophyta > Pinopsida > Cupressales > Cupressaceae > Sequoia > Sequoia sempervirens. Next base: position 681,428,366 of record VDFB02058242.1, read on the forward strand.
GTGCAGAGTAGAGGGAATAAGTCAAAATCCAAAAAGAAAAAGAAACCCTTGGAAATTGATGAGCAGATTCATCACTCCTCGGAGAAAGAAATTTTTGTTGAAGAAGTACATTCTCATTTAGTGTCTAAAGAAGAAGCCCTTGACCAAGAAAAACAAAAAACAGGAATGGGACAATCTCCACTTCCTATGGAGGTTGATGATAGCGTGTTAGGAAATTTGTCTCCAGTTATCAATAAAGTTGTTGAAATAGTTGAAACTGAAAACATTAATGTAGAATTGGAAAATTTGAAATTAGAAACTGAAGAGCTAAGAAGTTAGTTGCACAAGAATAAGGAACATATGGAATCCCAACAAAAAGAAATAATGGTACACATGGCTATAATAAGCAAAAGGGATCAAGAAATTTAGGATTTAAAATTGAAGGTACAGGGAAAAGATACATTCATTAGTGAATTGCAAATACAAATTCAGAGTTGTCATCAAGAGAATAGGGTACACAGAGATGGCTTAAATAAAGAAATTCAAGATTTAAAAGAAAATTTTATGTTATGTTTTCAGCCTTTGAGGAAGAGAAGAAAAGACATAAAGAAGAATTAAATGCTTCTCTTAGTAGAATTATGGAATTAGAGCAAGATTTGCAAGAAAGCACAAGTAAACCAATGATGGAATCCAAAGAAGTTCAAACCAAACCAATGGTTGAATGGTTCGAAACTCAGATTCCTCCATTAGTAATGAAATGGATGGAACAGTGCTATTTCCTAAGGAATGCACAGATTGAAAATAATATATTAAAAATGGAAATGGTGTTGTTAAAAGAAGCATTTCATAAAGCCTATAGGGGGAAACAAGATGCATATCAGATAGCAGAATTTTTTTTATCTTGTAGAAGACCATCAAGATTGTATTCAATTTTTTTAAATGAACAATGCTTTAGATGGAAATTTCTCAGAATTTATAATGACTAGCCTCATGAATCGGATGACAAAGAATTTGTTAAGATATTTGAAAACTCAAAGCTTGAAGATCAAGACATGCTCTATGAATTCTTTACTCATGATCTTCTATTAGAAAAGCATACTGATTTCTTTATTAATCTTTTTGTGGGAGAAATGCAATTAAGATCTTTGTTCTCTACTATGCGGAATCAAATCTATTGGCAAGAACGTACCAAGGAATATGCCCAAGCAGAGAAAAGTGTGGGACTTCAAATGAGATCTCCAAATAGTAGACCTGCAACTTTCAAGAAAACATTTGTAGCTCTTCTATTGGATGAAAGAATCAAAGAAAGATATGATGAAAGCCTTCGAGTCTGTTATAATCACTTCATGGATCAGGGGCATAAATTGGTTGGTAGGGCCTGACACGCATGTCAAGAGAGGTACACTCCATTACCTGTCTATCTAAAGAAAAGAGAGGTAATCTCTCCTCTTAGCATCAGATGGTCCTTCAGAAGAGCAGATGCCTTGGCTAAAATCTTGGAAGATCTCAGAACAAAATGGATGGGGATAAGGTATAGACCTCCCTTATTGCTCTATCCAGCCCCTGCTTTCCATGTTAATATAGATCAAGACGATAGAATCTTCAATGAATGGAAAGGGGGAGTTGCTTTTCATAGACGCTTCCACGATGCACCTGTAAACTTTGATGTAACAGCAAGGGATTTGTATGATCTTAGTGCAAAATATGAAGAATGGAACAGAGGACAGAGTTATAAACAAGGGATAGGAGGACCTACCAGGAATTAGGAAGGGGAGGAAATGATGAGGTAAAAATAACCTCATCATAATAATATCATAAAGACCTATTTCATATATGCAAATCCCTATCCTTTGCCAATTAATTAAATTTTAGGAGAAATAATTGCTTAACTTTTAGTGAGAAATTGTACAAACTTTATTTCTTTTGATTTCTTGAAGTATTTTTCCAGTACAAATTTAATGGGTTATTTTAAGTGTTTTGTAGATTATAATTGGTCATCAAGTTGCAGATTAGAAGCATGCAGCCAGCACGTGCTCCAGAATAGGTTGAAGGTGTACGCTGGAAATATGCTCCAGAACTTTAGGGTGATGGACCGAAGATATAGTTACTCTTTAAAGTTCTAATTTCTGTTATGCTTTGAGTCAAAAAAATTCATGGCTCGATTTGAACCTCTTTAATACTGTTGTAATGGGTTTTAAAAAAATATGAATTATTTGTAGATCCATTTTAGATATTTTCACTGGTTATCTATACCATCTGAAATATAGGATTTAGTTAGAGTTTTTCTATAAAAGATGGAATCTCCAAAAGTAAAATATCCAGTGACAAAAGTAATGTTATACTGTCAAAATATTTTCCAAATTTTATGAATAAAGAGATTGTTGTCTAAATTTTTGAGTTATGAGTTATGGATGATAATTATGGTTAATAGAAGCATTTCTGAATTAACTGTGCATGTGACCTAAGAACGAATGTGTTAACCCGCAAGTTGGCCACTTGAGGGGAGATAAATTAAGTAGATAAGAGTTTTTCCTTATTATATTGTTATTCTATAGAGACTTATCAAGTTCATTGTCGTGAAATCTAAGTTCTGAAGTATTTGTTGTCCTTTACTTCTATAGTTTCTTGTTGTTAACTGTTAAGAATATTTACTGTTAAAGAAGATGTTTTATGGATTGTTTATAAGTTTTTCTACTTCCATAGTTTATCAGTTTCTTAGTTTAATTGTTTTTGTGCTTTCTAATTTAGTTGTCATGCTTTCTAAATTAGTTTTTTTATGATTTTTAGTTTAAATATTTCCTACTTTCTTAGGATAATTTTCTTTACAGTTTTACAGTTAGATGGCCTTAGGTTAGAATTAATATTAGTTGTTCTAAAAAGTTAGAAAATCTAAGGGAGATACTCCAGACTTCTTCTATTGCAAATTGCCTTGAACACTACCCAGTCGACATATTGAATTTTATCTTCTAAAGTAATGGGACCTAACAACAGTCTAGCAGGCCCTTTGATTGTCAATAATGTGTGCTCCTTGATGGAAAATGATCTAAAAAGATATGAAAAATGATGAGGATTTGATGGAGACTCAAATGATTCAAGTGGATATTTTGATAAGTGTAGCTTGAAGAAGCAATAATGCTAGATAATCTTGAAGGAGAATGCAAGAGTGTTGAAGTTTCTTGAATGTTGGAGAGCTTGAAAGTTGTTGAATGAAAATGTGATTGTCTCATGAGCAAATGAATGATAAATTCTTCATTTTAAGGGAGAATTCTCTAGAGAAATGGACAATCAAGATTGAGCCAACATGGACAAGATGGGGAACTATGGTGAGTTGAGGACTCACAATCCCTCACATCTTGCCATGTGGAGGAATATGAGATGTCAAGAGGATAGGTGATGTGGAAAAGGACATATGATGTGGAGGTACTTGCAAGCACCTTGGGATGAGAGTGATGGTGTCAAGTGAGAAGACCATGGGGATGAGAGAAGTTGTTGGGAGAATAAATGTGAATTTTAAATTCACATGATTGGAAGTACCTTGTGGATAAGACAAGGTCCTTATAATGGAAGGTTCCTGACCCATGTGACTGATGTGACTGCTCAATGATCGACATGGGGAAGAGGAGAGCTTTGGAGGAATAAAAGTGAATTTTAAATTCACATGGGGAAGACAAAAAAGAATTAAAAATTTCTTAGGGATGGGGAGAGTTGACTAAAAGGGGGTTGATTAGACTAGCTAATCAATGATTAGAAGACAGTTAGTGGCTAATGAAGATTAGGATCCAACTTAAAAAAGTTGGAGGATGTGACACATCCTAATCATGGATTAGGCATGTGCACATTCCTAATGATGGGATTAGGAGGTGGATTAGGATTAAGGAGAAGTGATGGAGGATGTGACATGTGAGGGATTAAAGAAATGTATTATTTATTTAATTCTTTTGAGGAAAAGGGGAATAAAGGGTAAGGTATTTAATTATTAACTAACTACCTTAGGGATTTAGAAGAATTTAAGGGTATTAATTAAATAATAGTGATATTACTCAATTAATTAAAATAAGAGGATCTGTTTAGATGAAAAGAATAAATTTGGACAAATGTAAGTGTCCAAATTTAGGTGTTTATATTTTTCCCCTCTTTGAGATGATGTTACAAAGTAGCATCTTTTCAAAGAATATTAAAACATATAACCGAAAGAAGATGGTTATATTGGGAAAGATGCCCCAGTCATCAAAGGAGTGACTAGGAAGAAAGATGATGGGGGTGAAGATGAAGATTAGGGATTGAGGATGCCCCCTCGAGAGGACATGTGGATTCAAGAGAACATGGGTGTTCTCTTGAAATCATGAGGATACAAAAGGATACATCCCGATGATGATGATGAAAGTGTTGCTGATGAGGGAAGGATACATCCTGAAATAACACCAAAGGATAGGGAGGGATACATCCCGATGATGATGATGATTGGATCAAGACTTGTATCAAGGTTGGGAACAAGAACAAGGATGTGATTAGATGATTTGTGCTAGATTGAATGGATGAGGATTGGATTGAGATGTCAGAAAAATGAAAAGAATGAAAATGATGGAGGAAAAGATACTGAAATGCAGCATAATTGACCATGAAATGCAATCCTAATGCAATTTTCTATTTTTGGAGCACTAATTTTTGCTATAGCATAAGACACCAGGCACCATGGTATGTAGAACCAAGGCGGATTAGTGTCTAATGTATAAAACAAACACACCAGACAAGAAGGCTATACCAACACCCCAAAATCATGAAGACCTTGGTCGGGCCAGGCAATGGGATAACCGCAAGCACAAAAGGATGCCCCTACATAACACAAAACCATAGGGATCTTGGTGGGTACTATGCAGGACAACCAGGAAGATAGCAACAAAGAAAAGATCAAGGTATGCCCCTATGTTTCCTGATCAAAACACACCATGATATGATAGATCATAGCGGCCTTGACAAGTGATGATAGGAAGCTCAAATGATAAACAAAAGCCAAAATTATCAACAGATTGCAATCAATTTCAAAATGTACTTTGTCATAGGATCAAGGGGATGGATGGGATTGATGAGGTCTGTTAGGAAGGATGTATCCTATTGAGACTAGAGATGGATACTAAACTAAAAGATTGATATGACGCAGGATATTCCAAAAATGATTGAATCTCATGATACAAGTCAATCTAATTTGTTATGAACGAATTAGATAAGGGCATAACTTGATGAAACAACACAAGAGAGACAAGACACAAGACTAACATAGCCTAAAGACCTAGGGGCTCAAGGGCTGATCAAAGATTAGCCTTGCCTATGTGAATGCGCAGGGCCCTCGTAGTTCGATAAAATACCATGGATAAAAGCGGAAATAAGACAATGGAGACAAGGATGGAGTAAAAATACAAGACAAACAAAAGCCCTAGGGGTAGATCAAATGATCGACCTTGCCTACGTGAAATCATAGGGGTAATGTAGTTCAACAAAATACTGATGACCGGCCATGGAAAAAGGACGGTGAGATAACCATGATAGGTGGATAAAATGATGGGACTGATATGATGAGACAAGATACACCTGGTGGATTGGATAGGATGATGGTGATTGTATGTAGCTCGGGGATGGGATAATTATCCAAATCATCAAAAGTTGAATTGGGAGAATGAGATGATGGATAGATGAGTGATGAGAAGTGACAGGAGATTAGAAAGAAGTGTGAAAGAAGGGGGAATGATGACGATGAGATAGATGGCATTGGATTGTGTGAGGGGTGATCCTAGAGTGAGATACCAATGATAAGGGATTATGAGGGGATGAGGATAGAGATGACTGGATAGGAAGATAAGGATGGGGGATGGAAGGGATGCTATGATAGACGGATAGGAAGATAAGGATGGTAAGATGAAAGGGATGCTATGATGGATAGGAAGATAAGGATGGGGAGGTGGAAGGGATTATTTGGACGGATAGGAAGATAAGGATGGGGAGATGGAAGGGATTGTTTGGATGAGAAATAAGGATAGGGAGATGGAAGCGATTGTAATGGATGGATAGAGGGATAAGGATAGGTAGGAAGATAATGGGGAGATGGAAGGATTGCTATGATGGATGGATAGGAATATATAGATGGGTAGATGGAAAAGGATTGTTTGTATGGATAGGAAGATAAGGATGGGGAGATGGAAGGGATTGTAATGGATGGATAGAGGGATAAGGATAGGTAGTAAGATAAGGATGGAGAGATGGAAGGATTGCTATGATGGATGGTAAGATAAGGATGGGGAGATGGAAGGGATGTTCTGATGGATAGGAAGATAAGGATTTGGAGGTGGAAGGGATTGTTTGGATGGATAGGAAGATAAGGATGGGGAGATGGAAGGGATGAAATGATGGATGAATGATGTCTCCAAGGACTTATGTCACAAAGGAAGAAGATGCCCCCACTCTAGATATATCATGTGTGAGGAGGCAGGAGTGATGGAAGACGAGTGGATGGGTAGATAAAGGAGATAAACGAAGGAGGATATGATGGGTGGATGAGGGAGGGAGATGGATGTATATTGGATGCCTTGGTAGCATGACGAGTTGAAAAAGAAGGTAGATGGATGTGGATAAGGATTAGGATAGTGTATTGGTGAGGGGAATGTATGCCAAGAGGTGCCTAAAGCATGTATATATGTTTTCCCCTGTCTATATCAAGATCACAAGGAGGATGGAGGGATTGGGATAAATGAGATATGACAAGCAGAATGTAGAAAAATAGGTTGGATGGAGGAAATGGATGAAGGGGATGTAGTTTCCCCCAAGTGTAGAAGTAAGCTAGATGCGGGATTTACACTTGACGCCTATTTGTCAAGTTTTCATCATAGTACTTATCCAAGGTGCTTGTTTTCCAAGTTTTCACCATTGGACAAATTATTTCTCTTTACTCTCTTTTTTTTTTGGCTTTTTTTAATTTTTTTTTACTTTTTTTACTTTTTCGGATAAAATGCAGATGAATATGGATAAGGATAGGGGTGTAGATAAGTGGACTTAGAATACATGTGAGAAGAGGATAGATCAACACAAGCATCAAGTTCCATATGTCGTAATAAGATCCCACATGTGAAATGATTGTTTGATGTTGGTACAACCTTATTAGTATAAATGGATTATGCAAGAGAATGGATTAAAGGGATCTGATGGGGGAGATATGTGGGATAATGGATGGGATGTTGGAAAGTGTATGGATGGAATGATGGGGTAGGTGTGTGATGGGGTAATGAGTTCAGGATCAGCATTGGCACATATGGTGGTGGATGTGAAATGATAGGAGGATTAATGAATGGAGAATGTGGAGATAATGGAGGAGACGGGGTAGGGAATTTTGGGACATAAGGACCCAAAATACATTTAGGGGATGGTGGATGTGTATGATTAGATTTTGGATTAGCAACTTTGGATGTTATTACATATTTTTCATTTTAATGCATTGCATCTTATTTCTTTGGGATCCACATGGTTTTGATCTTTGCTTTGGTGGACCTTTGTGGCCTATGGGTTTGATTTGGATTTTGGATGTGATTTTTATTTTCTTCACCATGTATTTTAGAGGGGACATGGGGAACTTTAGATTCATGTGGATGTTTAGATCTATGCATGTTTACATTGGCATCCAAAGTGCTTTTGATAGCAATGGGATGTGTGCTAGGAGATGGATGAGGTGGAGGAAGCATGAGTGGAGTGATGGAGGTAGGATTTTGGGGATTATATGTGGATGGAGGATGCATAGGTACATTCCTTTGTTGATCTTGATTAGAGAATATGAGAGTGGGATGTTTATGATGGATGACATGGATAGGTGATGGATGGATGAGAGGATGAATAGGATGAGACAGAGGAGGTGATTTTGGGATTTAAGGGCCCAAAATAGACATAGTACTTGGAGGATGTGTGATGGTCGGTGGAGAGACATAAGGACCGAAAATGGATGGAGTAGATGAAGGATGGGAGATAGTGGATGGAGGGTGTGAAGAAAAAAATCTACATTGAACAAAGATTGACAAATATGGTGTTAAATCAGTCAATTTTGAACAAATGAGATAAAAGCCCTCCCAATGAAATTGTTGAGCAAACGTAAAGGAAATAATAAAATTATCAAACTAACATGAAACTATAAGAAAGATAAGCATTAAATATATCCCTAAACTACTCAAACATCATCCCATAAGGGGTTTGGTGCTACTTTGCTATGGAAAGTAGCCCTTTCCCAACCCCTTTTGATAAGATAAATGATGAAACTTCTTTGAAGATGATATGGATTCAAATGAGAATGATGAATTTGTGCATAAGATTGTGGATAAAATGCCTTAGATTGTGGAGAAGATTGTGGAGGATTAATACAATAGAGGAGGCCTCTATTTATAAGAAAGTATGATGGAGGATTGAAGAACATGGAGGATGTGGGACAAAACATGAGCCAATGACAAGATGCCACTTGTCAACATGTCAATGGAGGAAGGTTGTGCATATTTTGGTCATTGTGCATGATAAATACTATTAGGTTCAAATTTGAAATTTGAAAGTTGTCTTGTAGAGGTAGAAGAAAGAGTCTCAAATGCCAAGTGCGAGACATGTAAGAGACAATGTAAAAGGAGTTAATGCCATGTTGGAGGACAAGACATTTGGAAGGGAGATTTGAAATGGAGGAATATTCCACTTGAGATGCCTTTTTAAATGAAAAGAAAGAATTAATAAATCAATTAAATTGATTTATATGCACAAGTTGCAAAATCTAAAGAATTGGAGTGATTATGATTAGCATTAATCATGATTTGATTAATTAAGATGAAGATTAGCTGATTTTGACTTTTGACTTAGATACTTGGATTTATTTAATTCAAATGGGAGGAAATTGATGCATTAGTAATTTAATTAAATAAATTTGATTTATTTAATTAAATGAGGAACATTTGAAGATAATTAAATAAAATTGATTTATTTAATTTAAGGAGGACGACTTTAGGAGATTAATTAAATAAACTTGATTTATTTAATTAAAGAGATAACTTAGGAGATTAATTAAATAAATTTGATTTATTTAATTAAAGAGACGAATACGATGATAAAGATTAGATAGAATGATATATTTAATTAGATAAAGTTGATTTATCTAATTAAATAAAGATTAATTTAATTAAAAGAGGAAAGATGATGAATTTTAATTAGATAAAGATTATTTGATTAAAATCATTAGAAGGATAATTAAGGACGAAAGGAAATTAGTGATTCAAGATTAGGTGCATATATAATTTTTGTGTCTACATTTTTCCCCTCTTTGAAGCAATGTACTTGCTGTGTTGGTTCAAAGAATAAACTTTCTGAGATCAAAATTCAAAAAAAATATAATTTTTTCGGATGCCCCAGCGGAAAGAAGTATACTAATACATTGCCCCCTCGAGAGATCAAGCAAAAAGTTTGATTTGAGGGTCGATCTCATGACAAAGAGTTTCAAGATGGATGCATGAATGGTTATGATGATGATGCAAATGAGATGGTTTCAAGATGCTTAGAATAACCAATCTATATTATCCTAAATAACTTAAAATAATGATGCACTGCATTTGAGATGGATGATGTGATGATGTCTATATGATTATGAAATGAATGTTTTATGAAAATGTATGGTTTATGAGATGCTTAGACTAACATATCTATATTATTATGATGAACATGCATGTGAGATGATCATTATTTCTTATATGATATGATATGATGTGCAGTATGTTGATGGTTTGTGGATGTAGGATGGATGCATTGGTGATGATGATTAAATGTTAGCACAGAGAGAAGAAAGAAGAAATGATATGATGACAAGAGGATTCAACAAGCCAACTTTATAATGCTGTGAGATGGATGATTTTATTATTAGGAATTGGTACTTTAAAAGGGCTACTTACCTTATGTTTGATAACACACATAGGTACGATGCATCAAGGTATAAGGAACTAGGATGGCATTGCACCTAGTGTGATGGACTTTGACTCAAAAATTAGATAGGAGTATCCATGTTCACACCTAGCATACAAAACCTTATTCAGAATGTAGTTCAAATATTTCAAATATCTCAAACCAAAACATAGAAAAGCAATCCTTCCTATGTGGTCAATAAGAAACCTAAAACACCCTCCCTACAAACCAAGCAAAGAAAGCAATAACCAAGTTATAGTACAAGAATATCCAACAAGCACAGCAGGTAAAAAGATAATGATCATTTCCCCATTCCTTTCTCTCTCAATCCCTTTGTTTGGACATCATCGAGAGGTCATTGAAATGAGCGCAAAAAGATAAGTCAAAAGATAAAGATGAAGTAAACAAACAGCTCTTCAATACCGTTAGACAAGACTAAACTATGTTGATGCTTGATGTTGATGTCCATTGTAGGAAGGATGCATCCTAGGACATGACGATATCAAATGATTGATTTGGGACTGATTGGATGATAGGCTATTGACACAAAGAGTTGACCAACTTGTTTACTTACTAACCTAGACTTGAGACTTTGATGTTTTGAGTTTTCACTTTTGATCTACTAGACTTGTTTCCAACTGTTTAACCAAAGGTTGAGGGTGACGATGATTTATTATGAGTGAATGCTTATTGCAGGTGAAATCAAGATGGGACAGATGGAATTTTCAAATATTTGGATGTTTTTGGATGTTTTTGAAATGTTTTGAGGCTGGTTTTGGTATTTTTGAGATTTTGCAAATGTTTTGATTTTCAAGTTTTCCAATGTTTTTTTGTTTTTTTATTTTATGAATATTTTTGTGTTTTTTCGAATTTTTTTTGGATTTTTGTGTCTCGAGGGTTGATCAAAGATTAGCCTTGCCTATGTTTAAGCCTAGAGACAATGTAGTTCATATAGCATTTTTTTGACGTTTTCTGGTTTTTATGAATGTTTTTGGATTTTCTAATTTTCTGATGTTTTTAGATTTTTGATATGTTTTGAATGTTTTTGGATTTTTCGCATGACTTTGACGATTTGGATAAGGATGTATTCGATGCTATTAGTGCTCTATATTGGGATTTTGTGAAAAACCAAGCTAAGGTTGATTGATCAGATTGATGGATTGATGATGATAACATTGTTGAGGATACACAACAATGCAAGGATATTGTTAAGCAACACGAGGATTAGGATGGATATCCCAAAATGATGAGGGATTGATGATGATAACATTGTTGAGGATACACAACAATGCAAGGATAGTGTTAAGCAACACAAAGGCTGGGAAGGATATCTCGAGATGATGATGGATTGATTGGATTTGATTGATTAGGATTTTGAAGCTTGGTTTTGGAAAAAAATTGTTTGAATGATTAGATGTGACATTTGAAGTGAAAATTAGATGTGACTGATAGTGATTATTTGGATTGATGTTCGATGAAAGATGAAGCTTGATAAGGAACATCTATTTGTCAAAATGTGCCATGGGATAGTGATTTGGATTTTTTGGATCACAAATGCTTGGAACAATTTGATTTCACATTTTCCAATGTGTGGATCACCACGTAAGTTGGAGGATATATGTCAAGATTTATTCCCAAAGCAAGATGTAAATATCTACCCCCAATGTCTAGCAATGTTTGAAATGTCATGGGTGGATACTTGATAGGTGTATGGATGGAGGGATATGGTAAGCATGCAAAGGATGCTAAGGATTATATTGTGATAAGATAAGGTATTTGGATAAAGAATGCTCATTTGGATAGTGCTTCATGGCTCAGATAATGTTGGGTAGGATAGGATTAGTGAAAATGACCCATGTCAAGATGTTTACCATAAGCAAGCGTAAAGTTTGCACAAAACTTTGTCAAGATCAAGATAACTCAGACTATGGATGTAGATGGATAAAAATGGATTGGATAAATGGTTCATGGATGAATGGATTTATTATGGATAAGATGGATGGAATGTTGGACTTATTATGGATGAGATAAGATGCCTCCACCCAAAAATGGCCCACATAGATGCTCGATTCTACACATGACGCCTGTTTGCCAGGTTTTTAGCATGGTACCTATCAAAAGCACCACCATAGTGGTTTTCAGTGGAGGACAATTTTTTTCTTTACTATTTTCAATCCTTTTTTTTTATTTTTTTGGATTTTCATAGTTTTTATTTTTTTGTATTTTTCTGTGAAATATTTTAAGCTCATGTTGAACCACCTGGTGGTGTCAATGTAGATGGTTCTATCATAATGTGCCATCGATATCCTACTTAAGAAGCTACTTTTCCAAGATACGTGCACTTGAAGCAACTTTTGAGATCCTGATCTACTTTGTTGATACCGGAGTTAACTTTGTCTTTGTGCTCACATCGCAATAAGATTCCTTCTGAATCCTTATGACGAAGGGTGGATGCCAATACATGGCCAATTTGAGAATTGGATATCATGCGTGAAAGTGTGGATGGAGTGTGTTTAGGAACAAAAGATGGATTGGTTGATAGTTTGGAACCTTTGACTCTCCAAGCTTGGGAAGATGAGCAATGATGGGTGGATATGTAAGTGTGCATGGAATTTTGACCAATTGTTTGATATACTTTGTACATTGCTTGAGAAGCCTGCTTTTTCCTTTGTGGAAATATTTGACGGATACTTTTCCCTTTTTTATTTTTCCCCATAATTTCTTTGACTAATGGAGTTTGATAGGGATAAATATTCTTTGTATTCTTTGGTATCCATATGTATTTGATTTTTCCATTATGCTTCTTAGCTTCTTTTTCTTTGATAACATTCTTCATTTTTTGATTCAAATTCTTCTTTTGATGTTGGTCCCAATTCATGGATGAGGTGATGGGTGGATGAAGATTCATGATGTGGATGGTTGTAGTATTGGCAGTGGTTTCATCATAAGGATTCTTCATGCTTCCTATGTTGATGTTTGCTTGAGACATAGTTTCCCCCAGTATGGTGGTAGTAGCACCTTTGTTCCTTGATTCTACCTATTTTGAGATGTCTTGTTCAGTAAGCATTCTCTGATAAATGGTCGATGCAAATTACGTTATTTCAATTTGTTGCTCTGCTAACTCTCGAATATCCTGTTTTGTCTGACCTATTTCCTTAAGTGGATAATGTTGGATATCTTCATACATGATGTCCTCAGTTTGAATTTTGGATATATCTAATCCTGATGTTGACAACTCTATTTGACTGTAGGAATCAATAACCTACTCTTTTTGTGTAATAATATCAGGAGTAAAGGAATCATGTTCTGAATGAAGATCATCTACGTGTCCATCCACAAAAAGCATCTCATGGGTAGATGGAGTATGTGCTATGTGGATATGATCATCTTGTATAGATAGGAGAGTGTCCATTAGATCATTGTAGTAGCTTGGGGATACAAATTCATGATCTTGAATTATTTTGTAATTCCTTTCAACATACTTTGGATCAAGTTCTTGACATGGGTCCATTTCGAAAGGTGGATTGCTTACAAAGGGTTCTTGGATATCTTCATTAGGCATGGGAAGTTGCTCAATATCCTCTTGATCTTGAGTGAACTTAGGTCAACTGTTGAGCTGAGGATCCCTTCAGTATCTGTAACCATGAGGTCAAAGGGTGTCAACATGTCTTGGAAAGGACCATTAGTAGACCTTGGTGAAAGATGTTGATAATGCTTTGGGGTAAAATCTTGAGATATGTCCTCTAACTCATTAGGTAATGTACAGACATTTTCAACATGATCATTGGTTGAAGGGTCGTGGATTATGTCAATATGATCAAATAATTCTAACACTCCTTGAAATAGATCATTGTCGAATATAGTTGAGGGATTTAGATCACGACTAAAAAATGACTCTTGATGCATGTTGATTTGACCATTGGATGGGGTAGAAACATCTTCAAGGTGCCCATTGATGGATAGATCTTGATCATTATTTTCAACAATTGTGGTGGAAATATTTTCAATGCTATCTCTAGTGGTTGAATCTTGATCATTGTCCCCAATAGTTATTATTTTTTGATCAATAAGGTATTGGATAAGATTTTTGAGTCGAATACAATATGATGTTGTGTGTCCCTTTATTTTGTGAAAATCACAAAGGTTATTTTCATTGTACCATGGCGGTTTCACTAGGGGCTCTTGATAGTTGTCATAGACGGGTATTTTGATGAGATTTTCTTGTACCAATTGTTGCATGATCAATTTGATGGGTCCCCCAAGCAGTGTGTATTTTTGTTTGTTACCTTGTGAGATTTGTACTTTAAATTGACCTGATGATGATTGATCTTGGAGATGTGGAGGTTGGGTTTGTTGTTGATGTTGTTGATCTTGATATCTGACTTCTTGACATTGGAGATATTGTTCTTTATGTGGTTGTGGACACAACTCAATGCTTTGATGACATGGTTCAACCAATGGTAGAGTGTATTTATTTTGGAGTGAAGATGTCTCTTGGCTCAATAATTCAATTAGTTTGGCAAGTGAAGCAATTTGATCTTGGTTTTGATCTTGATACCCTTGATATAGTTGGTTTGGCTTTTGTTCAAGTGGATTTGGAATGTATACTCGTGGTGTTTTCATGGGATCATGGACAAATTGATTTTGGACAATGTTCTGATGGCATGATAGGTTGAAATTGAACACTTTTGTGTTTGGGAATCACATTGCCTTGATTTTTCATGGTGTTACCTTGACTTGGATTAATACATGGAGTCATTAACATCTTGTTTGAACTTTGAACAACATTTTTATGATTCACAAACATATCTATCCCAAATTTTACCAGGTGTGGATTTGAAATGTTCACGTTTGGTTTACTTGTACTTGGTATATTCACATTTGGAATGTATGGATTTGGTGGAATAATGTTGTTTTGTTGAAGATTCATGCATTGATCGTTTGGTTGATATATTTGTAGGTTTGGACTTTGATTTAAATCTACCATAGGTAAAGGTGTTCCAAAATTTAGATTGGGAATATTTACATTTGTTGTACCATTGAGGTTTGTAGGAGACAATGATCCCATGTATGGATTGTATAAATGTGAGTTTTGATAATCCATTGGTTTTGTAAGGATTTGAAAGTTTGGTTGATTTGGATTACTCATGATGTATGGAGAAATTTTATATTCCATGTTCTTCTTGTGTTTTGACCTTGTTGCAAAAGTGAACCTCTAAGGAATTTAAGACCAATGATGAGATGAAAGATGAAAGGGTGAGTGATATGAGTGTTGAACTTTTAGGAACTTTGGATCAATGCTAGACTTAAGGTTTTGATTTTGATTGATTTGATTTGGATAATGAACTTGTAAACCCTAAGATGCTAGATGTTATCTTAGGATGAACTCATTCAAAAAGGGTGACAATTTAACTAAGTGTGTGAGGAAGGATTCATCCACACACAACTAACTAAATAGATGATTTTGATTTGGTTTAAGGATGTACCCAAGTCTAGATAATGATGATTCCAAAGCTCTAAAGTTGTTTGTGGGATGGAGATGATAAATTTTTGGATGGGTGAAGTTTTTGATTTTGATCCTAAATGAACCTAAGAAGGACCTTGTTTACAAGACCAAGATATTGAAGAACATTCTTTTCTCTAAGAGTAGTTTGAACCAAAAGACCAATGTCTACATGGAAACCCATAAGACAAAATATAACAAGCACATTTGTGGGGTTCAATTTCAATTTAATCTTGGTTAATGAATTTCTTTTACCAAAAACACTCTCTTGATTAGATTTTCAAACTAGATGTCTAATGTCCTAACTTCTTTTCACCCCACAAAGTGATTTATGTGGAAATCAAGGAAATCAAGGAAAAACTTTCCTAATGTTGACTTTAGTGAGAGAAAATGGAGATATAGATTCAAATGTTTAGAAACCTCTAAGGATAGAATCCCTAGGGAAAGCAATAGCACTTAGATTTTTTCAAAGATATTTTCTCCTCCTAAATGGTTTGAAATTTGATGTTCATGTTGAATGTTTGTTTTCCCAGTGTTTACAATCAAACAAAGTGTTTTCAATTCCAATAACATGCACAACCCTATGGATATGAAAGACAGTATTTGTTGAGTTCCCACTTGGATAAATCCAGCTACACCTACTCTTAGCGGATGATTAGATGCTTGACCCCACTAGATCCCCTACACAACACTCACTTATATGGGGTAGCCATGCATCAGTACCCATAAAACTCCCATGGCATACAGTTTCTCATCTCTACTAAGAGCCATAAAAATGTGGGATGGCTTCAAAACAACTGTTCTTGGACCAACAAATAGATCAAGGATTTTGGCCTTTTCTAAACAAGGGTTTTAATGTAGGCATTCCATTCACAGGGGACCATCCATGTGGCGAGAGACAAATACTACCCTTCTCATCAGAATAATCCTTGTGATACTTTCCTTTGTTCAAGTACCCACACTTATATACTGGTTGGAAGTCACTTGGCTTTAGTGTGTTGCCGGTTGGGTCATTCACTTGGGTGATTACTTTTTCCCACAAGGCATGCCCTCTAAGATAGACAAAACTGAGCAAACATATCCATAGTTTGATCTATCTTTGTTGAGAAACAAAGAGAGAACACATGCAATATGTTCCACTCACACTCGCAAGATTTGTCAATTTTAAAATCCAAATTGAAGTGTGTAGGCAATTACTTACGCAACTTAATATCACCAAAATCCTTTTGATTCTCAAGATTGTTGTGAGGTGCGAGAGAAGCGCATACGTCTTTTTGATGGTATTATTTTGGGTAAGTGATACAAGACAAAGATGCACATGTTCATTTTAAATCCTCAAAGCAATGATTTGATTCTTTTTAAAGCACCAAAGTGAAAGATGAGAGTCGTTTGTTCAATTGTTAACCTTAAACAAAATCTAGTAAGTTTTCCTAAAGTTCTTTTTAACCCTTTGTAGCAAAAAAATGAGAGCTTTTGTAGTGTTATTTTTAGTGCCCAAAATAAATTTAGTGTGTCCTAAGCACATGAAAGATAACAAATCCGTAGAAGAAACATTATAAGTTCTCCCAAAGTGTTCAAAAACACTTGATGTAATGAGATGATGATGTCATTATGAGCTTTCAACTTTATTTTCCCCTTTCACCTTTGATTAAGCCAACCTACAAAAACTAGTTAGAACTGCAAAACAAAGGTTAGAAAACCAGTTAGTAGCCCAAAATAACCAAAATAGAAAAAGCACATGTCAAAATTAATTGATTTTAATCTTTTTAACCTACTCCAGCGGCGCAACCCGCATATGCAGCGCTGTTTGAAGAAATTAGCAACGTTGTATAGCATTGCTAGGTTTGCACGTAGTGCTCTATAGTAGAATAGAGAGCATGATGGTGGCACAATTTTGCTCAATGACACAGTTTGAAGTTTGAAAATTTCAGCGCCCAAGAATTGAACCAGCATCGTAGTTTGAAGATTTGAATTTCTAGGTAGGAAGGTTGCAGTGGTAGAGTTTGGAGTTTGTAGTGTCACTATATGGTGCCGCTAGACTGATAGCGGTGTTGTATGGCGCCGCTGGACTGATAGCGGTGCATTTCCCTGTAGACACTAAAAAATTAGAAAAAGGCACATAATTTTGTTAAAAAACGTGATTAGAACTTGAGATTTTCCCTCCTTATAGCGCCATTTTGTGGATGCTAAAATCTGCAAATACTCAAAACAAGCAATTATTAACATTGTTATTCAAACTTAAATACAACAAATCAAGCATCAAAGATTGACAAATATGGTGTTAAATCAGTCAATTTTGAACAAATGAGATAAAATCCCTCCCAATGAAATTGTTGAGCAAACGTAAAGGAAATAATAACATTACCAAACTAACATGAAACTATAAGCAAGATAAGCATGAAATCTATCCCTAAACTACTCAAACATCATCCCATAGGGGGATTGGTGCTACTTTGATGTGGAAAGTAGCCCTTTCCCAACTCCTTTTGATAAGCTAAATGATAAAACTACTTTGAAGATGATATGGATTCAAATGACAATGATGAATTTGTGCATAAGATTGTGGAGAAGAATGTGGAGGATTAATACAATAGAGGAGGCCTCTATTTATAAGAAAGTATGATGGAGGATTAAAGAACATGGAGGATGTGGGACAAAACATGAGCCAATGACAATATGCCACTTGTCAACATGTCAATGGAGGAAGGTTGTGCACATTTTTGTCATTGTGCATGATAAATGCTATTAGGTTCAAATTTGAAATTTGAAAGTTGGCTTGTGGAGGGAGAAGAAAGAGTCTTAAATGCCAAGTGGGAGACATGTAAGAGGAGTTAATGCCATGTTGGAGGACAAGACATTTGGGAGGGAGATTTGAAATGGAGGAATATTCCACTTGAGATGCCTTTTTGAATGAAAAGGAGGAATTAATAAATCAATTAAATTGATTTATGTTGTAAAATCTAGAGAATTGGAGTGATTATGATTAGTATTAATCATGATTTGATTAATTAAGATGAAGATTAGTTGATTTTGACTTTTGACTTAGATACTTGGATTTATTTAAATCAAATTGGAGGAAATTGATTCATTAGTAATTTAATTAAATAAATTTGATTTATTTAATTAAATGAGGAACATTTGAAGATAATTAAATAAATTTGATATATTTAATTAAAGAGGCGAATACGATGATAAAGATTAGATAGAATGATATATTTAATTAGATAAAGTTGATTTATCTAATTAAATAAAGATTGATTTAATTAAAAGAGGAAAGATGATGAATTTTAATTAGATAAAGATTATTTGATTAAAATGGTTAGGAGAAGGATAATTAAGGACGAAATGAAATTAGTGATTCCATATTAGGTGCATATATAATTTTCGTGTCTACAGAGGGATGTAAGGACCCAAAATGGATGGTTGCTTTGAGGTGATATGATGGAGGAGGGGGGATGGCAGCAAATGATCTGGTGGAGCGATGGGAAGAGCCCATATTTCTTTTGGAATAGGCTCGTTGAGGACGTATAGATATGGTACCAACATTTTCAGATTGCGAGTCTTGAGAGATACATCCAAGACCTTACATATAGATTTGTTCTTTGACCTAGATGGGCTCTAAAATACCTTGCTCATGAAGGCCTAAACCTTTTCCTTGATATTTCATTTTCTTGAGCATTTGATGCGTGATAGGATTTTTTGTTATTCTCGAAGAATGATGTGATTCCATTGCTAGGCGGAGGATGATGGGTGGTATATATGCTTTGTTTTTCTTCTATAAGGAGACCACCATGGAGGAATGTGAGAGTACCAAGGGGATATAAAAGTGATGTGGGGATAGTAGGTTTAGGTGATGATGGAGGATCATGAGAAGGAGATGAGGGGATAGCAACCTCTTGATCGGGATGAGTGAGGGGTAAGGGATCAAGAGAGGGATTAGGTGACATGATAGGATCTGGATTTGTGGTAGTGGGTGATAAGGTCTCATGCAATGGAGATGGAGATAAGGACTCATGAGATGGAGCGGTGAAATCTTGAGTGACGAGGGGATCACTGGGTGGAATGGATGGGGGACTGTGATCTTGAGATAGATTAGATGGGATGGCAGGATCTTGATTTGGAGGAAGGGATATGTTGGTATGCTTTGGTTAAAGCTCTTGGCATGACTCATCATGTGTGGATGGCATGATAATGGAGGAATGTTGGATGGACTCTAAAATCGGGGGAGATGGAAGGATGGGAGATTCATGGCATTCATGGGAATGGATTTCATTGATATTGGGAGTGGGAGGAGTGGATTGGATTTTCGTGTCCTGGATGGATTGGGTGAATCTAGCAGTAGAAGATGGTGATGGGGTTTGGTTATCTTCGATGGGTTTGATGGCTCTCAGAGTAGGAGATGGGTGTTCAATGGATTTGGTGGGTGTGATGGTTTCAATGGTTTGAGTGGTGCTAGGGGTGGTAATAGCAATGATAGGTGTTGAATGGAGAATGGTATCATCACTAATGACCATGGATGAGGGATTGGGATGGAATGATTCCATGACTTCATGATGTGGAGTTGGGGATGTCTTCATTGTCATGAGTCCTTGGAGAACTTCTGGAGTAAGAATTGTGCATATTCTAGGCTTAGATGGCGCGGTAGGAGTGGAAAAAGGATTATGGATTTGTGGAGGGTTAGAATTATGGATTGGTGGACTAGGATTATATTGAGGAACAAGATTGGATGGAAGACTAAGGGTAGGTGAAGGATCAGGATTGATGGGGGGATCAAGATTAGATAGAGGGTTAAGGTAGGGATATTATGATAGCGGATTAAAATAGGAAGACGTGGATGGTGGATTGATGTTGGAGGAAGTAGATGGGGAATTAAGATAGGAATATTGGGATGGTGGATTAAGATGGGAATATTGGGATGGTGGATTAGGATTGGAAGACGTGGATGGTGGATTGGGACAAGAGGATGCAAGTGGTGGATTAGGATAAGAATGTGGTGGATTGTACCAAGAGGATATAGGTGGTGGATTGTAATAAAGACCGTATTGGGATAATATAGTAGGATGGGAAGATTGGGGTGGTGGATTAGGATAGGAGGGCGTGGATGATGGATTAAGATAGGAAGATTTGGATGTTGGATTAGTATAGGTTGATAGGGGTGTAGGATTAAGATAAAAGGGTGTGGATGTAGGATTAGGATGGGCAGACTGGTAAGGAGGATTAGGATAGGGGGACGTGGGTTATGGATTGTAGTAGGAGTATTGGGATAGTGGATTAGAATAGGAATGTTTGGATGGTGGATTAGGATGGGAAGATTGGGATGATAGATTGGGATAAGAGGATGTGGGTGTTGGATAAGAAAAGGATGTAGATGAAGGGTATGATGAATATGTGGATGGGGAAGATAATGGATATCTCTTGTCAAAGGTGGCATAAGGATTATTAGTAGGTATGGGTGAAGATGTGATGGGATAGCTTGAAGGGGTGATTGGATTTTGGAAAGCGGTTGGGGAAACCTTACTAGAAGTGATGGCATCAAGGGGATTTGTGTCATATTCCTCTTGATAAACCATACTTGCATTATCATTTTCAACGTAATAAGGATTCCCCTTGACTACTATTATTGGTTGCATTGGTGAGGGGTAAGGATTGAAAGGATGGGAACGGATGATTAGAAGGAAAGAAAAGGTGATGAAAGGATATATAGGATGGATTGGAAGATGGAGGAATGGATCTTAAGATTTGTTTCAATATCAGAAGATCTTGGATGGCAATGGACTAAAGCCCAAATTCGGATTTAGGTTAAGCTCATATTAGGGTTGGATTAAAGCTCAGATTAGGATTGGATTGAAGCTCATATTGGGATGATTAGATAGGGATGTGATGGGATTAGATTGGATAAGATGGTTGATCAAATAGGAGGATGAAAAAAATTCTAAACCTAGTTCAAAGATTTGACTTAGAGTACGTAAGGTGCGGACAATCAGATTTTTCCATATTTGGTAGTTTTCAAAAATTGTCAAATTTTGCAATTTTAGGAAACTGCACAGACATATCTTTTGAGAGTCTAGTTTTTTCCCAAAAAAATCTTAAAACTAAGGTAGGATGAGACATGCATTTTGAGTTATTAACAAAAATGATTTTTTGAAAACTGAAAAAAAACCATTGAATTACAATTTTTAGGGGTCAAGATGAAAGTTTGAAGCCCCGAAAATGTGCCGAAATGGGGGCCAACTAAATAAGGGTCGGTTGGGAATCCACATGCCACCTCATAATGCAACCACCCATAAAATTTCAGCCCAAAAAAACACTCAAGTCAAAATTTATGGCCTCCAGAAGTTTCTGCATCAAAATCAAAATCCCTAGAACAAAGTCTAGGTGATTGGGATAGATGAACCAATGATGGATATGGACTCTAATGATGTTATGAGATGCACCTATGTGATTTGATTGAGGAAACGATGACTTGCAGAAAGTGTTGATGAATGGAAACGATGATGATGGGAAGACAGATGGAGGTCTGCTTTTGGGAAAATTTGCCTATCTGTTGGTCAAGTTCGCCTGTCCACTAGGTAGGTTCACCTATTGAAGGTCAGGGTTGCATATTGGTGGGTAGGGTCGCCTATTGGTGGGCAGGTTCGCCTATCTACTAGGTAGGTTTGGATATCTGCTTTCAAACCCTTGGAACAAGGAAACAGACTCTTGGAACAGGTAGATGGACTCACAGAACAAGGAGACAGACTCTCGAAATGAGGAAACAGACTCTTAGAATGAGGAGACAGATGCTCGGAATGGATGAATGGATACTCAGAATGAGTAAAATGATGCTTGAAAGGGAAGACTGATTCTTGGAATGAGGATATAGATGCTCGGAATGGATGAACGAATACTCAAAATGAGTAAACAGATGCTCAGAACAGGGAAGCGGATGCGTTGAATGAATGAATGGATGCTCTGAATGAGTAAATGATTGCTTGAAATGAGGGAATGGATGCTCGGAATGGGAGATGGACTCTCGAAATGAGAGGACGAAAGCTCAAAATGGATGAATGGATGCTTGGAATGAGGAAACGAATGCTCCGAATGAGGGAATGGATGCTCAGAATGAGGAAATGGATGCTCATAACAAGGAAATGGGTGCTCTAGAGGGGAGAAAATTTCTCAGAACAAGGAGACGACTGCTCGGAATGGATGAAAAGATGCCCGAAATGGATGAACAGAGGCTTAGAACAAGGAGACAAATGTTCTGAAAGAGGGAATGGAAGCTTGAATCGAGGAGACAAATGCTTGAGGCAGGGAATGGATGCTTGGAATGAGGGAATGAATGTTTGGAATGAGCGAACAGATGCTCAGAATGAGGGAATTGATGGTTGGAATAGGAAAATGGATGTTGAAATGACTAAATAGAAGGTCAAATTAGTTGTTTGAGGGGCAGGTTCACCCAAGTTGGGGCAGGTTCACCCAACTAGGGGCAGGTTCACCCAAGTTGAGGTCAATGTCGCCTATTCAGTGAAAGATAGGTGGGAAACAAATGCTCAGAATAGGTAAACGGGTGTTCAAAATAAGGAGACAAATGATTGAATCGAGGAGATGAATTCTCAGGAGAAGGAATGGATGCTCGGATCAAAGAGACGAAAGCTCATAACGAGGAGATCGATGATCAGAATGAGGAAACGGGTGTTCGGAACGGGCAAACGAATGCTCAGAATGATTGAATGAAAGGTGAAAATGGTTGTTTGGGGTGTAGGTTCACCCAATTTGGTGCATGTTTTCCCAAATAAATTTTAGGTTTTCCCAAGTTAAGGTTGGGGTCATGATTTCAGTGAAAGATAGGTGATTCTAACAAGAACTAACAGGGAAATGATTGAGACAAAAGGCAGGTTCGCCCCTGTTAAGGGAAAGGTCACCCTTGTCAATAGACTTGGACTTAACTTAGATGAAAACAACTATGGCAAAGGACCAAATGCAACAAACATCAAGCAATAGGTAAAGGCTGACTTGACTGAATAGAAATTCACTAGTTTTCACAAAAAAGACAATTCAAGCAACACAATCCTAAGATTAGTAAGAGGGTATGGCCAACACAATCCTCTAACTAGGATGAACAAGGAAAATATGGAATCCTCAATATATGCTTGGTACATGAGGCATAGCCATGAATACCAGTCTGCAACAAGTGTGAGTTGGAAACTCCAACAAGGTACTAAAGGCTCAGGCGAACTCTTCACATCTATCTAGGTATCACCTTAGCTTCAATGCTCTACCAAACATGATGTGATTGGATTGGGGCATAGCTTTGGCTCTCCCCCCTTTGTATACCCTACCGGTACAAGTGGTTGGGATCATCCCTTGGGGTGATGAAATCCCCAAGCAGGTCCCGCTAAAAAGAGAACACTAACCATTTTCGACTACTCCCCAGGCTCACACGAAGTGCAAGGGGAAATCTTAGGCGATATAGTGCCCGTTGGATGACACAAAGGACTTTCAAACACAGAAAATAGTATGTTGACTCCCCCTAATTAGATCTATGTGCCTAGATTAATAAGCAAAAATGATAAGCAAACTAAACAAACAATTCCAAAACAATCATTTTGCAAGAAAAGTGTTAGTAGTTTGATCTTTTTTCTTCGACAAGCATGAAATAGATGCACCAATGTTAGTAAAAACATAGACACACTCACCAACAGATGACATTATGGGGTTAGTATCTCAAAACAATAAGAAATGGATGCTAAAAATGAAGTTTAGATCACTATTTTACCTCTAAGAAAGCTCTATTTGGTTAGGTTCACCCCTATCTAGGGCAGGTTCATCCCTCTATAGGGCAGGTTCACCCCTCTACATGGCAGGTCTACCCATCTGGAAAATTGAAGGCAAAAACTATCTATTGTTCAGATGGGCGACTCTGCAAGGCAGGGTCACCCCTGTTGAGGGAAAGTTCACCCAAGTTGGGGCAGGTTCACCCCTCCTAGGGTAGGTTTGTCCCTATCAAGGTCAGCTTCACCCAACTAGGAGCAGGGTCACCTCTATCAGTTATGGAGTTGCCTCTCTGCAACCTGAACCCGCAAAACATTAAACAACAAATGTGAGAGAAAGGGACCCATTTGTGGGTCCCACTGGGCATGCCAAAAATGTGATTAGTGTAGTTAACCTATCCTAAGTGATGCAAAATAGAGAATGCAAAGAAAGAAACAACACTTAACACCTCAATGATTAGGCCACATTGAACTCAAACAAAAGAAAAGATAAACAAGAGATATACCTTTTTTCAAGTTGATACCTTGGTTGGCCCTTTGGTTTTCAATAATGTGTGCTCCTTGATGGAAAATGATCTAAAATGATATGCAAAATAATGAGTATTTTATGGAGATTCAAATGATTCAAGTGGGTATTTTGATAAGTGTATGGAAAGGATGCAATATGAGCTTGAAGATGCAATAATGGTGGATAATCTTGAAGGAGAATGCAAGAGTGTTGAAGTTGCTTGAATGTTGAAGAGCTTGAAAGTTGTTGAATGAAAATATGATTGTCTCATGAGCAAATGAGTGAGAAATTCTTCATTTTAAGGGAGAATTCTCTAAAGAAATGGACGGTCAAGATTGAGCCAACATGGACAAGTTGGAGGGTTGTGGTGAGTTGAGGACTCACAAGCCCTCACATCTCGCCATGTGGAGGATGATATGTTAAGAGGATAGGTGATGTGGTAAAGGACATATTATGTGGAGGTACTTGCAAATACCTTGGGATGAGAGTGATGGTGTCAAGTGAGAAGACCATGGGGATGAGAGAAGTTGGGAGAATAAATGTGAATTTTAAATTCACATGATTGGAAGTACCTTGTGTATAATACAATGTCCTTATAATGAAAGGTTCCTAAACCATGTGACTGATGTGACCTCTCAATGATCTACATGGGGAAGAGGAGAGCTTTGGAGGAATAAAAGTGAATTTTAAATTCACATGGGGAAGATAAAAAGGAATTAAAAATTTCTTGGGGGATGGGGAGAGTTGACTAAAAGGGAGCTGATTAGACTAGCTAATCAATGATTAGAAGACAGTTAGTGGCTAATGAAGAATAGGATCCAACTTGAAAAATTTGGAGGATGTGACACATCCTAATCATGGATTAGACATATCAACATCCCTAATGATGAGATTAGGAGGTGGATTAGGATTAATAAAAAGTGATGGAGGATGTGACATGTGAGGGATTAAATAAATGTATTATTTGTTTAATTATTTTGAGGAAAAGGGGAATAAAGGGTAAGGTATTTAATTATTAACTAAATACCCCAGGGATTTAGAAGAATTTAAGGGTATTAATTAAATAATAGCAATATTACTCAATTAATGCAAATAAGAGGATGTTTAGATGAAAAAGATAAATTTGGACAAATGTAAGTGTCCAAATTTAGGTGTCTACACACAAAATTAAAATCAACTTACTTGTCAGTCTCTTTTTGGGTGTGTGTGAAACTTAATGAATTACAATTTCTCTTGTTTGAGTTAGGCAAGTTTCCATCATGAAGGTCAACCAAATCTTCAGGGTTTTGTGTCTATTAAACATTTAAGGATAATCATTTGTTTATTTTTTGTTTGATACCTATACACACTAGTATCTATAAGCACAGTGTTTAAGATTACCCCATTGGGTTTCATAGAGCCTGAATTGAAGAAGTAAAGGCCTAAAAACCCTTACTTATGTGTTGGCCAATCCTTACCCTTACTGATAATTAATTCTCGATAAGTTCATAGGTATGTGGTAAGAATAAGTTTGGTTCTTAAAAAATCACCAACACCCTCAACCCTAATCGCTCAACCCTTAACCCTTAAACCCTTAACCCTCTACCCTCAACCTAATACCCTAATCCATAAACCCTTAACCCTTAAACTCTAAACCCTTAAACCCTCTACCCTCTACCCTCAACCTAATACCCTAAACCCTCAACCCTTAAACCCTCAACCCTTGACCCTTAAATCCTCTACCCTCTACTCTCAACCCAATACCCTAAACCCTAAACCCTATACCCTCAACCCTTAAACCCTTTACCCCTCAACCCTCAACCCTTAATCTGTCAACCCTAATCCCTTAACCCTCAATTCTCAACCCTAATCCCTCAACCCTATACCCTAAAATCTATACACTCAACCCTATACCCTCAACCCTCAACCTAATCCTAGACCCTAAACCCTTAAAACCTCAACCCTTAAACCCTCAACCCTCAACCCCTTAACCCTTAAACCCTTAATCCCTCAACCGTCTACCCTATACATTAAACTCTCAACCCTCAATTCTTAACCCTCTACCTTATACAATTGACCTTCAACCCTAATCCCTCAACCGTATACCCTCAACCCCAATCCCTCAACCCTTAAACCTTTAATCCATTAAACCCTCTACCCTCTACCCTCTACATTAAACCCTCAAAACTAATCCCTCATCCCTATACCTTAAACCCTTAATATGTTAATCCATCAACCCTCTACCCTATACATTAAACCCTCAACCCTCAATTCTCAACCATCTACCCTATACATTGGACCCTCAACCCTTAAACCCTAAACCCTTAAACTCTCTACCCTATACATTAGACACTCAACCCTCAATCCTAACCCCTCAACCCTATAAATTAAACCCTTAACCCTAATACATCAACCATATACCTTAAACCCTAATCTCTCAACCCTCAACCCTTATACCCTAATACCTTAAACCTTAAACTCTTAAACCCTAATCCCTTAACCCTAAACCCTAAAACCTATCCCTAAAGTCTCAACCCTCAACCCTTAAACCTTAAACCCTCAACCCTCAACACTATACATTAAACCCTAATCCCTCAAGATCCTCAACCCTTAAGCCCTAATCCCTCAACTTTTAAGCCCTAATCCCTCAACCCTTAAACCCTAATCCCTCAACCCTTAAACCCTCATCCCTCAACCCTTAAACTCTCAACCCTCAACCCTAATGCCTAAACCCTCAACCCTTAAAACCCCAACCCTTAAACCCTAAACCCTACAACCTACAACCACAACCCTCGACCCTATATACTTAAGCCCTAATCTATCAACCCAATATCTTAAACCCTAATGGACACGTATAACCTATACACTTAACCTTGGACACTCAACCTTGAACATTATCCCTCAACTATAAACCCTCAACCATCAACTCTATACCCTCAACCATATACTTAAGCCCTAATCCCTCGATCCTCAACCCTATACCTTGAACCCTCAACCATACACCCACAAACCCTCATCCCTATACCCTATAACCTCACCCTTATACCCTAAACCTTGAATATTGTCATTCAACCATATACTTAAAATCTAAACCATATATACTCTCAACCCAAGTCACCCTATGCCTTATACCCTCAATCCATATTGTAAACCCTAAACCCAATATCTTAAACCCTAATCCTTATACCTTACACACTTAATCTTATACACTCAACAAGCTGAATATTATCCCTCAACTGTAACCCTCAACCCTCTACCCTGTACACTCAACCTATTAATTAAGCCCTAGAATCCCTTGACCCTCAACCCTATACCTTAAACCCTAAACCCAAAAACCTCAACCCTCATCCCTATAACCTATACCCTCACCCTTGTATACCCAAAACCCAAAACCCTTACATACATACATACATACAACCATATATACATACATACATACATACATACAAGCATACATACATGCATACATACAAGCATGCATATATACATACATACATGCATTCATACATACATACAAGAATGCATACATATATACATGCATACATACAAGCATACATACATACATACATACATACAAGCATACATACATACATGCATGCATGCATGCATACATACATAAAGACATGCATAGATATAAATATATATACAAACATAAATACATCAAACATACTTAACAAACTTGCATAAAAACAATTCCAAGTGAGACATAATGCGAGTGTGTTATAACACTCTCACATTATATCAAGCTTGAGAAACATGTAGCAACATTTTTCAAAAAAGGAGCAAAATACAAAACAAAACATAATGTGATCATGTTATAACGCACTCACGTTATATCTTGCTTTGGGAATCCCCAATCCTTAGGCTTGGTATTTGCTTTGGATTTCCAACCCAAAGGCTTGGAGTGCCTTCCCAATGTCCAAAGACGTGTTTTTGTACATTCTACAAGATTTCACATAATCTCATTTGTGCTAACTGTCAAGTTTGCATGTGTTTCAAGGTTGAGTAAATCAAACACCTGGGTAATGTTAGGCTCTCTCTTAGCTATTTAACAATGTAATTTTTTTAACATTTTGACAATGTTAAGGCTTTCATCTTTAATTTCTTTTGTTTGTGTGTTTGTTTTTTTTTCAAAAACTGGTGTTTGGTATTTTTTACTTTATTTTTTAACTGTTCATTGAAATTTTAAATAAATTATAATTTTATAAACTAGACTCCATTCTACACATATTCAGAAAAATGATTTTCGATTAGTTTTCAAAAATTATAGCTGAAGCATGGCCAAGATTCTATTTTTCAAGATGTGTCCACTTTGAAAATTAGTAAAAAAATCAAATATTCATTAAAATTTTATAAAAAAATGGGGCATAAACTACATGTCATTAGCTAATTTCACACTGAAGCAATTTTAAAAATACCAAAAAAAGTTAACCTTTTGAGGGAGCCACAAAAGACACTATGTTATGTTTTTTGACAAAAAAAACACCAATTTTTGTGGCTCCCTTTTTTGAACCCCTTAATCTCTACCATTAAAAAAAAAATAGTAGTCTAGAAAGTAGACTCGAAGCACTACAAACATTGTTTTTGTTGCATCTTAAAATTTTGAGTGTAACTATCCTCAATTTCTCCTCCAAGGTCAGTATTTCCTTATTTTAGAAAAATAGTGGTCACTTAAGACCCCTTTTTGGGCCCCCATCTTTCTACACTTACCCTATTATAATTATATTTATTATTATATATTTCAATATAATTATTATTTAAATATGTTTATTTAATATATTATATGTTATAATTATATTAATATTATATTAAACATAATTTAATATAATTAATTTTTATTATTTAAAGTACTATTAACGATGAGTATTTTTTAATAAATAAATTTATATGATATTTTTTAATTGATTTATTTTGTCAAAGGTATTTAGGATTTATAACTTATAGGTAGTTTTAATGATGCAAAAAAATTGAAGTTATCTTAGTCGTCTATGTCTACAAAATGCATTAAATATTCATTGGGCTTTATGTCAAAGTGATTGTAATAATTGTGTTCCATGAGACACTCTCACCTACCAAGATTGTCAACAAGAAAGTTAGGTACTCAAAATTCATCTATCATTTACAGTTTCATTAAAATAATGTGATTGCCTTGAGAGAAAGTCCATGTCTTATGTACATAGTGATAATCGTATTCCATAAGATGTTGACTTATTCTTTCATGGGATAAAAATGTAGTAGTAAATTAAAGAAAACTTAGATTGTTAAATTGGAAACCTCTAACTTGGAATTCTCTTCACATCTTAAAAATAAATAAAAATTTGAGATGATATCTACATGAAGAGAACGTGTGTATTCAAAAAACCACAAAGGGAGTTGAAATGAGAATATGAATTACATTTACTAATTTACTACTACATTTGTATGTGATATTTTTGTTAGCAAAAAAAAATCAAACCAAAGTTGTCACCAATATGTAGAGACATAACTAACAAAATTGACCTCATGCATTGCCACACTCAACAAATGCATATTTACAAGAACGTATTTTGACAATCAACTATTTATATGCATTCTAATCCATTTTTTTCATACATGACCATGACAACAACTAATATTGTTCATATACTAATTTTACAATTCCTAGCTGGACATCATTCTCATTTTAGCCATTACATTGAGCATTTTTGTCTCATTTTATTTTCTCAAGTCACTCCATTGTTTTAAGAAACAACTAATTCTTATATATGTTCTTACAAACAAAATTAATAATTTTCTTTCACCTTGATTTAAATGTCATTGACTAAATCAACATGTAATCAAAGAATTGAGTCACTATTTTTTTTTTTAAATAAAACTATTGGCACTCCTTTTAAGTGCATGATTGTGTCATAGTAGATTGCTTTCTATTTACTAGGAGCTTCTATGAATTCTAAGTCCCATCATATATGAAGTGTCATTTTTCCTACTGAGTATAGATGCTCTTTTGTATTTTTCATTTATTTTTTATTTTAGATTTTGGATTGTTTTGGAAACAATTTATATCAACTATGCATTGCTTCTTACTAGTATTTTTTAAAAGGAATATTGTTGGTTTGTTCTAACCTTATATGAATTTCATACAAAAACCTTATTAAATTATAAACAACAATATTTTCTAACATGTGCTTTGTTGGTTTTTCTTAAGAAAAAGATCGATAAAATCTCAATTAGCTATTACATGCCAATAATCTAAAGATAACATATGTCCACGGTGAGCTACGTTTAGGGAAACACTTATGCAATTATTCACTTTTAACACCTCTTCAATATACCCATTTTAATGGAATGATTAAGAACCAACCAAAATGGCAATACAATACATTGATAGCTATATGTCCACATAGAAACCTCATACCCTGGAGTAAACAAGACACACAACCCTCTAGATCTTGTAAGAAAAGTTTCATCTTTAACTATTGTTGAGAACGACTAACCCATATACATGTTTGATCATAATGATGAATGACTAAATGTTCACAACTCATCAATCCCTTCCATCTAGAGAGCTAATATTAATTTCCAACTTTTTCTTCAAACCCTTGTAACTAGTACTAAATTGCATTGCAAAACATACAACTAAAGGTGAACATAAGTATGAAACATAACATGATAAGTTACATATATCAACTAATATTGAACCTAAAAAACCAAAATTCTTTGTATTATTAAAAATAACCCTTACAATATGCAATATGCCATTTATTTCTTTGAATGTAAACCAAAAACACGTCCAAGACATCCCTCTCTATAATGATGTTAATGCTCCAAATTCGAGCTTCATTGATTCATACATGACATGACCTATTGAATTGGAAAAATGTTCAATACCAATAATTGTTTGAGTATCACCCATTTCACTACCTTTCTAACAAAAATATATACATTTTGAATCATTCTATTGGAGAGAGCTACTATTATATGAACCCTTCTAGAGCATTCACAAAGACATTCACTCATCAAAGAAATACATTCTAGATGTGCTTCCTATAAAATCTGTTTACAATACATTTATGTGTTGTTATATAATAGATGTGCTAAGTCTTATAAAATAAGTAAAATTAAAAATGAGTTTCAAACCAATATTCCATATGAGTCATCCTCCACTTCATTGTTCTAACTTTGAATTAGTACTCAAACCTACTCATGCTAGGAACCTCTTTTATCAAGCTTCTTTTTTAATGTTGGCATAGAATTTTATGTTCTAATTGTTTGAACCATCTACCAAGAAAACAATCTATGAAATTCCTAAAAACTTAAATGTCACTTGCTCAACCTATTTTCTCTTAGGCCAAGTTTCAAATTATTACAATACCTAATTATCATTTTTCAACATATTCACATGTCAATTTCTTCCACTCAATTTTAACTCCATGATGACAATACTAACAACAAATGCTATTTCCAACATTCTTGTTGCATGTCTAGTCTTGACCTTATTCAAAGGTTACATCTATAGACTCCATTCAACGACCTTGTTCTACAAATGTCAAATATCAACTACAACTCTCTAATTATATGTACACACATCTAGCTTTTCTTCCCAACCAACTCAACAATCTTGTTTTAGAAGCCGCTTTAGTCAAAGGTTTTGTTTCCCACCTAAGATAATATACTTGCAAGAAGTTCCACAAATTCATGCATGTCCATATTTTTCTAATATTGATTTATGGATCTAATTTCTTCATCTTCATCTTCTTACTAAATTATTGATCTCCTTTAATATCTACACTATTGTGTTCATTTTGTACACTGTTATATTTGAAAAAAAAGCCTATGAATAATATCTATGGTCTATTTTTTAGTTTTAGTTGAATAACATAGTTTTTTTTAATATATATTTGATGTGTTCATTCTTCATTCAAGATGATTCATTTGTAATAACATATGTACACATATAAACAAAAGAATAAATATATTTCAAATGTAGGGTCTTGAATTTTCTTTAAAGGTTACATCTATAGACTCTGGATTCAATAACCTTATTCTAAAAAATGCCAAATACTGGCTACAACTCTTTGATGGTATGCACACACATCTTGCTCTGCTTCTTGACCAACTCAATAATCTTGTTTTGGAAGAGGCTATAGTCAAAGGTTTTGTTGTCTGCCTACGAGAATATACTTGCAAGATGTTCCACAAATTCAGTTATGTCCATATTTTCCTTGTATTGTTCGATGGCTCTCATTCGGTCACCTTCATCTCCTTACTAAATTATTGCTCTCCTTTAATATCTACAATATTGTGTTAATTTCATACACTGTTATATTTCAAAAAATAAATGCCTATCAATAATATATCTACAATCTATTTTTCAATTTTAGTTGAATAACACAATTATATATATATATATATATATATATATATATATATATATATATATATATATATATATATATATATATATATATATATATATATATTGGTGTGTCCATTCTTGATTTAAGATGATTCATTTGCAACATCATATGCACATAAATATACAAAAGAAAGAATATATATTCAATTATATGTAAAAAAAAAATTATATTTTAACTCAAGATTATTCATTTTCAAATATCATAAGCACGCGTACATGCACACACATTATACACACACACACAAATATACCATAATTAATATATTACTGTCACTTTTTAGGTAGACTCACTTTGATTTCATCTTCTTATACAAAACACTAAATTATTTCTAATTGTTTTCTTGGAAATTACAAGAACCTAAATTCACATTCTATTGTTTCTTACTTCAAATACTATACTCTACCCATACAATTTTCAACTTATCAAAAGATTCCTCGGTGTACCTATTGCACAACAAGGTGTGATTGCTAGTACAATCATCTTCTTTCTCCTTCATACAAAACAACAAAGATGAAAAGACGGGTGGAGAAGAAATACTATATAAAAGTCGTCTTCACTTGCATTAACACTTATGTACTAAGAGAAGATCCAAAATTTAGATTATGCACACAAATCAAAGACTTTGAATAAGAAAACCTAT
Source organism: Sequoia sempervirens (assembly GCA_007258455.2). NCBI lineage: Eukaryota > Viridiplantae > Streptophyta > Pinopsida > Cupressales > Cupressaceae > Sequoia > Sequoia sempervirens. Next base: position 681,462,081 of record VDFB02058242.1, read on the forward strand.
AAAATATGCATCCAAGTCAATGTCAAATCACCTCAAACAAATTCCATATGAACCAAAAAATTCAATCTCGCTACTAACCAAATCCACATGTAATGCCCCATCTTAATAACCTAAGAACGTTGCAATTGTGTTATATAGGTGTAATAATTTTTTTTTTAAAAGTATTAATATTATGTTAATTAGTTGCATACATTCTTAGGTTAAACGACGTTACACTACTTTGAGTTTTCCATAAGCGACTTAAGTATTTCGCATTGCTCATATTAAATCATAACATAAAGTAAACATTGCTTAATAATAAAATTTCCATTCATGAAATAATAAAGTACAAACATTTTTCCATACATTGCATTGATATGATATTACATTACTCATCCAACTGATGAGGTAGTTCAAATAATAGTTACATTTACAATTACATTGTTCACCTCTTATACATTTGAGGGATGTTTTCAAATACATGTTTACAATATACAATGATGAAAGTATAGAATAAATCCATGTGCGAGCTCTCCATCCATGAAGCGCTCAATGCAACAATCAAACTGGGGACCCAACGGAGTAAGGTGCATGTTCCACCCAACCATGTGGTACCCGTAGGTCCACCCCCCGTGCTAGGAGATAGTAATAAGGTTACCTAGACCTAATCTACTAACCCTAGACACTAGTACAAACAAACTATTGGTTACATTGCTTCCAGATTTTGACAAATGATTGAAACACAACTCAAAGTTGACTGTTATTTTAGGTGGAGTGTCATCACAACGATGCAAAGGTTACCCTGGTGTTTCTTCCTAGGTTCCGGCCCCCAATCATTGGGTTACCCTGGTAACCTCTTACGAAACCCGACCCCTATTGCACACTGTTGCGAAATCGAATGTCTCTTAAGGAAATGAGACACCGATTAGCCATTCCAGGCCTTCTCATCTTATACTCGTGACTGTAGTAGCTCATGAGTCATAAGTGAGGTATGTACATCTTGTTAAATGTTTTAGATCTATCTACTGTGTTCTTTAGTTTTCACTGACTTACTTAACTAATTGTAAGTTACCCTGACACCACTTTGTGTGTCGGCCCTTACAACTAGCCACTCCCCTAAACATAACATGGAAAACTATGTTTTCAAGACTATGGTTTACAAGGTATACATCTAACCCATATTAATTTTAAAAAAAGTCCAATCACATTATAACGAAACCTTACACACAGTTTTGATTTACAAAAGAACTTAACTTAACTTTCCCCAAATCTCACTCTCAAAATTGATCTGGAAGACTTATTGACACAACACAAAAATAATTCTTATTTACCCAAAACCAATACAATTCTACCATTTGGATATACTAAATCCATTCAACAATAGAGAGAGAAAGAATGAAATAATTCAACTAAAAATTAAATTTATTCTCCCCATTTAGTTTAAAAATAAAGTCTCTAATTGATTTAACTTACAAAAATATCACATTTTAAATTAAATTTAATACATATATAAATATATAATCTTTTAAATTAAATTTATAATAACAAACTAACCTTTTAAAATATTCATATTAAAATGAATATTTTCAATTAAATACAAATATTTAATATATATAATATTATAATAATATATATTATATATATATATAAATATATATAAAAAAAAACAAATTAAAATTTTAATTTCAAAATTTAAAACAATCATTTAAACTAGGGTTTCGGCTGCTATGCAGCCGACCCTAAAGGGTCGCGGTGGCGGCGGCGGCAGCCTGTGCGCTGCCTGTGAAGGCAGCGCAGGGCTGCCTTCATAGCCACCGCTGCTCCATATGGCAGCCGTGGGGAGGCCCCTGCGCCTTCCCCACCGCCCCCTGTGTGGGCAAATTTCTGCGATTTTTCATTATTTCGCTTTTTTTTTTTTTTTAAACATTTCTTCAAAACACAAAAATTGTTGACGAATTTTCGCCGACGGACCTTAAATCCATACGGCGAATTCTTTAAATATTTTATCTATAATTTCATTAAAATTTATACATAAATATATATATATATATATATATGTATATATTAAACAAAATTACAGAAGAATTTTCAATTACAGAAATCATATTCTGATAAAAGTTTCTACATAAATTAAATATAACCATAGAAATTTAAACAGGGTTTTCAAAGAAACACAGTATTTCATTCCATTATTGAATCATGTCTGTAAATTTAATTTCCCCTTTTTCAAAGAATTTCCCTTTCACTAAAATTTAATAATTTCAGCAGAAAACAAAATACAGAGATTTTCTTCTTTTCTTTTTAAAATCTCACAATATAAATACAGCAAATACTTTCACAGAGATATAAATTGCACTCAAATTTCTTTTTTTCATATTTTTTTAAGAAAAACAAATAAAATGAATTCACCAAAGAATTACCTAGATTCCTATGCTTAAAAATTGACTGTAGGAGATCTTGCCTGTAGCTTCTGATTCCTTCCCGCAAAGCCAATCCAAGAAAAATAACCAATAACCAACCACCAAGATCATCGAACAAAGTAACATCATGTCTGAGAATAATCCACCATAAACAAAACCAGTGATCCAAAATTATCCAATAATAAAACATCATAGGTCTATCGGTGAGAGGAAATTATCAACGAAGCATAAGCATAAAAGCGGAGGGGGTACTACATCCTCCCCCCCTAGGATCAGGCTTGCTCCTGAAAGCCTGCAAACAGATAGGGATAAAGTTCCCTCATACATGTCACATCCTCCCAGGTAGCTGAAGCCTCATAGCTAGGATCCCATTGGACCCTCACCTGATCAACATCTCGACCCCTGAGACCGAGCGTCTGGTGCTGAAGAATGGCCATGGGCTCCAAAGCCAGCTGCCCGTCCTCTACCTGTAATGCATTCCAATCAAGTACATGAGATATGTCAGGATGATATGGTCTAAGAACTGATACATGAAAAACATCATGAATACGAGACAAACTGGGTGGTAAGGCGAGTCGATATGCCACGGGACCAATTCTCTCTAAAATCTCGAATGGTCCTACGAAACGAGGCGCAAGCTTAGAGCCTTTTCCATAATGGATTGGACTCTTTCACGGCCGCATTCGAAGAAACACTCTATCACCAGGTGAGCCCCGTCAATCAATCCCTATGCGCGTCCGGCATGCTTCTTTTACCCTATCTGAGAACACTTTATCAAATGCTCTCTATCACCCGGTCAACTGTTGCTCCATGTCACGAAGCATCTCAGGTCCAAGTAATACTCTATCCTCAAGTCGATCCCAACTAAGCGGAGTTCAACAAGGACGACCATATAATGCCTGAAATGGTGGCATACCTATGGAACTCTGATATCCGTTGTTGTAAGCGAATTCTACTAAATACAAGTAATCCTCCCAACGTGATTGTTGGTCCATTACGTACATCCTAAGCATATCCTCTAATATTTGGTTAACTCTTTTAGTTTGACCATCAGTTTGAGGATGATAGAAATTTGAACTAAAGTTCAACTGTGTGCCTAAAGCATGTTGTAATGAAGTCCATAGGGCTGAAGTAAATACAGGATCTCTATCCGATATAATCCTACGAGGAATCCCATGTAATCTAATGATGTCCTCCATAAATATCCTAGCTACAGATGAAGCATTGTAAGATGATCGTACTGGTGAAAAGTGAGCTACCTTGGTCAAACAGTCAACAGTTACCATAATGGCATCATGTCGACGTGATGACGTAGGTAACCCTACTATGAAATCAATGGATATAATATCCCATTTCCATTCAGGAATGAGATGTGGCTGCAATAATCCAGCAGGATGATGATGCTCAGCTTTAACTCGCTGGCATTCAAGACATCTCGAGACGTAATCAGCAATATCACGTTTCATACCAGGCTAGAAATACAATTGTCGAAGATCGGCATGCATTTTCTTAACTCCTGGATGAGCTGAATACGGAGCTCGATGAGCTTCAGTCATTATTAATGTACGAAGACTCTCTACATGAGGTACATAGATGTGACCTAAATGTCGTAATACACCATCTGATTCTAGGACATAACCTTCAAATTGACCTTCTAAAGGTCTACGACTCAATTTCGACTTCACTTCACGATATAATCCTCGATTAGGAAGTGCAGCTACTATTTGACCTCTCAAATCAACTTCAAGAGTAGTAGCAGAGATCTCATGTCGACGTCGACTAAGGGCATCAGCCACTACATTTTATTTGCCTTGAACATACTTTACTT
>VDFB02058242.1:681466407-681640235 GCA_007258455.2 Sequoia sempervirens
AAAACCTATAAAACTCAATGACATATACACCATTAAAACTAAAAATAAAACTCATGTACAATCAAAACACACTATCATAAATATTGCTAACCATGATGCATGGTTAAGTACACTAGATACATAATGTAGGAGTTTGATGCATATAATTCATGATGGAAGGTTCACTCAAAAGGCATGAAAATCAAAAGATATTGTCATTCAACCTTAATGCACAACATATATGACATATTCAATTAGATCCATTACACACTAGATATAAGTGCACTAGGACACACCATAAGACTAAATAACATGCGTCGTATTAGATGATTGACACAAAATCCTTACAAAGAATTACACATTGTTAATATCATCAACTCTAATGCATAAGAACATTATTAACATTGTGCAACATTCATGGCATATTTCCATTCACGTGTAGCCACCAAAATTGTTAGATTTCACCATATGAGATTCCTACAACATATGAAAATTGTACATTCATTGTTTCCAAACATATGGCAGCTATACATTTGTTATTTCCAAACAAAACTTGAATATTGTAGTCTAGAAATGTTTATATTAGTCAACTTAAGCTAAATTGCACATTTCATATCAGACCATTTCAAAGGGTCTTAACTTGGTTGCATTCATTTGGAATCTTTATCATATATAAGTGAATTTTGCTAGTTTGGGGTGAAGTTGAAGTTGTTTTCCAACCATAGAGGGTTTGACAACAAGTTTTCATAAATTACTTTAGAGAGTGTAAAGAAGACGAGGGAAATGTTGCAATAAAGGGAGCCTTCAAGGAGGTTAAAAAGTGTTTTTTGTGGTCTTTGTGGATACATACTCAATTCAAACTATAGTACTGAACTCCCTAAAGACACACCTTCTACTAGTTATAGAGAAGAATATAACGACAGTAGATCCTACTGCAATGATTTTAGCGGAGGACATTGTAGAGGAAGAGATTAAGATTAGACAAGGGAATAAAAGAAGAAACTATGTGGATATTGCAGAAATGCAAACCATGATTTGTTTGGTTTCCCAAGAGCTGCATGATACTATAAGAGCAGTGAAACCATTACAAAGAGTGAATAATTTTCTAGGTTAAAATGTGCTAAGAGGGGCTAAGGTTATAATGAGAATTTTCAAAGGAACCCCCCTTGAATGCTCATAGATTTCAAAAATTAAAAACAAACAATGATGAACATAGAATATGCATTTTAACGAAATATAATCTAATCCCTTAGAAAAATCTAATGCATTTGATTAAGGTTATGTATGTTGAGCACTCATAATTTGGAATACTTAGCAAAATCTAATCCCAAAATCAACATGATAACAAAACCAAAGAATTTTATTAAGCATGTATGATAAGGGATGATAAATAAACATAATAGAATGAGGGAAAATGTAAAGAACATGTATAAAGACTTGACATACCTTAAAAATGAAGATTTTAATGGAGAAGCTACCCAATTATGTGTAGTCTTTTTAATTCTTGCATCAACCTCCTCAAAAATTTGAGCTTTTCACAAACTTGCTTCCTTTTCAATGTTCAATTGTATATAACTCTAATAGAATTACTAAAAACTATACAATTAACTAATTTATAATGTTAAATTATAACAATTCAATGATCATATGAAACATTGCAACACTACCAATATTGAAACTTGAGTTGATATAATCAAATTTGATGTAAAAAATCTGTTATTTCATCCTTATTAAGTTGGAAAACTAGAAAAAGGTGGTGGAAAGTTCATGCAAAGGTGGTGCAACGTGTAAAATTTTCATGTTCTCTTCCCAATAGCATCAAAAAAAAAAATTGTTGGATCACACACAAAAGTAGGATAAAAACAAAATTGTGTGGATCTGGATCACGGGTCTCCTGGCTTTTTTTACCATTTTTAGAGCAAGACAAAACATATTGGCATTATAACTCAAGCGTGTTACAGTGCGAGTGCATTTTAGCTTGCTCTAAAAATAGCCATATTTCAACTTTTTCAAAACCTACTCGTGTTTTGAAAAAGTTGATTTTGTAAAAGTTTCTTAACTATTATCATGTGTCAATAGGGGATTAGGTTAAGGTACAACAATGAGACCTATCTTTGACTAATTATGACATCTTCTAAGTGATATGTATGTCTCGTTTTATGTGTGATATGAAGTTTCACCATAATTCCCTATACGCTCAAGCCTGTACATTAACCCTCAACCCTGTATCTTAAATCCTAAACTCTAAACACTTTACCCTATACCCTAAAACCTCAACCATCAACCTTAAACCCTAAACCCTAAACCCTTAAACCATAATCTCACCTCCCTCTTTCTCTCCTTCCCTCTCTCTCTCTCTCTCCTTCAACCCTCAACCCTTATCCTTAAACCCTCAACCCTCGATTTTCAACCCTCTACCCTATACATTGGACCCTCAACCATAATCCCTCAACCCTATACCCTCAACCCGAATCCCTCTCTTTCTCTATCTATCTCACCTCTCTCCCTCACTATCTCTCCCTCCCTCTCTCCTACCCTCTCTAATTGTCTCTATCTCCCCTCTCCCTCTTTTTGTGTACTCCTCTCTCTCTCTCTCACTCTCTCTCTCTCTCTCTCTCTCTCTCTCTCTCTCTCTCTCTCTCTCTCTCTCTCTCTCTCTCTCTCTCTCTCTCTCTCTCTCTCTCTCTCTCTCTCTCTCTCCCCTTAAACCCTTAGAGCCCTAGAGCCCTAAACCCTCAGCCCTTAAACCCTCAGCCCCTAATCCTCAGCCCTCAACCCTTAAACCTAAACCCTCAAGCCCTATGCACTCAACCATCAGCCCTCATCCCTTTGTGGCTGCCAAAACCCTTAAACCCTCAGCCCTCAACCCTTAAACCTCAACCCTAATCCTTCCAACCTAATCCCCACCTCAACCCTTAAACCTAAACCCTCAACCCCTCAACCCTCATACCTCAGCCCTTAAACCCTTAAACTCTCAACCCTTAATCCATCAACCTCTACCCTATACATTAAACCCTCAACCCTCATCCCTCGACCCTATACCCTCAACCCTCTACCCTCAACCCAATACCCTAAACCCTCAAGCCTATACCCTCAATTCTCAACCCTCTACCCTATATATTGGATCCTCAACCATCATCTATATCCCTCCTTCCCTCCTCTTATCTTCTTCTCTCTATCTCACTTCTCCCTCCATATCTCTCTCCCTCTCTACCCTCAATTACTAAACCCTCTACCCTATACATTAAACCCTCAACCCTCTAGGTCCTATACATTGGACCCTCAACCATATACCCTCAACCCTCTTTCCTCAACCCAATACCCTAAACCCTCAACCCTATACCCTCAATTCTCAACCCTCTACCATATACATACTCAACCCTCATCTATCTCTCTCCTTCCCTCCTCTTCTCTCCTTCACTCTGTCTCACTTCTCCCTCCATCTCTCCCTCCCTCCATCCCTCCCTCTCTATCCCCCATTCCTCAACCCTCTACCCTATACATTAAACCCTCAACCTTCTACCTTGTACATTGGACCCTACACCCTAATCCTTCAATCTTATACCCTCAACCCTCTACCTTCAACCCACTACCGTATACCCTCAATTCTCAACCCTCTACCCTATACATTGGATCCTAAACCACCATCTATCTCTCTCCTTCCCTCTTCTCTCCTCTCTATCTCACTTCTCCCTCCATATCTCCCTCACTTGCTACCCTAATCCCTCAATCGTATACCCTCAACCCTCAATTTTTAACCCTCTACCCTATACATTGGATCCTCAACCCTATACCCTAAAACCTATACACTCAACCCTATACCCTCAACCCTAATTCCTCAACCCTAAACTATCAACCTCATCCCTCGACACTTAAACCCTTAAACCCTCAACCCTTAAATCATTAATCCCTCAACCCTCTACCCTATACATTAAACCCTCAACCCTCTACCTTATACATTGGACCCTCAACCCTATACCTTCAACCTAAATCCCTCTCTCTCTATCTATCAATCTATCTCGCCTCTCTCTCCCTCACTATCTCTCCCTCCCTCTCTCCTACCCTCTCTAATTGTCTCTATCTTCCCTCTCCCTCTTTCTACATACCTTTCGCTCAATCAATCGCTACTACTCTCTCTCTCTCCTTAAACCCTCAACCCTTAACCTTAAACCCTCAACCGTTATCCCTCAAATCTCAATCCTCAACCATAATCCCTTAACCCATAAACCCTCAACCTTAAACCCTCAACCCTAATCCCTCAACCCTATACCCTCAATCCTTGAAACCTTAAACCCTCTGATGGAACCCCTCAAAAAATTATCTTGGTTCCATTTTAAAATTTTGTAGTATTTGCTTAGACTCTTGTTTTTGGCTTAGGGTTGTGTTCCTCAGCACTGTGTTAGGGTTGTGTTGCTAAAACCCTTCAAAATTGACCTTTGAGCCTTAAAAAAAAAAACCTTGGGCATTTTATTTTTACATTGACTTGTTGTTCCCAGTTTCTGGTTGTCTAAGTCATCACTTATGCCATCGAAATTGTTGTTTTCACCGACCCCCTAGGTTTAGGTTTTTCGGTCACCAAATTCCTTATCAGTGCTTAATTTTCTTACAGTTGGGCTTGAATTTCATTTTTTTTAACACTTTAAGTCTTAAGTTTTCTTGCCTAAGGGTTAAGTTGATGTCGACCTAGTAGTGGCCCACTTTTAAAGTTAACATTTGCAACATGTGCAGATTTCAGTTTTGAGATGACCATTTGATCATCGCAAGTAAATTTTGATTATTCCTCACATACCCATTTCATTTTGATTTTCATTAAAATATTCAAATGGGCTAGCGGGTGATTTCCATGTGTCATGTCAAGTAGTGTGACTGGTGCTCCCAAAATTCCAACATGCGTAGCTTTCATGAAGATCAACGATATGCATCACAACACATATTTTCATGAGGATCATTCCTCGTGCGCCTGTCTGTCTTGTGCATTACTTGGAGAAATAATCACATGGGCTAGCGGGTAGGGTGACATTTGCCACTCCATGGAGGGACCCACCAGGCTTTGGAGATAGTGTGTGTTTTTTAAGAATAGAGGTTGATGACTGATGGCAGGTGACGTGGGTTGATCCTGACCACTCCTTGCCATCCTGTGAAGGGCCCACTTGTGTCCCATGTTTTTCAGCAGACAAGTGGGAAAATGCCACATGGAACATTTCAAAGGCTCAGATGGATTCTGATGGAGATAAGGTGCTACTAAAATATTGGCTGAGACTATTCTAAGATAAAAATGATGATAAACTAGAACTGATTCTTGGGCACGCATATGAAATTTGGGAAGTATTTTTATGGCCATCAAATTTGTCAAGTGCTAGTACACTTGGGAAGGTGAAATTGAAGAAAGGAAAAGTATGGGTTGATATTTTGAAGTTAAATCATGATCGTTCCCTGTTGTCTTACTATGATAAATTGCAAGTAAATTATTTCCCATGGGTGAGTGGGTAAATGTGACATGACATGTTTGGTTAGACATTAAGTGTGTGGTTAATATGAAAACTAAGTGAATGTTTATCTCACTTGAGTTTTCTGATTATGGAGAAGCATCAAGTGCATGCATTTAATTTTGTCATAATTAATCATCCTGATGGATTGTTTGTTCATTCATTTCAAGGTATGATCGACAATTGAGGTTCATGATCAAGGTAATTGATTGCCAACACTCTCACAAAAACTTTCTTAGAAAATTAATGTAGACACTCTCCAGTTGCTCTATTTAATGAAGATCACCTACTTGTTATTCTCACCATTTTCTATTTGTGAGAATTATGAGTCTGGGAGTGAGTGTGTGAAGTTTTCTTAAGTAATTGCATATTTCAAGCTTGTTATTTCTAAATTGGGTGGTGTCTTTGTCCTAAGGAAATTTGATAGGTTGTTTAGTCAAGAAATGGGTAAGGTAAGTGTTTCTATGAGCCCAATCTAAAGGTCTAAGAGACTCAAACCTCTTGAGTCTCAGGGTGATTCTCCCCAAAGTGAATGAGATATTCCTAAAGTCCTTGTTACTCTGAAGAAGAAAATGAGACCTATCAAGAAGTCTACAAGGGGTGTTCTCAAGCATGCTTATCATTTAAGAAGCCAAACTATCTCAGAGGAATTGGCCAAAGGAAAGGAGAAGAAAATTGACAAGCCTGAGAGGGAAGCTACGAGAAAGAACAAGTATCATCAGGCTTATATGGGACGTCATCATTCTACCATTGAGGTCTCAGATGATTCTTCTAATAGTGGAGCTGAAACTAATTCAGGTTACTGCCAGTATCTCATGGCCATGATTGATTTGATTGATTTAGAGGATGAGATGGTGATGGCTACTCCACTTTCAATAAAGACGTCGAGCGGGAATACTTTGCTATTGAAAAGGAAAAGTAGCACCCTGTTCCCTCTCTGAGCTGGTGCTTGGTTTTTGGTCCTTTGTGTTAACTTACTTTCTTTGTATGGTATGTTGGGATGTGGGTCTCTAATTATTTATGCCTTCAATGTTGATGCTAACATTTCTTAGTTCGGTGTGAACTTGCATGTTTTTGATGTTGTGACAATGATGCCTTTTGAAGACTAGTGGGTCTTCTTTGACTAATGATTTTTGGGTATTTTTCTTTTGGTCTCCTCATCCTACAAATGATTGCTTGTAACTGATTGGCGAATACTCTCACTTTTTGGTGAAATTCATTTTGAAATGAAAGTGAAATGTAAGTGTAATTCAGCCCGATGTTTGTTGCTCCCTTATCTTATAAAAGGGATTTCAAGGCCCTGATTACACGGGGGGTTAGTGGGTGGTTTTTCTTTGAAGGGGTCATACAGAGAGAGAAAAATGGATATTGAACTATCTGGTAATATGTTTTAGGGATAAAGTCAATCAATATGTATATGGTTTTTTGATAATGACAATGATAATATGTATAGAAAAATAGTATAAATTTTCTACATGTTACTCTCCTATGTACAGGTTATACAGACTATGAATAATATAATCAATGGTTTTCTTATTTGTCTTTATTGGTTTCCAATAGATGTATTTCTCTATTCTTTCTCATTGATCCAATTAATGGATGTAAATGCTTGAATATAACAGCGGGTTTGAAATAAATCATGTATGAGGATGCTAGTAAGAAGTAAATGGTGGAGATGTTAAGTGGGAATATTGTAATGTAATATTTTCAAGGCTTCAGGTATTGTCATATATAAAATTGTTATATAGTCATGTGGGTATTTGGTTTGACTTTGTTCCAAGAATATGGCACTGGTTTAGCTGAGTAATTATACTCCAATTGTGGTGACCAATTCAGTAGCTGATTACAAAATTAAAATCAACTTACTTGTCAATCTCTTTTTGGGTGTGTGTGAAACTTAATGAATTACAATTTCTCTTGTTTGAGTTAGGAACTTCCATGAAGGTCAGCGAAATCTTCAGGGTTTTGTGTCTATTAAACATTTAAGGAGAATCGTCTATTTATTCTATGTTTGATACCTATACACACACAAATTTTTAGGAATGAGGTTTCTAGGCTGCTCTTGTATTCTTAGGATGTTTCACCTAAAAGAAGAGAGATAAACCTCTCTAAAAATCAACATGGTTCACTCAATCTAATGTATGTATGATGTGATTAAGACTAAATGAGATTATCTAAATGCAACTAAGTAATGTAATTGACTAATTATGAATGCAAAACCTAAGATATATGCAGTGTTTCAAAACATAGTGATGTTTACAAAAAGTTTAAAAGGATGAATGAAAATGAAAATTAAACTAAACAGAAAGTTGTTTTCAGAATATGTGCACCTGCAAAGCTGAAAATGATTGGAAAGCAATCTAGAAATCTAGAAATTCTAACTTTTGAGCTGACTGGGACTCATTCGCCACCATGGCCGAATCAATCCCAAGTTAGGGTTTTCTGTCCAGAAACTATTTTCTTCCCAGAAACTGTTTTCTGTCAACTGGGTTTCAGAATCTGCATCTAACTCAAAAATTCACCTTAGGAGGGACTCATTCACCATGCATGGCGAATTAGTCCACTTTCAAATTTCTATAATTTCAAGTCTTTGTTCTACACCTTGACACCTGTATAACCCTTTCTGACAGAAACTTGAATCGTGATCTTTGAAAATTCCTACAAAATAGCTTATAATTGTTTGTCTAATGCGGGGTTTTCCTTGATCAAACCCCTAGTTGGGTAATCAAACCTTAAATGGGTAAAAATCTGCATAAAACCCTACCCTTAAGTGTGTTAAAGACTAGGAAAGTTTGAAGTATGTCAAAAACCCTATTCTATTGTGCTAGAATAAGAAATGCAAATGTGATTTGAGTGATGCAAGACCTCAACCCTAGAAATATCACAAAACATCAAAAATGAAGATAAAATGACATGCAAATCGAATGTAAATAAAATGTAAACCTTAATCTAAAGATAAAGAAGGAATGGAAGATGGAATCACTTTGAAAACAAGTCTTTAGGTGTGATTTGATGTCTAGTTGCATCTCCTCAACCTAGATTTCTCCATGATTTGCATCCATCATCAACCCTTTGCAATGTTGAATCTTGATCAAAAAGTGAGCTTCAAGAACTACAAAAACCCTAGTTTGTTGCCCTAAAACTTCAACTTTGCTAGTGAAACTTGTTGTGGAAGACTTGACTTTAGAATTTGCATTTGAAAATGACTAAGAGATATGAAAAATGACTTAAAATGATTATTTATAAGCATCAACACCTAATTTTCCCGTTATTTAGACCTAAGAGGCCGACATTCACCGAAAATTAAGTTGAATTAATTGAATTCTTGCTCAAAATTGAAATTTCCCTTAAAAGGGACTCATTCGACACCCTTGGCAAATGGGTCCCACCAGAGGGGACTCATTCACCCAAGGTGGTGAATGGGTCCCACCAGTGGTTTTTGAAGGTGGGTTTTTGGGATATGGATGAATTGAATGTTGTTTGTTGGGATTTAAGTGATTTCTCAAGTGAAACGGGCCTCTAGATAAAAAATAATGGGTTTTAGGGGCCTATAAATATTGTTTTGAAGGATAAATAATGTATAGGTACTCAAAAGTAGGTCTAATTAGGCATGAAATTGTCTCTTTTCTCAAGAGTGTCCAATTTTCTATGCCACACCCTCCTGGGTTTCACAGAGCCTGAAGTGAAGAAGTAAAGGCCTAAAAACCCTTACTTATGTGTTGGCCAATCCTTACCCTTACTAATAATTGATTCTCAAAAATTTCATAGGTATGTGGTAAGAATAAGTTTGGTTCTTATGGTGACTCTGTTGGGGACTTATTTGAGAAAACCTTTACAATAGATCATTTTTCCTTGATAGAGTCATGAAGGTTCTAAACTAAATTTCTCACTAAAAGTGGGTGGCGATTCTGAAGAACTTTGTGCTAGTGAAAATTGTTGGAGGAAAAGGAAGCTTGAAGTGAAATCAACTAGTGAAAGAAACTTCATATTGTTGAATTTTGATCCTCTACAGAGGAGGTGGCAACTCTATGCAAAGAACCTAACAAAGCATAATTCAGAATATCTACAAATATATCAAGGTATTTTCCCCTATTTTTATTTGCAAGAAGAAATAAATCTGTATGAAAACCATTTTTAGAGATATGGAAGAAATACTTTGTTCCCAATTAAGTGAATTAAAGCATTAGGGAAGGAAATAGTGGCAGTTATTCTACATACTTCTAAGGTGAAATTTGTAGTATCTAAATGGAGTGGAAGAAGTATGATTATTTATGAAATTTTCCTTTTAGAAAGCTTTAAGGCATGAGTATATTTGAGTTGTGCATATTTATAATTATGATAAGGTAGTTTCTCATCAACTATGAAGTTGATATTTGAAGTTTAAATAAAGATACAAGATAAATGTGCCATTCCCTTGTATTTCTTAGTAAAACATCAAGTAAAAGTATGTCAGGTATTCAACTCCTAGTGTGCTCTCAAAAGAAGTTCTCTATTGAGAGACATAAGCCATTAAGTTTTGGTGGTATTAAAGGTTTCCCTAACAAGATACCTGATTATATTAGGAAACACTTACCAAAATTTATAGTGAAAAATTCAGAGCAAGCTTCAAAACACCTAAATGCATTCATAGATTTGATGGGTGATTTTGAGATAAACTATGAGGATGTTGTCATGAAGTTGTTTGCTCAGTCATTAAAAGAGGATGCCAAAGACTGATACTCATATCTACCAGTATGTTCTATAGCTTCATGGGATGCTTTTATGATAGCGTTTGTGGAACAATTTGGTGAAAGGATTATTCCAAATGAGATAAGAAAAAGATTTAGGGAAATCCAACAAGATGGATAAGAGTTGGTTTCTTCTTTTTACCTTATATTTATGAAAGCAATAAAAGATATTCCTGAATACTTGAGACCTAGTGATGCAAAGTGTTTGATTGTGTATCTTCGTGCTTTTGAAAATAAAATGAGTTATTTGATAAGGGATAAGGAACCTACAACATTGCATCAAGCATATCATATTGATATGGATATTGAAAACACTATGAAATACTCAATGATGAAGGGATATATAGTTGCAAGTGTTTGTTGTTTTGATACACATCATAAAGATGAAATAAACAAGGATGAAAAAGGATGATCAATGTGATGATATTTTTTATTTCTCATTTTGTTCGTTCACGCAACATATTGATCATGAACAAATTCAGAATAGACTTCAACAGTGTTCAGATGATGGTGATCATAAGGTGTTAATTCAGAGGTTGTCCAACATAAAGAGGTATAAGGAGGAATCACCATATGAGTTATTAGCAAGGTTTTTGGATTCCTTGTTAAAAATGCCTAAAATGTTATGACCTGAAGATTCAATATGCATAGACATATTATGTGACATTTATGAGCTAGGGCTTAGTGCCTTTCCCATGAAATTGAAACCTCAGGATTTTGATCAGATAATTGATTGGATCATAATTGTTGAGGAAGAAAAACATGACTATGAACAAAAGATGAGGTCTCAAAATAGCAAGGGTGTTAACCTTATTAACGAAGATCAAGAGTTTTCCCAAAGAATGGATAAGGGTGTTTATGAGAATGAAGGTCTACATAACAATAGGGATGATGATGTTGTCATACTTGCAAACAATATTGATATACCTTTAAAGGTTGATAACCAGGGTAATGAAAATGAGAATCTTGGTTACTTTCATGAGAGATGTGAATCTTTTTGTGAAGAAAACTTGAAGGCATCCTTCTTGCCTAAGAAATATGACTATGACAATGCTCGTGAATTTTTTCCCTCACCAGTAGATGAACAAGCTTCATATAATGAATTCTTGCAATGCAGTTTAACTATTTTAGGATTGGAACATCCTGATGATATAATTGGTGATGAATTTGAAGACAAGAATGTCTATACTCAGAATTTGGAGAATGATTTTAATAATGGGATTGGTAATGCTAGTCAGCAAGGTTTTGTTTCTAATTACTTAAATGATGCAAAAGTGGGATGTGTAGATTTTATGACAGAGATCCAAACGTGATTGTTTTTAGCCAAAGTCCTGCTAAGGAAGGAAATTAAAAAATCTACTCGGTGGAATAGAACCTATGTTCAAGTTGCCATTAGTCCTGCACATATAAGTTAGTAAACCTATCACTTAATGATGCATTTGAATACCCTACTACTAATCATATCAATTTTGAACTAGTTGATCCATCCTTTGAAACATGTTTCAATTTAAACAATGATAACTGGAAGGAAGAATCAAATTGTGTTAGTGATCCTGAAAATAAATTTTCTTTGATATCTAGGATTATATGAATCATGTCTTTTATGGGAATGATCTTGTTTTAAGTAAAGGTAATAGTGCTATGGAATTTGAGAAATTAATTTTTCAAGAAAATGGAGCATTGGGCAGCATAATTGGTTTATATTGCTTTGAAGAATATGAACACTAGCTTGAATAAGATCCTGTATATGAATGTTTCTTGCTCATTACACAAAATGAATATGGTATTTCCCCTTATGTTAATAGTGCACAAATGGATTATGAATGTTTCATTTTCCCTATCCAGTTAGATGATCACTTGGTGGAGTATAGTCAAGCAAGTTAAGTCAGATAGAATACTCCATCAATCATGTGTTTCAATTAATAATTGACCACAATTCACAACTGGACATAAATAAGGGTAACCATGATAAGTTCATAATGGCTAGGACTAGTGACATAGGGATGATTAGGGGATGGGAAATTCATGAGAATATTGTCAGCTTTAGCTTGATACAGATAGTGGAAAATAATGTTTTTGATAGAGGCGAGTATCAGCCCAAAGTTTAGTGGCCTAGGGCAACCAAGTGAAATTGAAGCCTGGTTAGGTGCATACTAAAAATTTGCACCTCAGGGGAAGACTTCAGAAAAGATGGAGATTGGATCTCTTGGTTTAGGTCTTTGTGGCCTATGTAAAAATTGTATATATGTTGGTTGTCTTGGTTTTGTCTTCTTTGTTTGGTTTGCTTCACCCACGATTCTGGGATCTTACCATGCCTGCAAGAGGCATGTGTTCCCAATAGGAGCCACTGATGGAACCCCTCAAAAAATTCTCTTGGTTCCATTTTAAAATTTTACAGTATTTTGCTTGGACCCCCGTTTTTTTGGGGTTGGTTCCTCATCTCGTGTTAGGGTTGTGTTGCTAAAACACTTCAAAATTGACCTTCGAGCCTAAAAAAAAAAAAACCTTGGGAATTCTATTTTTGCATTGACTTGTTATTCCCAATCTCTGATTGTCTAAGTCATCACTTATGCCATTGAAATCATTATTTTCACTGGCACCCTGGGTTTAGGTTTTTCAGTCACCAAATGCCTTATCAACGCTTAATTTTCTTATGGTTGGGCTTGAATTTAATTTTTTTAAACACCTTAAGTGTTAAGTTTTCTTGGATAAGGGTTAATTTATCGTCAACCTAGTAGTGGCCCCCTTTTAAAGTTAACATTTGTGGCATGTACAAATTTCAATTTTGAGATGACCATTTGATCATCGCAGGTGAATCTTGACCATTCCCTGCATTCCCATTTCATTTTTATTTTCATTAATATATTTGAATGAGCTAGCGAGTATTTGTCATGTGTCATGTCATCCAGTGGGACTAGTGCTCCTAAAAGGCCAACATGCGTAGCTTTGATGAAGATCAATGACATGCACTGTGACACGTGTTTTCATTAGGATTGTTCCCTACGCACCCGTTCATCTTGTGCATCAAAGAGAAATAATCACACAAGCTAGCAGGTAGGGTGACATCTGTCACTCCATGGATGGACCCACCAGGCTTTGGAGATAGCATGTTTTTTTGAAGAATAGAGGTCGACGACCGATGGCAGGTGACATGGGTTGATCCTGACCACTCCCCGCCATCCTGTGAAGGGCTCACTTGTGTCCCATGTTTTTCATTGGGAAAATTCTACGTGAAACATTTCAAAGGATCAAATGGATTTTGGTGGAGATAAGGTGCTGCTAAAATATTGGTCAAGACTATTCTAGGATAAAAATGGTGCTAATTTAGAACTAATTCTTGGGCACGCATATGAAATTTGGGAAGTATTTTTATGGTCGTCAAATTTGTCAAGTGTTGGTACATGTGGGAAGGTAAAATTGAAGTAAGGAAAAGTATAGGCTAATATTTTGAAGTTAAATCATGATCACTCCCCACTGTCTTATTGTGATAAATTGCAAGTAAATTATTTCCCTTAGGCGAGTGGGTAAATGTGAAACGACATGTTTTGTTAGACGTTAAGCATGTGGTTAATATGCAAACTAAGTGAATGTTTATCTCACTTGAGTTTTATGATTATGGAGAAGCATCAAACACATGCATTTAATTTTGTCATAATTAATCATCCTAATTGATTCTCCATTGATTCACTTCAAGGTATGATCAACGACTAAGGTTCAAAATCAAGGTAATTTATTGCCATCGCTCTCACACAAGCTTTCTTGGAAAATTAATGCAAACACTCTCCAATTGCTCTATTTAATGAAGATCACCTACTTGTTATTCTCACCATTTTCTATTTGTGAGAATTAAGAGTTTGGGAGTGAGTGTGTAAAGTGTTCTTAAGTAATTACAGAATTCAAGCTTGTTATTTCTAAATTTGGTGGTGTCTTTGTCCTAAGGAAATTTGATAGGTTGTTTAGTCAAGAAATGGGTAAGGTAAGTATGTCTGTCAGCTTGGTTCAAAGGTCCAAGAGACTCAACCCTCTTGAGTCTCAGGCTGATTCTCCCCAAAGTGAATGAGATATGCCTAAAGTCCTTGTGACTTTGAAGAAGTAAACAAGAGTTATCAACAAGTCTGCAAGGGGTGTTCTCAAGCGTGCTTATCATCTAAGAAGCTAAAGTATCTCAGATGAATTGTCCAAAGGCAAGGAGAAGAAAATTGACAGGCCTGAAAGGGAAGCTGCGAGAAAGAAAAATATCACCGGGCTTATATGGGACATCATCATTCTCCCATTGAGGTCTTGGATGATTCTTTTCACAGTGGAGTTGAAACTGATTCATGTTACCACCAATATCTCATGGACATGATCAATTTGATTGATTCTAAGGATGGGGTGGTGATGGCTACTCCACTTTCAATAAGGACACTGAGAGGGCATACTTTATTGCTGACAAGGCAAAGTAGCACCTCCTTCCCTCTCTAAGTTGGTGCTCAATGTTTGGTCCTTTGTGTTAACTTACTTTCTTTGTATGGTATGTTGAGATGTGGGTCTCTACTTATTTATGCCTTCGGTGTTGATGGTGACATTTCCTGGTTTAGTGTGAACTTGTATTTTTTTGATGTTGTGACAATGACGCATTTTGAAGACTGGTGAGTCTTCTCTGACTAACGACTTTTTGGAGTTTTTCCTTTTTCTCTCCCCTGTTCTACAAATGATTGCTTGTAATTGATTAGGGAATATTTCACTTTCTAGTGAAATTCATTTTGAAATGAAATTGAAATGTAAGTGTAATTCAACCCGATTTTTGTTGCTCCCTTGTCTTATAAAAGGGATTTCAAGGCTGATTACATGGGGGGTTAGTGTATAGTTTTTCTTTGAAGGGGTCATACACAAAGACAAAAATGGATACTGAACTATCTGGTAATATGTTTTAGGGATAAAGTCAGTCAATATTTATATGGTTTTTTGGTAATGATAGCAATAATACATATATCAAAATAGTATAAAGTTTCTACATGTTACTCTCCTATGTACAGGTTATATAGACTATGAATAATATAATCAATGGTTATCTTATTTGTCTTTGTTGGTTTCCAATAAATGTACTGCTCTATTCTTTCTCATTGATTCAATGAATGGATGTAAATGCTTGAATATAACAATGGGTTTGAAATAAATCATGTATGAGGATGCTAGTAAGAAGTAAATGGTGGAGATGTTACGTGGGAATATTTTAATGCAATATTTTCAAGGCTTCGGGTATTATCATTTATAAAATTGTTATCTAATCATGTGGGTATTTGGTTTGACTTTGTTCCAAGAATATGTCACTAGTTTAGCTGAGTAATTATACTCCAATTGTGGTGACCAATTTAGTAGTTGATCACAATGTGATCATTGTAGTTAACCTATCCTAAGTGATGCAAAATAGAGAATGCAAAGAAAGAAACAACACTTAACACCTCGATGATTAGGCTACATTGAACTCAAACAAAATAAAAGATAAACAAGAGATATACCTTTGTTCAAGTTGATACCTTGGTTGGCCCTGATGAGGTAAAAATAACCTTATCATAATAATACCATAAAGACCTATTTCATATATGAAAATCCCTATCCTCTACCAATTAATTAAATTTTAGGAGAAATAATTGCTTAACTTTTAGTGAGAAATTGTACAAACTTTATTTCTTTTGATTTCTTGAAGTATTTTTCCAATACATATTTAATGGGTTATTTTAAGTGTTTTATAGATTATAATTGGTCATCAAGTTGCTGATTAGAAGCATGAAACTAGAACGTGCTCTAGAACAGGTTGAAGGTGTACACTGGAAATATGCTCTGGAACTTTAGGGTGATGGACCGAAGATATAGTTACTCTTTAAAGTTTTAATTTTTGTTATCCTTTGAGTCAAAAAATTCATGGCTCAATTTGAGCCTCTTTAATACTATTGTAATGGGTTTTAAAAACATATGATTTATTAGTAGATCTATTTTAGATATTTTCAATGGTTATCCATACCATCTAAAATATAGGATTTAGTTAGAGTTTTCCTATAAAAGATGTAATCTCCAGAAGTAAAATATCCAGTGAAAAAAGTAATGTTATACTGTCAAAACATTTTCCGAAGTTTATGAATAAAGATCTATTGTTGTCTAAGTTTCTAAGTTATGAGTTATGGATGATAATTATGGTTGATAGAAGCATTTCTGAATTAACTATGTATGTGAGCTGAGAACAAATGTCTTAACCTGCGAGCTGGCCACTTGAGGGGAGATAACTTAAGTAGATATGTGTTTTTGTTTATTATATTGTTATTCTGTAGAGACTTATCAAGTTTTTTGTCGTGAAATATAAGTTATGAAGTATTTGTTGTCTTTTACTTCCATAGTTTCTTGTTGTTAACAGTTAAGAATCTTTACTATTAAAGAAGATGTTTTATGGATTGTTTATAATTTTTTCTGCTTCCATAGTTTATTAGTTTCTTAGTTTAATTTTTTTTGTGCTTTCTAATTTAGTTGTCATGCTTTCTAAATTAGTTTTCTTTTGCTTTTTAGTTTAAATATTTCATGCTTTCTTAGGATAAATTGCTTTACAGTTTTACAATTAGATGGCCTTAGGTTAGAATTAATGTTAGTTCTAAAAAGTTAGAAAATCTAAGGGAGATACTCTAGACTTCTTCTATTGCAAATTTCCTTGAACACTACCTGGTCGACATATTGAATTTTATCTTCTAAATTAATGGGACCTAATGACAGACTATCACTTTTTGGGGCTGTTGTCGGGGATACTTTAGCTTTATTGCTTGAGTGTTAAGCCTTGAATACCTCTTTTAGGCCAAAAATACCATCTTTGGCTTCCTTTTCTGCATGGTCAGGAAAAGAGGCCCTCACGAACAATTTATACCAAAGAACCCCCCAAAATACATTCCAATCATTCATAAGGAGGCCCAAGGCTCAGACGACCACTCTATTGATGAACTACTCGAGCCTAATCCACTAGAGGCTTTCCATTATTTTCTTGAAGAACATCCTATAGCACAACCTGTGGTTAAGGAAATTATTCTTGAGGAGCACATTCCTCTTAACATCATTGGAGATCGTAGGGATGACGTCAACCATAATGATTCCAACCATAATAACAATGATCCTCCACCACCTCGAACGTTCACTTATCCTATTACTCTGGATGTTGATGATGATACTACGATGAAAAACATTTCTCCAGCTTTCCTTCCAACCTTCCGTGGTTTATCCTTGGAAGATCCAGACCAATTTATTTTTGAATTCAAGGTCCTTTGTCAAACCTACGACTATAAAAATGATAACTAGAAATTGAAGTTGTTTCCTTCTACTTTGAAGGATTCGGCCATGTGTTGGCTTATGGGACTATCAGCTAGAAGTATTACATCTTGGGAGGAATTGGACACTGTTTTCTTGAATAAATATCAGAGTTATTTTAGGGTGAGTGATCATAAGGAAGATCTATTTAAACTTAGGAAAAATGAGGATGAGATTCTAGAGGACTATTTAGATAGGTTTCTTCTCTTATCTAAACGATGTGGAGAAATGACTATTAGTGTTGAGATTCTCAAGACTATATTTCTTAAGGGACTTGATGACGATGCAAGAAGAATTCTTGATCTATTGGGAAAAGGTGATGTGTCTCAGTTAGCCCTTGAGGAAATATGTGATTTGTGTCACACTTTCTCATGTACTCATGGAGTAATCCAAAAAACAAATCTTTTCAGAGGGAATAACAAGATAAGAAAGCTCCAAGAAGAAATAAAAAATCTTAAGACAGACATACTTGTTCAATTGAACACTACATTGGATGGCATACAAGCAAAGACACGTAACCTTGATACTTTGTCAATCTATTGTCCTAGGTGTCGAAACAAACATCTTTTACATGAGTGTCTTTTAGACAAGGTTAATGTTTGTCAACTCTGTGAGAAAAACCATCCTACCAACTAGCGTGAGATTCTTACTGATCTTATGAATACTAAGAAAAAAACTACTTAGGTTGAAGAAGAAATAAATGTGCTAAACCAATACCAAGGAGGTAATTTCTCTTATGGGCAGAATTCCAACCCTGCATGGAGACCACAAAATAATTGGGTTAGTAATCAATGGACTCCATCTTGGAATTAGCCCCTTCCTCCACAACCTAATTGGGGAAATCCTTATTGGGGACCTCTTGAATGGGAAAGTCAATCATGGGGAACTCAACAGTGGCCAAAACAATCACAACCACAATGGTACCCACAACATACTGCTCCCCAATGGAATCAAGGACAAAATCAATTTTATACTAGTCCTAGGAGGAATCAACAACAGAATCTATTACTGCCACCTCAAAATCCTCCTCAGAATGAGAAAATAAATCAACCTCAACTCCCAGTACAACCACTTCCCAATCCTAAGAACAATCGATAGAATACTCTGGTATATACTACTGAACAAGATAATGTCACAAGACTTAATGCAATTCATTGTTGAAATGTTCAGTTACATTCTGGTGGGACATTTCAATCACCCATCATCGAGGAAGTAGTGGATGAACCTATTCGTCAAAATCTTGAGAAGGATACTTCATCCAACTATACCTCATCCACAAATAATACTGAGCCTCCTTCAGCATCAAGAGTTGTTGATTTACCTTGGGAGGAGGAAGGTCAGTCTCTAACTGAACTTAGTAAGGATACCCCTCCAAAGGAGAAAACTCAAGCACCATTTCTGGAGCGTCTGAAATCGACAACTCCAAAAGATACTCCAAAAATTTTGTTAGCCTCTAAAACTACATTAATTTAGGTAATCAAACAATTGCAAATAGAGGTTTTGTTGCTACAAGAAATAAAGGAAATCCCTGAGTTGAATCAGTTGATCAAACAACTGTGTATTAAAACTCTGAGAAGGAAACCAAAGAAAATAAACATGTTGCACATTGATGGCTATTTAGCTGATTTTTTTCTAGAAAGACTGTTGCTCCAAAATATCATGACCCTGGGAGTCCACTAATAACTGTTACAATTAATGAGGTAGCAATACCTAATGCATTAGTGGATTTAGGAGTAGCTATTAATGTAATGACTGTGGATGTGATGGAAAAATTAATTCTTATTTATTTATGTCCCACAACTATAGTCTTATAGATGGAAAATTAGTCTATAGCCATTTCAAAGGGTTTTATTAAAAATGTTCTTGTCAAAGTTGATGGATGGGAATATCTAGATGACTTCCAAATAATCCAATCACCTACACCCAAAGATAGCTATCCAATAATTCTCAGAAGACCATGGTTGGCTACTATCGCGACTAAAATTGATTGTCAAGAAGGAGGAATGACCATTTCACATGGTCTAGATAGTAAAAATTTATTCTTATATCCTCCTGTTAAACCCACTGAACATAATAAAGTTTGGGTTGACGAACTAGAAGATTCTAGTGGTCAAGACAGTTTGGCCTTGTTGGCCATGGTAGTGATTAAGCAACATGTAGATGAATTAGAGGATGAGTTAGTAAATGAAGTAGCACACCTTGCTATAGGCTCGAGTGAAGAGGTAATGGAGGATGTACCAAAATTTTTGGGACAACCGATTGATATAAGTGGGATGGAACAGAATTATACTACCATGGGAATTCCTTGTCCTTTGGCCAATATGATTCCTAGAACGAGCTATTTCTTTGATTATATTACAAGATTCCACTGACTTATACCTCATAGTTGTCCTCTCAACACCTTGCTATGCCCAATACATACTGTCACTTCGGCCTATCCAGGAACAAAAATAATTAGGTTGCTGCTAGGAAAAACCTTGAATGTTAATAGTTGGCTGAAAGAAATATAAGAGGATAAATTATTTAATGTGTTGGTAAAAAGGTCTAAAGCTTTTTCTTTAGACTATACAGACATGATGGGAATTCATCTTAGTGTTTGTACACATCACATTTACACTAATCCTAATATAAGACCTGTACGTCAACCACAGAGGGGACTCAATCCTACATTGAAGGATCTTGTCAAAATTGAGATTGAGAAACTCCTTCATGCAGAATTTATTTATCCTATCTCTGATAGTAAGTGGGTGTCACCTATGGTAGTTGTACAAAAGAAAAATGGGAAGTGGAGAATTTGTGTAGATTATAGGGAACTCAATAAAGCCACTTTTCGAGATTATTTTCCCTTACCATTTGTTGACCAAGTTTTGGACAACTTGGTTGGGAGGAAATATTTCTCCTTTTTAGATGGATTTAGTGGTTACAAACAAATTCAGGTAGCACCAGAAGACCAATACAAGACAATGTTTACTTGTCCATGGGGCACATTTGCATACCGAGTTCTTCCTTTTGGACTCTGTAACGCTCTGGTGACTTTTCAAACAGCCATTTTGGCTATATTTGGAGCGCTTGTCAATGACCTTGTAGAGGTCTATATGGATGATTTTCACAGTCTATGGGTCAACCTATGATGAATCCCTTAAAAACCTAGACAGGGTTTTAGATGTTTGTGAGGATAACCGACTGTCCCTTAGCCACGAAAAGTGTTTAATAATGGTGGAACAAGGAATAGTCTTAGGTCATCATATTTCCTCAGAAGGAATAAAGGTTGATCCCAAAAAAAATTGAAGTCATTCAACAATTGACTGTTCCTCAAACAGAAACAGATGTTTGAAGTTTTCTTGGGCATGTTGGATACTATAGAAGGTTCATAGAAAGCTTTAGTAAGATAGTGGCTCCTATGTTTTCTCTTCTCCAAAAAGATGTGGAGTTTAGTTGGACATCTGAGTGTCAATAATCATTTGAAATGATAAAGGAGAAGCTTGTCTCTACTCCTGTATTGCGTGGGCCAAATTGGAGTCTTCCCTTCCACATTTATACCGATGCTTCAGATGACATAATTGGTGTAGGATTTGGGCAAGAAGATGAAGATGGGGGTAAATATTGCATATATTTCATTAGTAAGAACCTGACATCTGCTGAGAGAAACTTCACGATGATAGTAAAAGAACTCTTGGTTGTGGTTCATTCCATTAAAAATTTATTCCATTATATTACAAGATATAAGGTTATAGTCTATACAGATCACTCAGCTGTAAAATATTTGATGAATAAACATGTATTTAATGGTCGAATAATGAGATTGTTGCTACTCCTTTAGGAGTTCAATGTGAGAATACTTGACAAGCCAAGGAGATTTAATAAGGTGCAAAATTTTTGTCTCAAATCAAACAAGAAGAGGGTGATCATGCACCTACGCAAGATGAGTTTCCAGATGAGAATCTATTTTCCATCTCTACAAAGACTCCTTGGTTTGTTGATATTTCCAACTATTTAGCTACCTCTAAAGTACCCCCAGGGTTTACATCAAAACAAAGGAAGCAACTTATTTGAGAGAGTGCACCATTTAAATGGATTAATGGGATTTTATTCCGTTGTGGACCTGATATGGTTTTGAGAAGATGTGTCAGGGCTGATGAAACTTACAGTATTCTGATGGCCTGTCACAATGATCCTTCTAGGGGTCATTACTCTACAAAAAGAACTCATTAAATTTTAGGTGTTGGATACTATTGGCCTTCAATGCATAAAGACGTTAAAAACTATGTTCGTCGTTGTGATGAATTTCAAAGAGTAGGAAGACCAACTGCTTCTACAAAAATGCCTTTGTAGCCTCAGGTAGCTTTGGAACCATTTGAAAAATGGGGGTTATATTTTTTCAGCCCCATAGATCCTTCCTCTCAAGGGAAAGAATACATATTAGTTTGTATCGATTATCTGACGAAATGGGTAGAAGTTCAAGCTTTACGAGTTTCCAGAGAAGAGCAAGTTGCTGATTTTCTTTATAATAATTTTTTTCTTAGATTTGGAGCCCCCCGAACTATTGTTATAGATCAGAGACCCCAATTCATGTCCAAAGTTCTCCTGGCATTTACGGACCATTTTCAAGTGATTCATAAGAAGTCGTCCCCTTATCACCCTCAAGAAAATGGTCAAGTAGAGGTGACTAATAGGGAGTTAGAAAACATATTGACAAAAATAGTCTTTTCAAGAAGAAGAGATTGGGCCAGGAAATTGCTTGAAGCCATTTGGGCGTACAATACAACATGGAAATCCACAACTGGATTCAGCTCCTATGAGCTTGATTTTGGGAAGAAACCTCTTCTCCCCATTGAGTTTGAACTCCAAACCCTACGTATAGCTATGGAGTTGGGTCTAGATCTGAAACGAGCTCAAATAGAATGATTTTTACAGTTTAGTGAGTTGGATGAGCTTTATTTAGATGTTGTCCATCAAACTAAGCTAGTTCAACATCAACAAAAATTTTGGCATGACAAACACATTAAAGAGAGAGAGTTCCATAATGGTGACTGGGCCTTGCTATTCGATTCAAGATATAAATACCATAAAGGAAAACTCAAGACTCATTGGCTGGGGCCATATGAAATTTCTGAAGTTTTTGTGAATGGCACGGTTTAGCTAAAACCCATTGATGGTGATTCACGAACCCTCTTAGTTAATGGTCATCACCTATGTATCTACCATAAGCCTGTTAACAAAGAAGAATTTACAAAATTGGTAGAAATGTAGGGAGAGATCCACTGCATTGACTCTGCCAAGGCAGAGTCTACATGATTTAATAAATATATTATGTAAAAAAAAAATTATAAAAAATAAAAATAAAAAATATATATATATAAATAAATGATGAAAAGATGTAATAAAAATACATTGTACCAATTTTCTTTCAAAGAATTTTTCATTAATTTTTATTTTTATTTCTGGACTTAACATGTGTTTCCATTTTGTAGGACTTCTCATGAAGGAATAACAACTTCTAGAGCACCTTTCCAAGATGCTCCAAAACTTGATGGTCCAGTTGTCTAGTGTTCTGGAACCTGGCGGTTTGAGCGCCTGATGCTCTGGAACCTACTCTTCAACCCACCATGTTAGAAGGATGTTCTTGTAGAATGATGTAAGCTCCTGAAGTTTGAGCTAATTTGTGACCACCATTTTTCTTCTTTCTGGCTGCATCTTTTGACGAAGCTCTGGAACCTTCATTTGGTTGTTGCTCCGGTTGTATCTTTCAACGATGCTCTAGAACCTTCATTCAGTTGCTACTCTGGCTACATCTTTCGATGATGCTCTGGAACCTTCATTCAGTTGCTGCTCTGGCTGCATCTTTCAACGATGCTCTAGAACCTTCTTTCGGTTGCTGCTCTAGAACCTTCATCTGGTTGCTGCTCCGGCTGCATCTTTCAACAATGCTCCAGAACTTTCATTTGGTTACCATTTTGGCTGCATCTTTTAGTGATGCTCTAGAACTTATCCACCTTCTTTGTTTCGAATGCATGCCTCCCACGTGCTCCAGAACTTACTTGCAAGTTTTGAGAGTGTACACTTTTGCATGCTCTAGAACTTATCCATTTATCATTTTGTTCCACCACCTCTTTATGAAAATTTCAAATTTTCTTCGATGCTTTGATTATCATACATTGGTACACACTCCTTTTCTTTAAAATTTTTCTTTTTCCATTATAAATAAAAGTTTCCATGATAGATTGTCTTCATTAATGACTTCGTCATCTGCAAACTTCCTCACTCATGTCATAATAACTAAGTCATCACCTCAGCCAATACCATTGCATCATCCTGTCAACTCAGTAAAGGTACATGATATTTTCAAGCAATCATAGAATGTAAGTACAAATTTTTGCTTTAAATAATTAATTATTTTTGAATAAAATATAATTGGTTGGCATGAGTTTCCTTTTCCAATTTAGTAAATTGAGCCACTTGGTGATTAATTGCTAAGTACGGTACTTTTTTGCGGCCCTTCATGCAAATTGGTATTATTACACAGTAAGCTCCGAGTAAAGGTAGAATAAGTAATCACAATTTGATCATATTTTAAAAAATATTTGTGCACAAGTTTCAGGCATTATTGAATTTTCAGTAGGGTGGTAGAGACAAGACAAAAAATGGGTGGTACAAAGAATAAATCTGAGCCGGCTTCTATAGAAAAATTGTTGGGGTTAAGTAACATTTCTGGGTTGTTTGAGGAAGTCAGTTGGTTGGATTTTATCAGAAAGTTTGAAGGATATAACAAAAATTTGGTGAACGCATTTGCAGAAAATTACTCTAATGGTTAGGTGACATTGCATGGGAAGTGTTTTAAGGTGAGCCCAAAAATTATCTCTTCTCTTTCAAGGTTAGAAAATTCTGGCATTAGAATATCAAAAACAACACAAATAACATATTAGAAATTATCAAAATTGTTTCTTAGACAAGGGGACCCTCGGCCCATGATAGTTATCAGTACTAGGGGACAAAATAAGGGGTTTCAATGAGCTTCTATATTAGAACCCTAGGGCACTATAATTGCATGGATTATTAAGTATTTTACTTGTAAAGGCCAACTTACTATTGTTGTAGGACCCGCATTCTGCATGTTAATACATTTGCGGCATGGGAAGGAAAACTCTGCTCTTAGGGTTAATTTGCCTCACTTTTTGAATGATTATATTAATTCTTTGATAGAAAGATATAAAACTGGTTCAGGGCCATTAAAGCATCATGGGTTAATTCAATTAATTTGCAAATATAATTTTTGTAACAAACCTAGAAGCAAATGGGAAAAAATTTTGGGGAAGTTTGACAAGTCTACACCAAGAAGGAAATTAGAACTAGGAGAATCTTCAAAACAAGTTGCTCAACCTTCCGAAGCAACTTCCCTTGAGGACCCTGAGGCTCCTAAAACCAAAATTCCCACCATTCTTGGTGAGGAAGTGCTAGAATCTAAAAATGAGTTTGAAACCATAGGCCAGTCAGAAGATGTTGAGATAATAAATCCAGATGTTGACAGTAATCTTGTTAAGAAGAGGAAACGAAGGACAATTCTTCCTTATCAAAATTCTCCCACAATTTTAACTTATTAGGATACTCCTCCTTTAAGGTGAAGTAAAAGATTATCCTTTGAATCTGCATGAACCCTAGTGCAGAGTAGAGGGAATAAGTCAAAATCCAAAAAGAAAAAGAAACCCTTGGAAATTGATGAGCAGATTCATCAATCCTCGGAGAAAGAAATTTTTTGTTGAAGAAGTATATTCTCATTTAGTGTCTAAAGAAGAAGCCCTTGACCAAGAAAAACAGAAAACGGGAATGGGACAATCTCCACTTCCTATGGAGGTTGATGATAGTGTGTTAGGAAATTTGTCTCCGGTTATCAATAAAGTTGTTGAAATAGTTGAAACGGAAAACATTAATGTAGAATTGGAAAATTTGAAATTAGAAATTGAAGAGCTAAGAAGTTAGTTGCACAAGAATAAGGAACATATGGAATCCCAACAAGAAGAAATAATGGTACACATGGCTATAATAAGCAAAAGGGATCAAGAAATTTAGGATTTAAAATTGAAGGTACAGGGAAAAGATACATTCATTAGTGAATTGCAAATACAAATTCAGAGTTGTCATCAAGAGAATAGGGTACACAGAGATGGCTTAAATAAAGAAATTCAAGATTTAAAAGAAAATTTTATGTTATGTTTTCAGCCTTTGAGGAAGAGAAGAAAAGACATAAAGAAGAATTAAATGCTTCTCTTAGTAGAATTATGGAATTAGAGCAAGATTTGCAAGAAAGCACAAGTAAACCAATGATGGAATCCAAAGAAGTTCAAACCAAACCAACGGTTGAATGGTTCAAAATTCAGATTCCTCCATTATTAATGAAATGGATGGAACAATGCTATTTCCTAAGGAATGCACAGATTGAAAATAATAGATTAAAAATGGAAATGGTGTTGTTAAAAGAAGCATTTCATAAAGCCTATAGGGGGAAACAAGATGCATATCAGATAGTAGATTTTTTTTTATCTTGTAGAAGACCATCAAGATTGTATTCAATGTTTTTAAATGAACAATGCTTTAGATGGAAATTGCTCAGAATTTATAATGACTAACCTCATGAACTAGATGACAAAGAATTTGTTAAGATATTTGAAAACTCAAAGCTTGAAGATCAAGACATGCTCTGTGAATTCTTTACTCATGATCTTCTATTAGAAAAGCATACTGATTTCTTTATTAATCTTTTTGTGGGAGAAATGAAATTAAGATCTTTGTTCTCTACTATGCAGAATCAAATCTATTGGCAAGAACGTACCAAGGAATATGCCCAAGCAGAGAAAAGTGTGGGACTTCAAATGAGATCTCCAAATAGTAGACCTGCAACTTTCAAGAAAACATTTGTAGCTCTTCTATTGGATGAAAGAATCAAAGAAAGATATGATGAAAGCTTTCGAGTCTGTTATAATCACTTCATGGATCAGGGGCATAAATTGGTTGGTAGGGCCTGACACGCATGTGAAGAGAGGTACACTTAATTACCTGTCTATCTAAAGAAAAGAGAGGTAATCTCTCCTCTTAGCATCAGATGGTCCTTCAGAAGAGCAGATGCCTTGGCTAAAATCTTGGAACATCTCAAAACAAAATGGATAGGGATAAGGTATAGACCTCCCTTATTGCTCTATCCAACCCCTACTTTCCATGTTAATATAGATCAAGACGATAGAATCTTCAATGAATGGAAAAGGGGAGCTGCTTTTCATAGACGCTTCCACGATGCACCTGTAAACTTTGATGTAACAGC
This sequence comes from Sequoia sempervirens, assembly GCA_007258455.2. Classification (NCBI taxonomy): domain Eukaryota; kingdom Viridiplantae; phylum Streptophyta; class Pinopsida; order Cupressales; family Cupressaceae; genus Sequoia; species Sequoia sempervirens. The sequence goes on from VDFB02058242.1 coordinate 681,493,233, forward strand.
AAGGGATTTGTATGATCTTAGTGCAAAATATGAAGAATGGAACAAAGGACAGAGTTATAAACAAGGGACAGGAGGACCTACTAGGAATTAGGAAGGGGGGGAAATGATGAGGTAAAAATAACCTCATCATAATAATATCATAAAGACCTATTTCATATATGAAAATCCCTATCCTTTGCCAATTAATTAAATTTTAGGAGAAATAATTGCTTAACTTTTAGTGAGAAATTGTACAAACTTTATTTCTTTTGATTTCTTGAAGTATTTTTCCAGTACAAATTTAATGGGTTATTTTAAGTGTTTTGTAGATTATAATTGGTCATCAAGTTGCAGATTAGAAGCATGCAGCCAGCACGTGCTCTAGAATAGGTTGAAGGTGTACGCTGGAAATATGCTCCAGAACTTTAGGGTGATGGACCGAAGATATAGTTACTCTTTAAAGTTTTAATTTTTGTTATGCTTTGAGTCAAAAAAATTCATGGCTCGATTTGAACCTCTTTAATACTGTTGTAATGGGTTTTAAAAAAATATGAATTATTTGTAGATCCATTTTAGATATTTTCACTGGTTATCTATACCATCTGAAATATAGGATTTAGTTAGAGTTTTTCTATAAAAGATGGAATCTCCAAAAGTAAAATATCCAGTGACAAAAGTAATGTTATACTGTCAAAATATTTTCCAAATTTTATGAATAAAGAGATTGTTGTCTAAATTTTTGAGTTATGAGTTATGGATGATAATTATGGTTAATAGAAGCATTTCTGAATTAACTGTGCATGTGACCTAAGAACGAATGTGTTAACCCGCAAGTTGGCCACTTGAGGGGAGATAAATTAAGTAGATAAGAGTTTTTCCTTATTATATTGTTATTCTATAGAGACTTATCAAGTTCATTGTCGTGAAATCTAAGTTCTGAAGTATTTGTTGTCCTTTACTTCTATAGTTTCTTGTTGTTAACTGTTAAGAATATTTACTGTTAAAGAAGATGTTTTATGGATTGTTTATAAGTTTTTCTACTTCCATAGTTTATCAGTTTCTTAGTTTAATTGTTTTTGTGCTTTCTAATTTAGTTGTCATGCTTTCTAAATTAGTTTTTTTATGATTTTTAGTTTAAATATTTCCTACTTTCTTAGGATAATTTTCTTTACAGTTTTACAGTTAGATGGCCTTAGGTTAGAATTAATATTAGTTGTTCTAAAAAGTTAGAAAATCTAAGGGAGATACTCCAGACTTCTTCTATTGCAAATTGCCTTGAACACTACCCAGTCGACATATTGAATTTTATCTTCTAAAGTAATGGGACCTAACAACAGTCTAGCAGGCCCTTTGATTGTCAATAATGTGTGCTCCTTGATGGAAAATGATCTAAAAAGATATGAAAAATGATGAGGATTTGATGGAGACTCAAATGATTCAAGTGGATATTTTGATAAGTGTAGCTTGAAGAAGCAATAATGCTAGATAATCTTGAAGGAGAATGCAAGAGTGTTGAAGTTTCTTGAATGTTGGAGAGCTTGAAAGTTGTTGAATGAAAATGTGATTGTCTCATGAGCAAATGAATGATAAATTCTTCATTTTAAGGGAGAATTCTCTAGAGAAATGGACAATCAAGATTGAGCCAACATGGACAAGATGGGGAACTATGGTGAGTTGAGGACTCACAATCCCTCACATCTTGCCATGTGGAGGAATATGAGATGTCAAGAGGATAGGTGATGTGGAAAAGGACATATGATGTGGAGGTACTTGCAAGCACCTTGGGATGAGAGTGATGGTGTCAAGTGAGAAGACCATGGGGATGAGAGAAGTTGTTGGGAGAATAAATGTGAATTTTAAATTCACATGATTGGAAGTACCTTGTGGATAAGACAAGGTCCTTATAATGGAAGGTTCCTGACCCATGTGACTGATGTGACTGCTCAATGATCGACATGGGGAAGAGGAGAGCTTTGGAGGAATAAAAGTGAATTTTAAATTCACATGGGGAAGACAAAAAAGAATTAAAAATTTCTTAGGGATGGGGAGAGTTGACTAAAAGGGGGTTGATTAGACTAGCTAATCAATGATTAGAAGACAGTTAGTGGCTAATGAAGATTAGGATCCAACTTAAAAAAGTTGGAGGATGTGACACATCCTAATCATGGATTAGGCATGTGCACATTCCTAATGATGGGATTAGGAGGTGGATTAGGATTAAGGAGAAGTGATGGAGGATGTGACATGTGAGGGATTAAAGAAATGTATTATTTATTTAATTCTTTTGAGGAAAAGGGGAATAAAGGGTAAGGTATTTAATTATTAACTAACTACCTTAGGGATTTAGAAGAATTTAAGGGTATTAATTAAATAATAGTGATATTACTCAATTAATTAAAATAAGAGGATCTGTTTAGATGAAAAGAATAAATTTGGACAAATGTAAGTGTCCAAATTTAGGTGTTTATATTTTTCCCCTCTTTGAGATGATGTTACAAAGTAGCATCTTTTCAAAGAATATTAAAACATATAACCGAAAGAAGATGGTTATATTGGGAAAGATGCCCCAGTCATCAAAGGAGTGACTAGGAAGAAAGATGATGGGGGTGAAGATGAAGATTAGGGATTGAGGATGCCCCCTCGAGAGGACATGTGGATTCAAGAGAACATGGGTGTTCTCTTGAAATCATGAGGATACAAAAGGATACATCCCGATGATGATGATGAAAGTGTTGCTGATGAGGGAAGGATACATCCTGAAATAACACCAAAGGATAGGGAGGGATACATCCCGATGATGATGATGATTGGATCAAGACTTGTATCAAGGTTGGGAACAAGAACAAGGATGTGATTAGATGATTTGTGCTAGATTGAATGGATGAGGATATGATTGAGATGTCAGACAGATGAAAAGAATGAAAATGATGGAGGAAAAGATACTGAAATGCAACATAATTGACCATGAAATGAAATCCTAATGCAGTTTTCTATTTTGGGAGCACTAATTTTTGCTATAGCATAAGACACCAAGCACCATGGTATGTAGAACCAAGGCGGATTAGTGTCTAATGTATAAAACAAACACACCAGACAAGAAGGCTATCCCAACACCCCAAAATCATGAAGACCTTGGTCAGGCCAGGCAATGGGATAACCGCAAGCACAAAAGGATGCCCCTACATAACACAAAACCTTAGGGATCTTGGTGGGTACTACGTAGGACAACCAGGAAGATAGCAACAAAGAAAAGATCAAGGTACGCCCCTATGTTTCCCAATCAAAACACACCATGATATGATAGATCATAGCGGCCTTGACAAGTGATGATAGGAAGCTCAAATGATAAACAAAAGCCAAAATTATCAAAAGATTGCAATCAATTTCAAAATGTACTTTGTCATAGGATCAAGGGAATGGATGGGATTGATGAGGTCTATTAGGAAGGATGTATCCTATTGAGACTAGAGATGGATACTAAACTAAAAGATTGATATGACGCAGGATATTCCAAAAATGATTGAATCTCATGATACAAGTCAATCTAATTTGTTATGAACTAGTTAGATAAGGGCATAACTTGATGAAACAACACAAGAGAGACAAGACACAAGACTAACATAGCCTAAAGACCTAGGGGCTCAAGGGCCGATCAAAGATTAGCCTTGCCTATGTGAATGCGTAGGGACCTTGTAGTTCGATAAAATACCATGGATAAAAGCATAAAGAAGATGATGGAGACAAGGATGGAGGAAAAATACAAGACAAACAAAAGCCCTGGGGGTAAATCAAATGATCGACCTTGCCTACGTGAAATCATAGGGGCAATGTAGTTCAAAAAAAGACTGATGACCGACCATGGACAAAGGACGGTGAGATAACCATGATAGGTGGATAAAATGATGGGACTAATATGATGAGACAAGATAGACCTGGTGGATTGGATAGGATGATGGTGATTGTATGTAGCTCAGGGATGGGATAGTTATCCAAATCATCAAAAGTTGAATTGGGAGAATGAGATGATGGATAGATGAGTGATGAGAAGTGATAGGAGATTAGAAAGAAGTGTGAAAGAAGGGGGAATGATGACGATGAGATAGATGGCATTGGATTGTGTGAGGGGTGATCCTAGAGTGAGATACCAATGATAAGGGATTATGAGAGGGGATGAGGATAGAGATGACTAGATAGGAAGATAAGGATGGGGAATGGAAGGGATGCTATGATAGACGGATAGGAAGATAAGGATGGTAAGATGAAAGGGATGCTATGATGGATAGGAAGATAAGGATGGGGAGGTGGAAGGGATTATTTGGATGGATAGGAAGATAAGGATGGGGAGATGGAAGGGATTGTTTGGATGAGAAATAACAATAGGGAGATGGAAGCGATTGTAATGGATGGATAGAGGGATAAGGATAGGTAGGAAGATAAGGATGGGGAGATGGAAGGATTGCTATGATGGATGGATAGGAATATATAGATGGGTAGATGGAAAAGGATTGTTTGTATGGATAGGAAGATAAGGATGGGGAGATGGAAGGGATTGTAAAGGATGGATAGAGCGATAAGGATAGGTAGTAAGATAAGGATGGAGAGATGGAAGGATTGCTATGATGGATGGATAGGAAGATACAAATGGGTAGATGGAAAAGGATTTTTGGTTTGATGGATGGTAAGATAAGGATGGGGAGATGGAAGGGATGTTATGATGGATAGATAGGAAGACAAGGATTTGGAGGTGGAAGGGATTGCTTGGATGGATAGGAAGATAAGGATGGGGAGATGGAAGGGATGACATGATGGATGAATGATGTCTCCAAGGACTTATGTCACAAAGGAAGAAGATGCCCCCACTCTAGATATGTCATGTGTTAGGAGGTAGGAGGGATGGAAGATGAGTGGATGGGTAGATAAAGGAGATAAATGAAGGAGGATATGATGGGTGGATGAGGGAGGGAGATGGATGTATATTGGATGCCTTGGTAGCATGACGAGTTGAAAAAGAAGGTAGATGGATGTGGATAAGGATTAGGATAGTGTATTGGTGAGGGGAATGTATGCCGAGAGGTGTCTAAAGCATGTATATATGTTTTCCCCTGTCTATATCAAGATCACAAGGAGGATGGAGGGATTGGGATAAATGAGATATGACAAGCAAAATGTAGAAAAATAGGTTGGATGGAGGAAATGGATGAAGGGGATGTAGTTTCCCCCAAGTGTAGAAGTAAGCTAGATGCGGGATTTACACTTGACGCCTATTTGTCAAGTTTTCATCATAGTACTTATCCAAGGCGCTTGTTTTCCAAGTTTTCACCATTGGACAAATTATTTCTCTTTACTCTCTTTTTTTTTTGGCTTTTTTTAATTTTTTTTTACTTTTTTTACTTTTTCGGATAAAATGCAGATGAATATGGATAAGGATAGGGGTGTAGATAAGTGGACTTAGAATACATGTGAGAAGAGGATAGATCAACACAAGCATCAAGTTCCATATGTCGTAATAAGATCCCACATGTGAAATGATTGTTTGATGTTGGTACAACCTTATTAGTATAAATGGATTATGCAAGAGAATGGATTAAAGGGATCTGATGGGGGAGATATGTGGGATAATGGATGGGATGTTGGAAAGTGTATGGATGGAATGATGGGGTAGGTGTGTGATGGGGTAATGAGTTCAGGATCAGCATTGGCACATATGGTGGTGGATGTGAAATGATAGGAGGATTAATGAATGGAGAATGTGGAGATAATGGAGGAGACGGGGTAGGGAATTTTGGGACATAAGGACCCAAAATACATTTAGGGGATGGTGGATGTGTATGATTAGATTTTGGATTAGCAACTTTGGATGTTATTACATATTTTTCATTTTAATGCATTGCATCTTATTTCTTTGGGATCCACATGGTTTTGATCTTTTCTTTGGTGGACCTTTATGGCCTATGGGTTTGATTTGGATTTTGGATGTGATTTTTCTTTTCTTCACCATGTATTTTAGAGGGGACATGGGGAACTTTAGATTCATGTGGATGTTTAGATCTATGCATGTTTATGTTGGCATCCAAAGTGCTTTTGATAGCAATGGGATGGGTGTTAGGAGATGGATGAGGTGGAGGAAGCATGAGTGGAGTGATGGAGGTAGGATTTTGGGGATGATATGTGGATGGAGGATGCATAGGTACATTCATTTGTTGATCTTGATTAGTAAATATGAGAGTGGGATGTTTATGATGGATGACATGGATAGGTGATGGATGGATGAGAGGATGAATAGGATGAGACACATGAGGTGATTTTGGGATTTAAGGGCCCAAAATAGACGTAGTACCTGGAGGATGTGTGATGGTCGGTGGAGAGACATAAGGACCAAAAATGGATGGAGTAGATGAAGGATGGGAGATAGTGGATGGAGGGTGTGAAGAAAAAAATCTACATTGAACAAAGATTGACAAATATGGTGTTAAATCAGTCAATTTTGAACAAATGAGATAAAAGCCCTCCCAATGAAATTGTTGAGCAAACGTAAAGGAAATAATAAAATTATCAAACTAACATGAAACTATAAGAAAGATAAGCATTAAATATATCCCTAAACTACTCAAACATCATCCCATAAGGGGTTTGGTGCTACTTTGCTATGGAAAGTAGCCCTTTCCCAACCCCTTTTGATAAGATAAATGATGAAACTTCTTTGAAGATGATATGGATTCAAATGAGAATGATGAATTTGTGCATAAGATTGTGGATAAAATGCCTTAGATTGTGGAGAAGATTGTGGAGGATTAATACAATAGAGGAGGCCTCTATTTATAAGAAAGTATGATGGAGGATTGAAGAACATGGAGGATGTGGGACAAAACATGAGCCAATGACAAGATGCCACTTGTCAACATGTCAATGGAGGAAGGTTGTGCATATTTTGGTCATTGTGCATGATAAATACTATTAGGTTCAAATTTGAAATTTGAAAGTTGTCTTGTAGAGGTAGAAGAAAGAGTCTCAAATGCCAAGTGCGCAACATGTAAGAGACAATGTAAAAGGAGTTAATGCCATGTTGGAGGACAAGACATTTGGAAGGGAGATTTGAAATGGAGGAATATTCCACTTGAGATACCTTTTTAAATGAAAAGAAGGAATTAATAAATCAATTAAATTGATTTATATGCACAAGCTGCAAAATCTAAAGAATTGGAGTGATTATGATTAGCATTAATCATGATTTGATTAATTAAGATGAAGATTAGCTGATTTTGACTTTTGACTTAGATACTTGGATTTATTTAATTCAAATGGGAGGAAATTGATGCATTAGTAATTTAATTAAATAAATTTGATTTATTTAATTAAATGAGGAACATTTGAAGATAATTAAATAAAATTGATTTATTTAATTTAAGGAGGACAACCTTAGGAGATTAATTAATTAAACTTGATTTATTTAATTAAAGAGATAACTTAGGAGATTAATTAAATAAATTTGATTTATTTAATTAAAGAGACATATACGATGATAAAGATTAGATAGAATGATATATTTAATTAGATAAAGTTGATTTATCTATTTAAATAAAGATTAATTTAATTAAAAGAGGAAAGCTGATGAATTTTAATCAGATAAAGATTATTTGATTAAAATCATTAAAAGGATAATTAAGGACGAAAGGAAATTAGTGATTCAAGATTAGGTGCATATATAATTTTTGTGTCTACATTTTTCCCCTCTTTGAAGCAATGTACTTGTTGTGTTGGTTCAAAGAATAAACTTTCTGAGATCAAAATTCAAAAAAAAAATAATTTTCTTGGATGCCCCAGCGGAAAGAAGTATACTAATACATTGCCCCCTTGAGACATCGAGCAAAAAGTTTGATTTGAGGGTCGATCTCATGACAAAGAGTTTCAAGATGGATGCATGAATGGTTATGATGATGATGCAAATGAGATGGTTTCAAGATGCTTAGAATAACCAATCTATATTATCCTAAACAACTTAAAATAATGATGCACTGCATTTGAGATGGATGATGTGATGATGTCTATATGATTATGAAATGAATGTTTTATGAAAATGTATGGTTTATGAGATGCTTAGACTAACAGATCTATATTATGATGATGAACATGCATGTGAGATGATCAATTTTTCTTATATGATATGATATGATGTGCAGTATGTTGATGGTTTGTGGATGTAGGATGGATGCATTGGTGATGATGATTAAATGTTAGCACAGAGAGAAGAAAGAAGAAACGAGATGATGACAAGAGGATTCAACAAGCCAACTTTATAATGGTGAGAGATGGATGATTTTATTATTAGGAATTGGGACTTTAAAAGGGCTACTTACCTTATGTTTGATAACACACATAGGTACGATGCATCAAGGTATAAGGAACCAGGATGGCGTTGCACCTAGTGTGATGGACTTTGACTCAAAAATTAGATAGGAGTATCCATGTTCACACCTAGCATACGAAACCTTATTCAGAATGTAGTTCAAATATTTCAAATATCTCAGACCAAAACATAGAAAAGCAAGCCTTCCTATGTGGTCAATAAGACACCTAAAACACCCTCCCTACAAACCAAGCAAAGCAAGCAATAACCAAGTTATATTACAAGAATATCCAACAAGCACAGCAGGTAAAAAGATAATGATCATTTCCCCATTCCTTTCTCTCTAAATCCCTTTTTTTGGACATCATCGAGAGGTCATTGAAATGAGCGCAAAAAGATAAGTCAAAAGATAAAGATGAAGTAAACAAACAGTTCTTCAATACCGCTAGACAAGACTAAACTATGTTGATGCTTGATGTAGATGTCCATTGTAGGAAGGATGCATCCTAAGACATGACGATATCAGATGATTGATTTGGGACTGATTGGATGATAGGCTATTGACACAAAGAGTTGACCAACTTGTTTACTTACTAACCTAGACTTGAGACTTTGACATTTTGAGTTTTCACTTTTGATCTACTAGACTTGTTTCCAACTGTTTAACCAAAGGTTGAGGGTGACGATGATTTATTATGAGTGAATGCTTATTGTGGGTGAAATCAAGATGGGACAGATGGAATTTTCAAATATTTGGATGTTTTTGGATGTTTTTGAAATGTTTTGAGGCTGGTTTTGGTATTTTTGAGATTTTGCAAATGTTTTGATTTTCAAGTTTTCCAATGTTTTTTTGTTTTTTGATTTTATGAATATTTTTGTGTTTTTTCGAATGTTTTTGGATTTTTGTGTCTCGGGGGTTGATCAAAGATTAGCCTTGCCTATGTTTAAGCCTAGAGATGATGTAGTTCAGATAGCATTTTTTTGACATTTTCTGATTTTTATGAATGTTTTTGGATTTTGATATGATTTGGATGTTTTTGGATTTTTTGATTTTTATGCATGTTTTTGGATTTTCTAATTTTTTTATGTTTTTAGATTTTTGATATGTTTTGAATGTTTTTGGATTTTTCGCATGACTTTGACAATTTGGATAAGGATGTATTTGATGCTATCAGTGCTCTATATTGGGATTTTGTGAAAAACCAAGCTAAGTTTGATTGATCGGATTGATGGATTGATGATGATAACATTGTTGAGGATACACAACAATGCAAGGATAATGTTAAGCAACATGAGGATTAGGATGGATATCCCAAAATGATGAGGGATTGATGATGATAACATTGTTGAGGATACACAACAATGCAAGGATAGTGTTAAGCAACACAAACACTAGGAAGGATATCTCGAGATGATGATGGATTGATTGGATTTGATTGATCAAGATTTTGAAGCTTGGTTTTGGAGCAAAATTGTTTGAATGATTAGATGTGAAATTTGAAGTGAAAATTAGATGTGACTGATATTGATTATTTGGATTGATGTTCGATGAAAGATGAAGCTTGATAAGGAACATCTATTTGTCAAAATGTGCCATGGGATAGTGATTTGGATTTTTTGGATCACAAATGCTTGGAACAATTTGATTTCACATTTTCCAATGTTTGGATCACCACGTAAGTTGGAGGATATATGTCAAGATTTATTCCCAAAGCAAGATGTAAATATCTACCCCCAATGTCTAGCAATGTTTGAAATTTCATGGGTGGATACTTGATAGGTGTATGGATGGAGGGATATGGTAAGCATGCAAAGGATGCTAAGGATTATATTGTGATAAGATAAGGTATTTGGATAAAGAATGCTCATTTGGATAGTGCTTCATGGCTCAGATAATGTTGGGTAGGATAGGATTAGTGAAAATGACCCATGTCAAGATGTTTACCATAAGCAAGCATAAAGTTTGCACAAAACTTTGTCAAGATCAAGATAACTCAGACTATGGATGTAGATGGATAAAAATGGATTGGATAAATGGTTCATGGATGAATGGATTTATTATGGATAAGATGGATGGAATGTTGGACTTATTATGGATGAGATAAGATGCCTCCACCCAAAAATGGTGCACGTAGATGCTCGATTCTACACATGACGCCTGTTTGCCAGGTTTTTAGCATGGTACCTATCAAAAGCGCCACCATAGTGGTTTTTAGTGGAGGACAATTTTTTCCTTTACTATTTCAATCCTTTTTTTTATTTTTTTGGATTTTCATATTTTTTATTTTTTTGTATTTTTCTGTGAAATATTTTAAGCTCATGTTGAACCACCTGGTGGTGTCAATGTAGATGGTTATATCATAATGTGCCATCGATATCCTACTTAAGAAGCTACTTTTCCAAGATACGTGCACTTGAAGCAACTTTTGAGATCCTGATCTACTTTTTTGATACCGGAGTTAACTTTGTCTTTGTGCTCACATCGCAATAGGATTCCTTCTGAATCCTTATGACGAAGGGTGGATGCCAATACATGGCCAATTTGAGAATCGGATATCATGCATGAAAGTGTGGATGGAGTGTGTTTATGAATAAAAGATGGATTGGTTGATAGTTTGGAACCTTTGACTCTCCAAGCTTGGGAAGATGAGCAATGATGGGTGGATATGTAAGTGTGCATGGAATTTTGACCAACTGCTTGATATACTTTGTACGTTGCTTGAGAAGCCTGCTTTTTCCTTTGTGGAAATATTTGACGGATAATTTTCCCTTTTTTATTTTTCCCCATAATTTCTTTGACTAATGGAGTTTGATAGGGATAAATATTCTTTGTATTCTTTGGTATCCATATGTATTTGATTTTTCCATTATGCTTCTTAGCTTCTTTTTCTTTGATAATGTTCTTCATTTTTTTATTCAAATTCTTCTTTTGATGTTGGTCCCAATTCATGGATGAGGTGATGGGTGGATGAAGATTCATGACGTGGATGGTTGTAGTATTGGCAGTGGTTTCATCATAAGGATTCTTCATGCTTCGTATGTTGATGTTTGCTTGAGACATAGTTTCCCCTAGTATGGTTGTAGTAGCACCTTTGTTCCTTGATTCTACCTATTTTGAGATGTCTTGTTCAGTAAGCATTCTCTGATAAATGGTCGATGCAAATTACGTTATTTCAATTTGTTGCTCTGCTAACTCTCGAATATCCTGTTTTGTCTGACCTATTTCCTTAAGTGGATAATGTTGGATATCTTCATACATGATGTCCTCAATTTGAATTTTGGATATATCTAATCCTGATGTTGACAACTCTATTTGACTATAGGAATCAATAACCTACTCTTTTTATGTAATAATATCAGGAGTAAAGGAATCATGTTCTGAATGAAGATCATCTATGTGTCCATCCACAAAAAGCATCTCATGGGTAGATGGAGTATGTGCTATGTGGATATGATCATCTTGTATAGATAGGAGAGTGTCCATTAGATCATTGTAGTAGCTTGGGGATACAAATTCGTGATCTTGAATTATTTTGTAATTCCTTTCAACATGCTTTGGATCAAGTTCTTGACATGGGTCCATTTTGAAAGGTGGATTGCTTACAAAGGGTTCTTGGATACCTTCATTAGGCATGGGAAGTCGCTCCATATCCTTTTGATCTTGAGTGAACTTAGGTCAACTATTGAGCTGGGGATCCCTTCAGTATCTGTAACCATGAGGTCAAAGGGTGTCAACATGTCTTGGAAAGGACCATTAGTAGACCTTGGTGAAAGATGTTGATAATGCTTTGGGGTAAAATCTTGAGATATGTCCTCTAACTCATTAGGTGATGTAGAGACATTTTCAACATGATCATTGGTTGAAGGGTTGTGGATTATGTCAATATGATCAAATAATTCTAACACTCCTTGAAATAGATCATTGTCGAATATTGTTGAGGGATTTTGATCACGACTAAAAAATGACTCTTGATGCATGTTGATTTGACCATCAAATGGGGTAGAAACATCTTCAAGGTGCCCATTGATGGATAGATCTTGATCATTATTTTCAACAATTGTGGTGGAGATATTTTCAATGCGATCTCTAGTGGTTGAATCTTGATTATTATCCCCAATAGTTATTATTTTTTTATCAATAAGGTATTGGATGAGATCTTTGAGTCGAATACAATCTGATGTTGTGTGTCCCTTTATTTTGTGAAAATCACAAAGGTTATTTTCATTGTACCATGGTGGTTTCAATAGGGGCTCTTGATAGTTGTCATAGACGGGTATTTTGATGAGATTTTCTTGTACCAATTGTTGCATGATCAATTTGATGGGTCCCCCAAGCGGTGTGTATTTTTGTTTGTTACCTTGTGAGATTTGTACTTTTAATTGACCTGATGATGATTGATCTTGGAGATGTGGAGGTTGGGTTTGTTGTTGATGTTGTTGATCTTGATATCTGACTTCTTGACATTGGAGATATTGTTCTTTATGTGGTTGTGGACACAACTCAATTCTTTGATGACATGGTTCAACCAATGGTAGAGTGTATTTATTTTGGAGTGAAGATGTCTCTTGGCTCAATAATTCAATTAGTTTGGCAAGTGAAGCAATTTGATCTTGATTTTGATCTTGACACCCTTGATATAGATGGTTTGGATTTTGTTCAAGTGGATTTGGAATGTACACTCATGGTGTTTTCATGGGATCATGGACAAATTGATTTTGGACAATGTTCTGATGGCATGATAGGTTGAAATTGAACACTGTTGTGTTTGGGAATCACATTGCCTTGATTTTTCATGGTGTTACCTTGACTTGGATTAATACATGGAGCCGTTAACATCTTGTTTGGAATTTGAACAACATTTTTATGATTCACAAACATATCTATCCCAAAGTTTACCAAGTGTGGATTTGAAATGTTCACGTTTGGTAAACTTGTACTTGGTATATTCACATTTGGAATGTATGGATTTGGTGGAATAATGTTGTTTTGTTGAAAATTCATGCATTGATTGTTTGGTTGATATATTTGTAGGTTTGGACTTTGATTTAAATCTACCATAGGTAAAGGTGTTCCAAAATTTAGATTGGGAATATTTACATTTGTTGTACCATTGAGGTTTGTAGGAGACAATGATCCCATGTATGGATTGTATAAATGTGAGTTTTGATAATCCATTGGTTTTGTAAGGATTTGAAAGTTTGGTTGATTTGGATTACTCATGATGTATGGAGAAATTTTATATTCCATGTTCTTCTTGTGTTCTGACCTTGTTGCAAAAGTGAACCTCTAAGGAATTTAAGACCAATGATGAGATGAAAGATGAAAGGGTGAGTTATATGAGTGTTGAACTTTTAGGAACTTTGGATCAATGCTAGACTTAATGTTTTGATTTTGATTGATTTGATTTGGATAATGAAATTGTAAACCCTAAGATGCTAGATGTTATCTTAGGATGAACTCATTCAAAAAGGGTGACAATTTAACTAAGTGTGTGAGGAAGGATTCATCCACACACAACTAACTAAATAGATGATTTTGATTTGGTTTAAGGATGTACCCAAGTCTAGATAATGATGATTCCAAAGCTCTAAAGTTGTTTGTGGGATGGAGATGATAAATTTTTGGATGGGTGAAGTTTTTGATTTTGATCCTAAATGAACCTAAGAAGGACCTTGTTTACAAGACCAAGATATTGAAGAACATTATTTTCTCTAAGAGTAGTTAGAACCAAAAGACCAATGTCTACATGGAAACCCATAAGAAAAAATATAACAAGCACATTTGTGGGGTTCAATTTCAATTTAATCTTGGTTAATGAATTGCTTTTACCAAAAACACTCTCTTGATTAGATTTTCAAACTAGATGTCTAATGTCCTAACTTCTTTTCATCCCACAAAGTGATTTATGTGGAAATCAAGGAAATCAAGGAAAAACTTTCCTAATGTTGACTTTAGTGAGAGCAAATGGAGATATAGATTCAAATGTTTAGAAACCTCTAAGGATAGAATCCCTAGGCCAAGCAATAGCACTTAGATTTTGTCAAAGATATTTTCTCCTCCTAAATGGTTTGAAATTTGATGTTCATGTTGAATGTTTGTTTTCCCAGTGTTTACGATCAAACAAAGTGTTTTCGATTCTAATAACATGCACAACCCTATGGATATGAAAGATAGTATTTGTTGAGTTCCCACTTGGATAAATCTAGCTACACCTACTCTTAGCAGATGATTAGATGCTTGACCCCACTGGATCCCCTACACGACACTCACTTATACGGGGTAGCCATGCATCAGTACCCATAAAAATCCCATGGCATACAGTTTCTCATCTCTACTAAGAGCCATAAAAATGTGGGATGGCTTCAAAACAACTGTTCTTGGACCAACAAATAGATCAAGGATTTTGGCCTTTCCTAAACAAGGGTTTTAATGTAGGCATTCCATTCGCGGGGGACCATCCATGCGGCGAGAGACAAATACTACCATTCTCGTCAGAATAATCCTTGTGATACTTTCCTTTGTTCAAGTACCCACACTTATACACCGGTTGGAAGTCGCTTGGCTTTAGTGTGTTGCCGGTTGGGTCATTCACTTGGGTGATTACTTTTTCCCACAAGGCATGCCCTCTAAGATAGACAAAACTGAGCAAACATATCCATAGTTTGATCTATCTTTGTTGAGAAACAAAGAGAGAACATGTGCAATATGTTCCACTCACACTCGCAAGATTTGTCAAATTTTAAATCCAAATTGAAGTGTGTAGGCAATCACTTATGCAACTTAATATCACCAAAATCCTTTTGATTCTCAAGATTGTTGTGAGGCGCGAGAGAAGCGCATACGTCTTTTTGATGGTATTATTTTGGGTAAGTGATACAAGACAAAGATGCACATGTTCATTTTAAATCCTCAAAGCAATGATTTGATTCTTTTTAAAGCACCAAAGTGAAAGATGAGAGTCGTTTGTTCAATTGTTAACCTTAAACAAAATCTAGTAAGTTTTCCTAAAGTTCTTTTTAACCCTTTGTAGCAAAAAAATGAGAGCTTTTGTAGTGTTCTTTTTAGTGCTCAAAAGAAATTTAGTGTGTCCTAAGCACATGAAAGATAACAAATCCGTAGAAGAAACATTATAAGTTCTCCCAAAGTATTCAAAAACACTTGATGTAATGAGATAATGATGTCATTATGAGCTTTCAACTTTATTTTCCCCTTTCACCTTTGATTAAGCCAACCTACAAAAACTAGTTAGAACTGCAAAAAAAAGGTTAGAAAACTAGTTAGTAGCCCAAAATAACCAAAATAGAAAAAGCACATGTGAAAATTAACTAATTTTAATCTTTTTAACCTACTCCACCGACGCAACCCGCATATGTGGCGCTGTTTGAAGAAATTAGCAACGTTGTATAGCATTGCTAGGTCTGCACGTAGCGCTCTATAGTAGAATAGAGAGCGTGATGGTGGCACAATTTTTCTTAGTGACGCAATTTGAAGTTTGAAAATTCTAGCGCCCAAGAATTGAACCAACATCGTAGTTTGAAGATTTGAATTTCTGGGTAGGAAGGTTGCAGTGGTAGAGTTTGGAGTTTGGAGTTTGTAGTGTCACTATATGGTGCCACTAGACTGATAGCGGTGTTGTATGGCACCGCTGGATTGATAGTAGTGCATTTCCCTGTAGACACTAAAAAATTAGAAAAAGGCACATAATTTTGTTAAAAAACGTGATTAGAACTTGAGATTTTCCCTCCTTATAGCGCCATTTTGTGGATGCTAAAATCTGAAAATACTCAAAACAAGCAATTATTAACATTGTTAGTCAAACTTAAATACAACAAATCAAGCATCAAAGATTGACAAATATGGTGTTAAATCAGTCAATTTTGAACAAATGACATAAAATCCCTCCCCATGAAATTGTTGAGCAAACGTAAAGGAAATAATAACATTACCAAACTAACATGAAACTATAAGCAAGATAAGCATGAAATCTATCCCTAAACTACTCAAACATCATCCCATAGGGGGATTGGTGCTACTTTGATGTGGAAAGTAGACCTTTCCCAACTCCTTTTGATAAGCTAAATGATGAAACTACTTTGAAGATGATATGGATTCAAATGACAATGATGAATTTGTGCATAAGATTGTGGATCAAATGCCTTAGAATGTGGAGAAGAATGTGGAGGATTAATACAATAGAGGAGGCCTCTATTTATAAGAAAGTATGATGGAGGATTAAAGAACATGGAGGATGTGGGACAAAACATGAGCCAATGACAAGATGCCACTTGTCAACATGTCAATGGAAGAAGGTTGTGCACATTTTGGTCATTGTGCATGATAAATGATATTAGGTTCAAATTTGAAATTTGAAAGTTGGCTTGTGGAGGGAGAAGAAAGAGTCTTAAATGCCAAGTGGGAGACATGTAAGAGGAGTTAATGCCATGTTGGAGGACAAGACATTTGGGAGGGAGATTTGAAATGGAGGAATATTCCACTTGAGATGCCTTTTTGAATGAAAAGGAGGAATTAATAAATCAATTAAATTGATTTATGTTGCAAAATCTAGAGAATTGGAGTGATTATGATTAATATTAATCATGATTTGATTAATTAAGATGAAGATTAGTTGATTTTGACTTTTGACTTAGATACTTGGATTTATTTAAATCAAATGGGAGGAAATTGATGCATTAGTAATTTAATTAAATAAATTTGATTTATTTAATTAAATGAGGAACATTTGAAGATAATTAAATAAATTTGATATATTTAATTAAAGAGGTGAATACGATGATAAAGATTAGATAGAATGACATATTTAATTAGATAAAGTTGATTTATCTAATTAAATAAAGATTGATTTAATTAAAAGAGGAGAGATGATGAATTTTAATTAGATAAAGATTATTTGATTAAAATGGTTAGGAGAAGGATAATTAAGGATGAAATGAAATTAGTGATCCCATATTAGGGGGTGATCCCATAATAGTGGTTTACAATTTTTGGCCAAACTGGACACTGAAATTATTATTTTTAACTAAATCTTCACATTCGGGCACCTATAGCGGCTAAACCGTGAGGAATTTGAAGATGGTGCAAACTAGAGTCTCATCAAATTTTGTTTGTAGATTCTAAAAATATTTTTCAAAATTTTTGGAATCAAATTGCACTTCTTTTCCATCTCCACGATAATTGATTTTTGAAAACAACATTTTTTTAAAAGTGGCCTTTACAGTATAGCATAACTTTTTTTCCATGAAGGATAAAATTCTAATTCTTTCAAATTTAAATTTTTAACTCTGATATCTAGTGCTTCCACTTGGTTAGATAGTTTTTATTGAATATTTTCCTTAATCAAGTTTCAAAGTCAAACAAGTTACAATTCAGACCACGGTAACATTATAGCGTGTAACTTTTTTTATGTCAAAATTTTTATTTTATTTTTTGTTGGATCAAGGACTTCAATATCTAGTGCACTCATTTTTAATTTTTTTTGATAATCTTCTATTTTTCCACATGTGAAGAACAAAGAATTCATTTTGATGAAAAACCTATGTTTAATAAAACTTAAAAAACAAATACATATAAAACCAAAACATATTAAAATTATATTCATTGGATAGCTTGTTCTGAGGAATACCATAAATCATTTCAAATAAATTTTAAATGAATTCATTTGATCCCCAAAAGCTAAATCAAAAGTGATTTTTTATCAGGCATTTTGATAGGTGTAAAGGAGACACATTTATAGGTATGGTTTAAAACTAGCGAGAGTTCTATCAAGGGGTTTGATCTAAGGTGATTTGATCAAACCATCTTCAATTGGAATCCTTAAAATGGAACTTTTTAAGGCTTAAATCATTATATTTTCTAAAAATATGTGATTTCAGCTAAAATTCGTTCCTCTCAGGAATTGTAAACCACTATTGTGACAGCACCCTAGGTGCATATATAATTTTCGTGTCTACAGAGGGATGTAAGGACCCAAAATGGATGGAGCAGATGAAGGAGGAATATGGATGGTTGCTTTGAGGTGATATGATGGAGGAGGGGGGATGGCAGCAAATGATCTAGTGGAGCGATGGGAAGAGCCCATATTTCTTTTGGAATAGGCTCGTTGAGGACATATAGATATGGTACCAACATTTTCAGATTGCGAGTCTTGAGAGATACATCCAAGACCTTATGTATAGATTTGTTCTTTGACCTAGATGGGCTCTAAAATACCTTGCTTATGAAGGCCTAAACCTTTTCCTTGATATTTCATGTTCTTGAGCATTCAATGTGTGATAGGATTTTTTGTTATTCTCGAAGAATGATGTGATTCCATTGCTAGGCGGAGGATGATGGGTGGTATATATGCTTTGCTTTTCTTCTGTAAGGAGACCACCATGGAGGAATGTGAGAGTACCAAGGGGATATAAAAGTGATGTGGGGATAGTAGGTTTAGGTGACGATGGAGGATCATGAGAAGGAGATGAGGGGATAGCAACCTCTTGATCGGGATGAGTGAGGGGTAAGGGATCAAGAGAGGGATTAGGTGACAGATAGGATCTAGATTTGTGGTAGCGGGTGATAAGGTCTCATGTAATGGAGATGGAGATAATGGCTCATGAGATGGAGCGGTGAAATCTTGAGTGACGAGGGGATCATTGGGTGGAATGGATGGGGGACTGTGATCTTGAGATAGATTAGATGGGATGGCAGGATCTTGATCTAGAGGAAGGGATATGTTGGTATGCTTTGGTTAAAGCTCTTGGCATGACTCATCGTGTGTGGATGGAATGATAATGGAGGAATGTTGGATGGACTCTAAAATCGGGGGAGATGGAAGGATGGGAGATTCATGGCATTCATGGGAATGGATTTCAGTGATATTGGGAGTGGGAGGAGTGGATTGGATTTTCGTGTCCTGGATGGATTGGGTGAATCTAGCAGTAGAAGATGGTGATGGGGTTTGGTTATCTTTGATGGGTTCGATGGCTCTCAGAGTAGGAGATGGGTGTTCAATGGATTTGGTGGGTGTGATGGTTTCAATGGTTTGAGTGGTGCTAGGGGTGGTAATAGCAATGATAGGTGTTGGATGGAGAATGGTATCATCACTAATGACCATGGATGAGGGATTGGGATGGAATGGTTCCATGAGTTGGGGATGTCTTCATTGTCATGAGTCCTTGGAGAACTTCTGGAGTAAGAATTGTGCATATTCTAGTCTTAGATGGCACGGTAGGAGTGGACAAAGGATTATGGATTTGTGGAGGGTTAGAATTATGGACTAGTGGACTAGGATTAGATTGAGGAACAAGATTGGATGGAAGACTAAGGGTAGGTGAAGGATCAGGATTGATGGGGGGATCAAGATTAGATGGAGGGTTAAGGTAGGGATATTATGATAGCAGATTAAAATAGGCAGATGTGGATGGTGGATTGATGTTGGAGGAAGTAAATGGGGAATTAAGATAGGAATATTGGGATGGTGGATTAAGATGGGAATATTGGGATGGTGGATTAGGATTGGAAGACGTGGATGTTGGATTGGGACAAGAGGATGTAGGTGGTGGATTAGGATAAGAATGTGGTGGATTGTAGCAAGAGGATATAGGTGGTGGATTGTAATAAAGACCATATTGGGATAATATAGTAGGATGGGAAGATTGGGGTGGTGGATTAGGATAGGAGGGCGTGGATGATGGATTAAGATAGGAAGATTTGGATGTTGGATTAGGATAGGTTGATAGGGGTGTAGGATTAAGATAAAAGGGTGTGGATGTAGGATTAGGATGGGTAGACTAGTAAGGAGGATTAGGATAGGGGGACATGGGTTATGGATTGTAGTAGGAGTATTGGGATAGTGGATTAGAATAGGAATGTTTGGATGGTGGATTAGGATGGGAAGATTGGGATGATAGATTGGGATAAGAGGATGTGGGTGTTGGATAAGAAAAGGATGTAGATGAAGGGTATGATGAATATGTGGATGGGGAAGATAATGGATATCTCTTGTCAAAGGTGCCATAAGGATTATTAGTAGGTATGGGTGAAGATGTGATGGGATAGCTCAGAGGGGTGATTGGATTTTGGAAAGCGGTTGGGGAAATCTTACTAGAAGTGATGGAATCAACGGGATTTGTGTCATATTCCTCTTGATAAACCATACTTGCATTATCATTTTCAATGTAATAAGGATTCCCCTTGACTACTATTATTGGTTGCATTGGTGAAGGATAAGGATTTGTGATGTTAGATTAGATGGATAAGGATTGAAAGGATGGGAACAGATGATTAGAAGGAAAGAAAAGGTGATGAAAGGATATATAGGATGGATTGGAAGATGGAGGAATGGATCTTAAGATTTGTTTCAATATCAGAAGATCTTGGATGGCAATGGACTAAAGCCCAAATTGGGATTTAGGTTAAGCTCATATTAGGGTTGGATTAAAGCTCAGATTAGGATTCGATTGAAGCTCATATTGGGATAATTAGATAGGGATGTGATGGGATTAGATCGGATAAGATGGTTGATCAAATAGGAGGATGAAAAAAATTCTAAGCCTAGTTCAAAAATTTGACTTAGAGGACGTAAGGTGCAGACAATCAGATTTTTCCATATTTCGCAGTTTTCAAAAATTGTCAAATTTTGCCATTTTAGGAAACTGCATAGACATATCTTTTGAGAGTCTAGTTTTTTCCCAAAAAATTCTTAAAACTAAGGTAGGATGAGACATGCATTTTGAGTTATTAACAAAAATGATTTTTTGAAAACTAAAAAAAAAACCATTGAATTACAATTTTGAGGGTCAAGATGAAAGTTTGAAGCCTCGAAAAATGTGCCGAAATGGGGGCCAACCGACTAAGGGTGGTTGGGAATCCACATGCCACCTCATAATGCAACCACCCATAAAATTTCAGCCCAAACAAACACTCGAGTCAAAATTTATGGCCTCCAGAAGTTTCTGCATCAAAATCAAAAACCCTAGAACAAAGTCTAGGTGATTGGGATAGATGAACCAATGATGGATATGGACTCTAATGATGTTATGAGATGCACCTATGTGATTTGATTGAGGAACCGATGACTTGCAGAAAGTGTTGATGAACGGAAACGATGATGATGGGAAGACAGATGGATGTCTGCTTTTGGGAAAATTTTCCTATCTGTTGGTCAGGTTCACCTGTCCACTGGGTAGGTTCACCTATTGAAGGTCAGGGTTGCATATTGGTGGGTAGGGTCGCCTATTGGTGGGCAGGTTCACCTATCTACTGGGTAGGTTTTCACATCTGCTTTCAAACCCTTGGAACAAGGAAACGGACTCTTGGAACAGGTAGATGGACTCATGGAACAAGGAGACAGACTCTCGAAATGAGGAAACAGACTCTTAGAATGAGGAGACAGATGCTCATAATGGATGAATGGATACTTAGAACGAGTAAAATGATGCTTGAAAGGGAAGATTGATTCTTGGAATGAGGAGATAGATGCTTGGAATGGATGAATGAATACTCAAAATGAGTAAAAAGATGCTCAGAACAGGGAAGCGGATGTGTCAAATGAATGAATGGATGCTCTGAATGAGTAAATGATTGCTCGAAACGAGGGAATGGATGCTCAGAATGGGATATGGACTCTTGAAATGAGAGGATGAAAGCTCAAAATGGATGAATGGATGCTCGGAATGAGGAAACGAATGCTCATAATGAGGGAATGGATGCTTAGAATGAGGAAATGGATGCTCGTAATGAGGAAATGGGTGCTCTAGAGGGGAGAAAAATTCTCAGAACAAGGAGACGACTGCTCGGAATGGAGAAACAGATGCCTGAAATGGATGAACGGAGGCTCAGAACAAGGAGACAAATGTTCTGAAAGAGGGAATGGAAGCTTGAATCGAGGAGACAAATGCTCGAGGCAGGGAATGGATGCTCGGAATGAGGGAATGTTTGGAATGAGTGAATAGATGCTCAGAATGAGGGAATTGATGCTCAAAATAGGAAAATGGATGTTGAAATGACTAAACAGAAGGTCAAATTAGTTGTTTGAGGGACAGGTTCACCTAAGTTGGGGTAGGTTCACCCAACTAGGGGTAGGTTCACCCAAGTTGAGGTCAATATCACCTATTCAGTGAAAGATAGGTGGGAAACGAATGCTCAGAACAGGTAAACGGGTGTTCAAAATAAGGAGATGAATGATTGGATCGAGGAGATGAATTCTCAGGAGAAGGAATGGATGTTCGGATCAAAGAGACAAAAGCTCATAACGAGGAGATCGCTGATTAGAATGAGGAAACA
Organism: Sequoia sempervirens; assembly: GCA_007258455.2. Classification (NCBI taxonomy): domain Eukaryota; kingdom Viridiplantae; phylum Streptophyta; class Pinopsida; order Cupressales; family Cupressaceae; genus Sequoia; species Sequoia sempervirens. The sequence goes on from VDFB02058242.1 coordinate 681,515,840, forward strand.
GGTGTTCAGAACGAGAAAATGAATGCTCAGAATGATTGAATGAAAGGTGAAAATGGTTGTTTGGGGCATAGGTTCACCCAATTTGGTGCATGTTTTCCAAAATAAAGTTCAGGTGTTCCCAAGTTAAGATTGGGGTCACAATTTCAGTGAAAGATAGGTGATTCTAACAAGAACTAATAGGGAAATGATTGAGACAAAAGGCAGGTTTGCCCCTGTTGAGGGCAGGTTCGCCCCTGTTAAGGGAAAGGTCACCCTTGTCAATAGACTTGGACTTGAATTAGATGAAAAAAACTATGGCAAAGGACCAAATGCAACAAACATCAAGCAATAGGTAAAAGCTGACTTGACTGAATTGAAATTCACTAGTTTTGCACAAAAAAGACAATTCAAGTAGCACGATCCTAAGATTAGTAAGAGGGTATGGCCAACACAATCCTCTAACTAGGATGAACAAGGAAAATATGGAATCCTCGATATATGCTTGGTACATGAGTCACAGCCGTGAATACCAGTCTGTAACAAGCATGAGTTGGGAACTCTAACAAGGTACTGAAGGCTCAGACCAACTCTTCACATCTATCTAGGTATCACCTTAGCTTCAATGCTCTACCAAACATGATGTGATTGGATTGGGGCATAGCTTTGGCTCTCCCCCCTTTGTATACCCTACCGGTACAAGTGGTTGGGATCGTCCCTTGGGGTGATGAAATCCCCAAGCAGGTCCCGCTAAAAAGAGAACACTAACCATTTTCGGCTACTCCCCAGGCTCACACGAAGTGCAAAGGGAAATCTTAGATGATATAGTGCCCCTTGGATGACACAAAGGACTTTAAAACACAAAAAATAGTATGTTGACTCCCCCTAATTAGATCTATGTGCCTAGATTAATAAGCAAAAATGATAAGCAAACTAAACAAACAATGCCAAAACAATCGTTTTGCAAGAAAAGTGTTAGTAGTTTGATCTTTTTCTTTGAAAAGCATGAAATAGATGCACCAATGTTAGTAAAAACATAGACACACTCACCAACAAATGACATTATGGGGTTAGTATCTCAAAACAATAAGAAATGGATGCTAAAAATGAAGTTTAGATCACTATTTTACCTCTAAGAAAGCTCTGTTTGGTTAGGTTCACCCCTATCTAGGGCCGGTTCATCCCTCTATAGGGCAGGTTCACCCCTCTACAGGTACCCATCTGGAAAACTGAAGGCAAAAACTATCTATTGTTCAGATGGGCAACTCTATAAGACAGGGTCGCCCCTGTTGAGGGAAAGTTCACCCAAGTTGGGGCAGGTTCACCCCTCCTAGGGTAGGTTTTCCCCTATCAAGGTCAGGTTCACCCAACTAAGAGTAGGGTCACCTCTATCAGTTATGGAGTTGCCTCTCTGCAACCTAAACCTGCAAAACGTTAAACAACAAACGTGAGAGAAAGGGACCCATTTGTGGGTCCCACCGGGCATGCCAAAAATGTGATTAGTGTAATTAACCTATCCTAAGTGATGCAAAATAGAGAATGCAAAGAAAGAAACAACACTTAACACCTCAATGATTAGGCCACATTGAACTCAAACAAAAGAAAAGATAAACAAGAGATATACCTTTTTTCAAGTTGATACCTTGGTTGGCCCTTTGGTTTTTGATAATGTGTGCTCCTTGATGGAAAATGATCTAAAATGATATTCAAAATGATGAGGATTTTATGGAGATTCAAATGATTCAAGTGGGTATTTTGATAAGTGTATGGAAAGGATGCAATATGAGCTTGAAGATGCAATAATGGTGGATAATCTTGAAGGAGAATGCAAGAGTGTTGAAGTTGCTTGAATGTTGAAGAGCTTGAAAGTTGTTGAATGAAAATATGATTGTCTCATGAGCAAATGAGTGAGAAATTCTTCATTTTAAGGGATAATTCTCTAAAGAAATGGACGGTCAAGATTGAGCCAACATGGACAAGCTGGAAGGTTGTGGTGAGTTGAGGACTCACAAGCCCTCACATCTTGCCATGTGGAGGATGATATGTTAAGAGGATAGGTGATGTGGTAAAGTACATATGATGTGGAGGTACTTGCAAGTACCTTGGGATGAGAGTGATGGTGTCAAGTGAGAAGACCATGGGGATGAGAGAAGTTGGGAGAATAAATGTGAATTTTAAATTCACATGATTGGAAGTACCTTGTGTATAAGACAATGTCCTTATAATGAAAGGTTCCTGACCCATGTGACTGATGTGACCTCTCAATGATCTACATGGGGAAGAGGAGAGCTTTGGAGGAATAAAAGTGAATTTTAAATTCACATGGGGAAGATAAAAAGGAATTAAAAATTTCTTGGGGGATGGGGAGAGTTGACTAAAAGGGGGCTGATTAGACTAGCTAATCAATGATTAGAAGATAGTTAGTGGCTAATGAAGAATAGGATCCAACTTGAAAAATTTGGAGGATGTGACACATCCTAATCATGGATTAGACATATCAACATCCCTAATGATGAGATTAGGAGGTGGATTAGGATTAATAAAAAGTGATGGAGGATGTGACATGTGAGGGATTAAATAAATGTATTATTTGTTTAATTATTTTGAGGAAAAGGGGAATAAAGGGTAAGGTATTTAATTATTAACTAAATACCCTAGGGATTTAGAAGAATTTAAGGGTATTAATTAAATAATAGCAATATTACTCAATTAATACAAATAAGAGGATGTTTAGATGAAAAAGATAAATTTGGACAAATGTAAGTGTCCAAATTTAGGTGTCTACACACAAAATTAAAATCAACTTACTTGTCAGTCTCTTTCTGGGTGTGTGTGAAACTTAATGAATTACAATTTCTCTTGTTTGAGTTAGGAAAGTTTCCATCATGAAGGTCAACCAAATCTTCAGGGTTTTGTGTCTATTAAACATTTAAGGATAATCATTTGTTTATTTTGTGTTTGATACCTATACACACTAGTATCTATAAGCACAGTGTTTAAGATTACCCCTTTGGGTTTCATAGAGCCTGAATTGAAGAAGTAAAGGCCTAAAAACCCTTACTTATGTGCTGGCCAATCCTTACCCTTACTGATAATTAATTCCCGATAAGTTCATAGGTATGTGGTAAGAATAAGTTTCGTTCTTAAAAAATCACAAACACCTTCAACCCTAATCCCTCAACCCTTAACCCTTAAACCCTTAACCCTCTACCCTCAACCTAATACCCTAATACCCTAATCCATAAACCCTTAACCCTTAAACTCTAAACCCTTAAACCCTCAACCCTCTACCCTCAACCTAATACCCTAAACCCTCAACCCTTGACCCTTAAATCCTCTACCCTCTACTCTCAACCCAATACCCTAAACCCTAAACCCTATACCCTCAACCCTTAAACCCTTTACCCCTCAACCCTCAACCCTTAATCTGTCAACCCTAATCCCTTAACCCTCAATTCTCAACCCTAATCCCTCAATCCTATACCCTAAAATCTATACACTCAACCCTATACCCTCAACCCTCAACCCTAATCCCTAGACCCTAAACCCTTAAAACCTCAACCCTCATCCCTCAACCCTTAAACCCTCAACCCTCAACCCCTTAACCCTTAAACCCTTAATCCCTCAACCGTCTACCCTATACATTAAACTCTCAACCCTCAATTCTCAACCCTCTACCTTATACAATTGACCTTCAACCCTAATCCCTCAACCGTATACCCTCAACCCCAATCCCTCAACCCTTAAACCCTTAATCCATTAAACCCTCAACCCTCTACCCTCTACATTAAACCCTCAAAAATAATCCCTCATCCCTATACCTTAAACCCTTAATATGTTAATCCATCAACCCTCTACCCTATACATTAAACCCTCAACCCTCAATTCTCAACCATCTACCCTATACATTGGACCCTCAACCCTTAAACCCTAAACCCTTAAACTCTCTACCCTATACATTAGACACTCACCCCTCAACCCTATAAATTAAACCCTTAACCCTAATACATCAACCATATACCTTAAACCCTAATCTCTCAACCCTCAACCCTTATACCCTAATACCTTAAACCTTAAAGTCTTAAACCCTAATACCTTAACCCTAAACCCTAAAACCTATCCCTAAAGTCTCAACTCTCAACCCTTAAACCTTAAACCCTCAACCCTCAACACTATACATTAAACCCTAATCCCTCAAGATCCTCAACCCTTAAGCCCTAATCCCTCAACTTTTAAGCCCTAATCCCTCAACCCTTAAACCCTCAACCCTCAACCCTTAAACTCTCAACCCTCAACCCTAATGCCTAAACCCTCAACCCTTAAACCCCCAACCCTTAAACCCTAAACCCTACAACCTACAACCACAACCCTCAACCCTATATACTTAAGCCCTAATCTATCAACCCAATATCTTAAACCCTAATGGACATGTATAACCTATACACTTAACCTTGGACACTTGACCTTGAACATTATCCCTCAACCTGCAAACCTCTACCCCTATACCCTATACTTATGCCCTAAAACCTTAACCCTCATCCATATGCCTTATACCCTCAACCTTAAACCTTGAACCCTATATCTTAGACACTCAACCTTGAACATTATCCCTCAACTATAAACCCTCAACCATCAACTCTATACCCTCAACCATATACTTAAGCCCTAATCCCTCAATCCTCAACCCTATACCTTAAACCCTGAACCATACACCCACAAACCCTCATCCCTATACCCTATAACCTCACCCTTATACCCTAAACCTTGAATATTGTCATTCAACCCTATACTTAAAACCTAAACCATATGTACTCTCAACCCAAGTCACCCTATTCCTTATACCCTCAATCCATATTGTAAACCCTAAACCCAATATCTTAAACCCTAATCCTTATACCTTACACACTTAATCTTATACACTCAACAAGCTGAATATTATCCCTCAACTGTAACCCTCAACCCTCTACCCTGTACACTCAACCTATTACTTAAGCCCTAGAATCCCTTGACCCTCAACCCTATACCTTAAACCCTAAACCCAAAAACCTCAACCCTCATCCCTATAACCTATACCCTCACCCTTGTATACCCTAAACCCAAAACCATTACATACATACATACATACAACCATATATACATACATACATACATACATACATACATACATACAAGCATACATACATGCATACATACATGCATGCATATATACATACATACATGCATTCATACATACATACAAGAATGCATACATATATACATGCATACATACAAGCATACATACATACATACATACATACAAGCATACATACATACATACATACATGCATGCAATGCATACATACATAAAGACATGCATACATATAAATATATATACAAACATAAATACATCAAACATACTTAACAAACTTGCATAAAAACAATTCCAAGTGAGACATAATGCAGTGTGTTATAACACTCTCACATTATATCAAGCTTGAGAAACATGTAGCAACATTTTTCAAAAAAGGAGCAAAATACAAAACAAAACATAATGCGATCATGTTATAACGCACTCACGTTATATCTTGCTTTGGGAATCCCCAAGCCTTAGGCTTGGTATTTGCTTTGGATTTCCAACCCAAAGGCTTGGAGTGCCTTCCCAATGTCCAAAGACGTGTTTTTGTACATTCTACAAGATTTCACATAATCTCATTTGTGCTAACTGTCAAGTTTGCATGTGTTTCAAGGTTGAGTAAATCAAACACCTGGGTAATGTTAGGCTCTCTCTTAGCTATTTAACGATGTAATTTTTTTAACATTTTGACAATGTTAAGGCTTTCATCTTTAATTTCTTTTGTTTGTGTGTTTGTTTTTTTTTCAAAAACTAGTGTTTGGTATTTTTTACTTTATTTTTTAACTGTTCATTGAAATTTCAAATAAATTATAATTTTATAAACTAGACTCCATTCTACACATATTCAAAAAAATGATTTTCGATTAGTTTTCAAAAATTATAGGTGAAGCATGGCCAAGATTCTATTTTTCAAGATGTGTCCACTTTGAAAATTAGTAAAAAAATCAAATATTCATTAAAATTTTATCAAAAAAATGGGGCATAAACTACATGTCGTTAGCTAATTTCTCACTGAAGCAATTTTAAAAATACCAAAAAAAGTTAACCTTTTGAGGGAGCCACAAAAGACACTATGTTATGTTTTTTGACAAAAAAAACACCAATTTTTGTGGCTCCCTTTTTTGAACCCCTTAATCTCTACCATTAAAAAAAAATAGTAGTCTAGAAAGTAGACTCGGAGCACTACAAACATTGTTTTTGTTGCATCTTAAATTTTTGAGTGTAACTATCCTCAATTTCTCCCCAAGGTCAGTATTTCCTTATTTTAGAAAAATAGTGGTCACTTAAGACCCCTTTTTGGGCCCCCATCTTTCTACACTTACCCTATTATAATTATATTTATTATTATATATTTCAATATAATTATTATTTAAATATGTTTATTTAATATATTATATGTTATAATTATATTAATATTATATTAAACATAATTTAATATAATTAATTTTTATTCTTTAAAGTATTATTAACGATGAGTATTTTTTAATAAATAAATTTATATGATATTTTTTAATTGATTTATTTTGTCAAAGGTATTTAGGATTTATAACTTATAGGTAGTTTTAATGATGCAAAAAAATTGAAGTTATCTTAGTCATCTATGTCTACAAAATGCATTAAATATTCATTGGGTTTTATGTCAAAGTGATTGTAATAATTGTGTTCCATGAGACACTCTCACCTACCAAGATTGTCAACAAGAAAGTTAGGTACTCAAAATTCATCTATCATTTACAGTTTCATTAAAATAATGTGATTGCCTTGAGAGAAACTCCATGTCTTATGTACATAGTGATAATCGTATTCCATAAGATGTTGACTTATTCTTTCATGGGATAAAAATGTAGTAGTAAATTAAAGAAAACTTAGATTGTTAAATTGGAAACCTCTAACTTGGAATTCTCTTCACATCTTAAAAATAAATAAAAATTTGAGATGATATCTACATGAAGAGAACGTGTGTATTCAAAAAACCACAAAGGGAGTTGAAATGAGAATATGAATTACATTTACTAATTTACTACTACATTTGTATGTGATATTTTTGTTAGCAAAAAAAAATCAAACCAAAGTTGTCACCAATATGTAGAGACATAACTAACAAAATTGACCTCATGCATTGCCACACTCAACAAATGCATATTTACAAGAACGTATTTTGACAATCAACTATTTATATGCATTCTAATCCATTTTTTTCATACATGACCATGACAACAACTAATATTGTTCATATACTAATTTTACAATTCCTAGCTGGACATCATTCTCATTTTAGCCATTACATTGAGCATTTTTGTCTCATTTTATTTTCTCAAGTCACTCCATTGTTTTAAGAAACAACTAATTCTTATATATGTTCTTACAAACAAAATTAATAATTTTCTTTCACCTTGATTTAAATGTCATTGACTAAATCAACATGTAATCAAAGAATTGAGTCACTATTTTTTTTTTTAAATAAAACTATTGGCACTCCTTTTAAGTGCATGATTGTGTCATAGTAGATTGCTTTCTATTTACTAGGAGCTTCTATGAATTCTAAGTCCCATCATATATGAAGTGTCATTTTTCCTACTGAGTATAGATGCTCTTTTGTATTTTTCATTTATTTTTTATTTTAGATTTTGGATTGTTTTTGAAACAATTTATATCAACTATGCATTGCTTCTTACTAGTATTTTTTAAAAGGAATATTGTTGGTTTGTTCTAACCTTATATGAATTTCATACAAAAACCTTATTAAATTATAAACAACAATATTTTCTAACATGTGCTTTGTTGGTTTTTCTTAAGAAAAAGATCGATAAAATCTCAATTAGCTATTACATGCCAATAATCTAAAGATAACATATGTCCATGGTGAGTTACATTTAGGGAAACACTTATGCAATTATTCACTTTTAACACCTCTTCAATATACCCATTTTAATGGACTGATTAAGAACCAACCAAAATAGCAATACAATACATTGATAGCTATGTGTCCACATAGAAACCTCATACCCTGGAGTAAACAAGACACACAACCCTCTAGATCTTGTAAGAAAAGTTTCATCTTTAACTATTGTTGAGAACGACTAACCCATATACATGTTTGATCATAATGATGAATGACTTAATGTTCACAACTCATCAATCCCTTCCATCTAGAGAGCTAATATTAATTTCCAACTTGTTCTTCAAACCCATGTAGTACTAAATTGCATTGCAAAACATACAACTAAAGTTGAACATAAGTATGAAACATAACATGATAAGTTACATATATCAACTAATATTGAACCTAAAAAACCAAAATTCTTTGTATTATTAAAAATAACCCTTACAATATGCAATATGCCATTTATTTCTTTGAATGTAAACCAAAAACACGTCCAAGACATCCCTCTCTATAATGATGTTAATGCTCCAAATTCGAGCTTCATTGATTCATACATGACATGACCTATTGAATTGGAAAAATGTTCAATACCAATAATTGTTTGAGTATCACCCATTTCACTACCTTTCTAACAAAAATATATACATTTTGAATCATTCTATTGGAGAGAGCTACTATTATATGAACCCTTCTAGAGCATTCACAAAGACATTCACTCATCAAAGAAATACATTCTAGATGTGCTTCCTATAAAATCTGTTTACAATACATTTATGTGTTGTTATATAATAGATGTGCTAAGTCTTATAAAATAAGTAAAATTAAAAATGAGTTTCAAACCAATATTCCATATGAGTCATCCTCCACTTCATTGTTCTAACTTTGAATTAGTACTCAAACCTACTCATGCTAGGAACCTCTTTTATCAAGCTTCTTTTTTAATGTTGGTATAGAATTTTATGTTCTAATTGTTTGAACCATCTACCAAGAAAACAATCTATCAAATTCCTAAAAACTTAAATGTCACTTGCTCAACCTATTTTCTCTTAGGCCAAGTTTCAAATTATTACAATACCTAATTATCATTTTTCAACATATTCACATGTCAATTTCTTCCACTCAATTTTAACTCCATGATGACAATGCTAACAACAAATGCTATTTCCAACATTCTTGTTGCATGTCTAGTCTTGACCTTTATTCAAAGGTTACATCTATAGACTCCATTCAATGACCTCGTTCTACAAATGTCAAATATCAACTACAACTCTCTAATTATATGTACACACATCTAGCTTTTCTTCCCAACCAACTCAACAATCTTGTTTTAGAAGCCGCTTTAGTCAAAGGTTTTGTTGTCCACCTAAGATAATATACTTGCAAGAAGTTCCACAAATTCATGCATGTCCATATTTTTCTAATATTGATTTATGGATCTAATTTTTTCATCTTCATCTTCTTACTAAATTATTGATCTCCTTTAATATCTACACTATTGTGTTCATTTTGTACACTGTTATATTTGAAAAAAAAGCCTATGAATAATATCTATGGTCTATTTTTTAGTTTTAGTTGAATAAAATAGTTTTTTTTAATATATATTTAATGTGTCCATTCTTCATTCAAGATGATTCATTTGTAATATCATATGTACACATATAAACAAAAGAATAAATATATTTCAAATGTAGGGTCTTGAATTTTCTTTAAAGGTTACATCTATAGACTCTGGATTTAATAATCTCATTCTAAAAAATGCCAAATACTGGCTACAACTCTTTGATGGTATGCACACACATCTTGCTCTGCTTCTTGACCAACTCAATAATCTTGTTTTGGAAGAGGCTTTAGTCAAAGGTTTTGTTGTCTGCCTACGAGAATATACTTGCAAGATGTTCCACAAATTCACTTATGTCCATATTTTCGTATTGTTTTGTGGCTCTCATTCAGTACCTTCATCTCCTTACTAAATTATTGCTCTCCTTTAATATCTACAATATTGTGTTAATTTCATACACTGTTATATTTCAAAAAATAAATGCCTATCAATAATATATCTACAATCTATTTTTCAGTTTTAGTTGAATAACACAATTATATATATATATATATATATATATATATATATATATTTGGTGTGTCCATTCTTGATTTAAGATGATTCATTTGCAATATCATATGCACCTAAATATACAAAATAATGAATATATATTCAATTACATGTAAAAAAAAAATTATATTTTAACTCAAGATTATTCATTTTCAAATATCATAAGCACGCGTACATGCACACACGTTGTACACACACACACACAAATATACCATAATTAATATATTACTGTCACTTTTTAGGTAGACTCACTTTGATTTCATCTTCTTATACAAAACACTAAATTATTTCTAATTGTTTTCTTGGAAATTACAAGAACCTCAATTCACATTCTATTGTTTCTTACTTCAAATACTATACTCTACCCATACAATTTTGAACTTATCAAAAGATTCCTCGGTGTACCCATTGCACAACAAGGTGTGATTGCTAGTACAATCATCTTCTTTCTCCTTCATACAGAACAACAAAGATGAAAAGACGGGTGGAGAAGATATACTATATAAAAGTCGTCTTCACTTGCATTAACACTTATGTACTAAGAGAAGATCCAAAATTTAGATTATGCACGCAAATCAAAGACTTTGAATAAGAAAGCCTATAAAATATGCATCTAAGTGAATGTCAAATCACCTCAAATAACTTCCATATGAACCAAAAATTTCAATCTCGCTACTAACCAAATCCACATACTATCTAAGCACACCACAGAGTTTCCATTATGGCAATTAGCTTTTTGTGTTGTTTCTTGTTTTCCAAGTGAAATGGTGACACATGAAAAATGAAAAATATGGGAAATAATGAATTGCCACAATCCATTTCATCATCTTGCATTTTTTATCCAACAGTCTGCGCCTTTGATTTCTCATATTAGGCCACCTTTCTTCACATAGAGAATGCCTTCAATGTAATATAAACTCAACCTTGTGTGCTTTTTTTTGGATTCATTGCATGTTTCCTTGTTATTCTTGATTTCACACTATTCTTTTTTTCGCATAGATTGGACAAAAATGAAAAATGTTAAAAATGTGTGAGCTTTATTTGGTTTAGTTGGTATGATTTTTTCACAGTCCAAGAAGTAAATTTGAGTGAGCTTTTAGATTAATTGTGGATGAGTTTCAATCGACATTTTGAACCACACTCAGTAGTTCATCATTGGGAAGAGGATAATGAAGGATAGGATTGCAAAAAAGACCTTAAGAAGGAAGAGGGTGGCGAGGGAGGAGATCAGAAAATGAGGAAAGAGAAAGAGGAGGTGAAAAATAATAAATAAAAGATATTATTTATGAAATTAATGATTTTTAATTAAAAAGAATAAAAGCTTGTATTTAAAATTAAGTTCAAAGAGATATTAATAATTTATTAAACTAATTATTATAAGTAAAAATTTATTAATAATAAATGATTATTTTAAGATTGTTATTAATGATTCTTTTTATTAAAAATTCTTAATAATAATAATAATATTTATTGAGAATATTATTACTAATATTAAATTAATTATTATTATATTTATTAATCTTATTATATTATTAATAATTAATAAAAAGAATGTTAATAAAAATTAAAATAATAAGAATATTGTTATTAATAATCTTATAAATAATTTATAATAAATAAGGATAAACAATTATTAATAAATAATCTTAATGTTATTATAAATAATAATAATGATAGTATTATTTAAAAATTATGTAAAATAATCTTATTCTAAGAAAAGATTATTATAAATATTCATATTATTAAAGCTGATTTACAGAGAAGCATATGGATGGGCTCGACTGCCACAAACAATCGTTTAAGCCAACGGCTACGACCAAGTATATGGCGCCAAGCAACGATTTTAGCATTGACCGAATTCTACACGTTAATACACCATATAATACAGCATAGTTTCTGCAATGTGCCCAACAATCCTACTTCCCTTCCTTAACGCTTGAATTTTCAGAAGCAAAATTTGGTAGAATTTGAATTGGTCCAAGGCGTGAGCTTGTTTTGGTCTGTTCAGAGAGAAAAGCGTATGGATGGGCTCCACCACCACAAACGGCTACGACCAACATTTTTTTTTGTTTTGGTCGTCTGATCGAGCAACAACTTTAACGCTGACAGATTCAAAAGAAAAAAAACAAACTTTAACGCTGACAGAAATAATAGCCAGCGTCACTCGTTTTCCATTTCCACACGTTAATCTACATAAACTTTCTTCACAGCTTCCTCTGTTTCACCCTCTGTTTCACCCTCTATTATGCATCATAGTTTCTGCAATTGGCCCTATAATCATACTTCCCTTCATTCAACCTTGGATTTTCAGGAGAGAAATTTGGTACAACTTGAATAATGGGGAGTCCCCTGTTCTTTTTTTTTGCTGTTGTTCGGTTGGGATGCAGCTGCAAGACTTCGAATTCAAGCTGTCCTTTAGAATTCACGGAAGGGGATGTCAAAAGTTATAAAATCTGCAGCAACCTGGTGGCTTTAGGAGCTACTCTGTCATATAACTACCATGTACAGAATGGATCGTTAGACATAGCTTTCAAGGTCGCCGCTGCTGCTTCTGAGGGGTGGGTAGGTTGAGGGATAAACCCACGGGCGCCAGCAATGATTGGCACACAGGCTTTGATTGCCTTTCAATCGACTAGTGGATCAACTTTTGTCGACACATATAATGTGACATCTAAGTCTGCTGCTTTGCATGCTTCAAAGATTGGCATCAATGTGACCAGCAAGAGTGCTGTGTATGAGAGTAGCAGTGGAAAGATAACAATATTTGCATCCTTGGTACTTGATTCCAACCAAACCACTATTAATCAGGTGTGGCAAGTGGGCAGCTCAGTCAGCGGCTCGATTCCTGCCATGCACAGTTTTGATGTGGCCAATCTTATGAGTTTAGGGACACTCGATCTCCAAAGTGGAGCCACCTCTTTTCCTCCTGTAAGTATTGCATTTTAAAGTATGGGTTTTTTCAATTTAATGTCTCTCTCTATAATTAGAGAACATTAAAGTTCAAAGGCATCAAGATCCAGGTGAGAAAGGAGGTTGAGTCTGTCTATATAGATTATACATAGAGAGAGTTTAGAAGAGTTTCATTTTATTTTGGTATTTTGATTTTGGTTCAAATTATTTTTATAAGGCTGCAATGAAAGTTACAATAGAAATGGAGTTAAGTTGTGAAATTTTTTATTTTTTTTAGATTAAGTCTTTTTTATGTTTTGAAAAGTTAAGTTGAACAGTTCAAACATGCGTTGAGGCAAGCCCACACTGCGATTTATCAGCTCTTTCTTAAAAATCCACCTGTTAAGCCTTTTTTGAAAAACCCAATTAAATAGTTTGAAGGAATGGATAATATATTTTCTTTGAAAAGTTAAAAGTGTTCAAACATGTATTGAGACCAATATACATATTAATTATCCCACGATATGTGCTAGAGAATGATTTAATTATTTTTGTTTAGATCACAGCCTTTGGTTTAATAGACCATGTTTAATTATTGTTCTCAAGAAATTCAATTACAACATTATAATTGTATAAATTATAATATTTTTTTATTAATTACAGATAATTAATCTCAATCAAAACTCATTTTTATACCAAATTCATTATTTGTATATTAAGATAAAATTTAAACCTTTTACATTCTAATCTAATACATTTAACTTTCTATAAACCTCTCTTAGGTAAGTGAGACCAAAAGAACATCCACTAGTGAGAGTCAATTTTCTCGTCCATAACATTCTTCCCATTTGTGAATAATTTGATCCAACTTCTATTTAAATATTATGAATCTAGTCAAAACTCAAAACCTTGTAATCCAGCCTTTTGTGTTTCAATTTTTATAACCCAGTCTTACACAAACATTTATAAACAAATCTTAATTACTAATGTAGTTAATCTTGATCAAAACTCTTTTTTTTTTTATCAAATTCATTGTTTGTATACTAAGATAAAATTTAGATCCTTTATATTCAAATCAAATATTTAACTTTCTACCTCTTTTTGTTGAAGAAAATTCACCAATTCCTCAAAAGGTTGTTGATTTTTTAGCTCAAATAGGAAATTCTATACAAATTTAGTGTGAATGTGTAATAAAAAGTTTAAGTGGTTCGAGTTAGACTATTTTGCATTCCACTTTTAAGGACTAAAGTGAAAGTTTTTATTTAGCTAAATAAGGCCAAAGTGTAATTCAATAGAAAATAACACTGGCGCCTTTATAAAATAATAAAACCATGAGAGGCGAGGAGGATGCCCCAACCCCTAGAGAGCTGCCCCTGACCCCAAAATAAGGGAAACCGCTTCATAAAAAGGGAAAATTTAACCTCCAGTTTGATTAGGCTCCATATACCAACACCCAAGACAATAAGATATGCAAAGAGGAAGGAAAGAGCATAAAAATATTAAAAGGATAAAAATACTAAAGGATCTCCTTTAGTATTTTTATCCTTTTAATTTATTTTTATGGTTTTTTTCTCTTTCCTTCCTCTTTGCATATCTTGTTGTCTTGGGTTTTGTACCCCTTTTCTCACTAACCTTTTTATGCTTTGCTAGATCTGTAGCTATTCACTTTTACTCCTTATGCTCTCTTCTTCATCCTGATGATGGATCATGAAGTGTGATCTGAAACGTTGATGCAAAAAATAGTGACACAATCGAATCCAGAAACTTTAAGCAACAATTACCATTATCTTGAGAAACTAATTTAGTAGGATATGGTCACAAGGTTTCCTAGAGTTAGATTCTTTAAGGGTATTTGTGAGGTTTTCACCCTTGCAAAGCATCTTGAAGATAAATTTGACAAAGGAAAATATTGGAGGGTTGCACAAGCTTTGGAGCTTGTTCACATTTATGTATCAGGGGCATTTCCCCATCCATCTTTCACTAAGGAAAAGTATGTTTTCACTTTCATTGATGACTTCTCCAAATAGACATGGGTTTACTTCCTTTGGAAGAAATCAAAATTCTTCAATAAATTTCAAGACTCCAATGCTCTTGTTGAAAAATAGTCAAAAAAATCATCAAGGTTCTTTAGAATGACAATGGAGGTGAGTATGTCAACAACATGTTTGAGTAGTTTTGTATGGCAAAGGGTATAGACTTGCAACACACAGTTCGGTATGAGCTTCTTGATATTCTACAAGCCTTTTCTCGAAATTATGAGCAATTTGTTATTTTTGAAGAGTACAATCTAGCTAGGTCTACTACCTTGCAATAGTTCTTAAAATTGGTTCCTTGTTGATATCCAATTCCTAATGTATTCTTGGTGATCAAATTCTTACAAAATAAGATTTATGAGAGACTATAGTTGCAATTCCTAATGGCAAAGCTCATGGTTTAGATGTATTTCTTTGTGAATTTTACAAAACCTTTTGGGACACAATGGGTGATGATATTCATAATTTTTATTTTGAGGATTTTCATTAAATACATATTTAAGAAATTTAATGAATAATGGGAATATCAAATTCATACCTAAAGTTGATAACATTGAAGAAATATGCAACTGGTGGCAATATTAATTTGTTGAATGTATCATACAAGATTATTTCTGAGGCCCAAAATCTTAATCTTAGGCCTCTTCTTCCTTACTTGGTCCACTCTAAACAAGCTAGTTTTATCAGATACATTTTTTTTGGATAATATAATAATTTTTTGGAAGGAATTGAATAGGCTAACATTCTTAGTAATTTTCCATTTTTATGAAAAATTATTTTTCCAAGGCTTATGACTATATTGAGTGGCCATTTATTCTTTCCACATGCTTCAAGAACTTGATTTGAACCTCATTTTATTTTATCTATGCAAATTTTATTTTATGATGCCATAATAGCCATCAATCCAAGCCATTTGGGCTTTTCCAATCCATCTATCAAGGAATTCCTCTTGCTCCAACTCTTAATGTGCCCACAATAGAAGGATTTCATTATTTATTAGCCCATGAAATTGTTCAAACCCTACTTAAGGGATTTGTCTTCCTGATTCTCCTAACTCGTTAGTGAATGGTCATTTTATCAATGATTCACTCCTCACTCTCATTGCATATGGAGATAATAGTAAGCAATCTATTCAATGCCTTGATACCCTTTTCTATGTGTCTAGCTTGAGTATCTAATGGAAAAAGACTTAGTGCTATAATAAATAATGTTAAATAGGCTATTCATTACCTTGATAATTTTTTATAAGCATTTGGTTTAAGCATCCAATGGCAAAAGACTCAATGCTATAGGGTCATTTCTTCCTAAGCTAAGATGGTCAGATAATTTTGGCTATAAATAGATTGATCATGGGGAAGTGCTTCATTTTTATTGGCATTCCTTGTGCTTTCCAAGATTTTTTTTTCCCTCTAGCAAGTTGTTGTTTATATCATGATTGAGAAAAATCTTAATTACTAGATTACTAAACCTCTTTCTTTGGCTAGCAAATTCCATCTTTCTTTTAAATTTTTGGCTCACTCATGTTTATTATTCCTATTGTTGGGTTCCTTAAAAATATTCTTATATTATTATTAAAAAAATATTTAGAGGATTTCTCTAGGCCTCCAATGATGAGAACCAAAGATTTCATTGTGTTGGTTTTGATTATTGATGTCTTCCCCATGATGTTGGTGTCTTAGCATTGCTTTGAAACCATCAACAAGGTATCACACTATGTGCTAAATGGATTCTCAAGGCTCTTTATGGAAATAAGGCCTAGAAAATTCTCATTAGGCATTGTATCAATTCAAGTGTGCCACATGGCTCACTTGGAAAGGGTTGGACATTGGTACTCCTCACCATGAGGGAGCCAATTCATATTCAAGACACTTTTTTAATTCAAATCATTTGTAAAAACTAGGAGGCTATTAATTCTTGGATTCTCTAGTGGGAAAATAATATTTGTAGTGGACTTTCAATTAACCATTAGTCTATTTGGTGGTCTCCTACTATTAGTTACCAAGATTGACCTCTAGTCAATATGTCATGGATTCACAATTTAAAAAATTTCAAATCAGGCATTAGAATTCTACCAAATCTCATTCATAGAGACAAAGAATTTTATTTCTTGGCCATAAATTAAATGAGAATCTAAGTCATTTAATCAAGATTAGAAGAATTTTCAAGTTTTTATTGATAGTATTCCTCCCTAGGTGATTCACAAAATTGGGGTAAAATATTTCAAGCCTTGGTGGAAGGATTGGAAAATGTATCTTGATACACCATTTCATAATTTTAAGCCTCATAAAGAATATTTATGGATTTATCCTAATCTTCATATGGTTGGTTAGTTGAACCATTGTTAGTAGTTTTAGTCTTCTCTTGGTTGTAGGAATCACAAATTTTAGGCTATCTAGTTCAACTATTCTTGAGCTTGATTTGGCCCATTTTGCCTTGTGTATTTTTCATTAGGACCTTCCACTTGGTTCTCACTTAACACACTTGGGAGTTCCTAATTGCCATTTCCATTGTGCGGATAATTAGAAACTCTCAAGCATCTCTTCTAGTAATGCACCAAAGCTCAAGAAGCTTGGAATTGGATTTATGATTTTTTATAGATTTTTAGTCTTGTTTCTTTTTCATGGAACATGATTTTGTTAGGGGAATGACCTTATCTCTCATTCAAGTATACCCAAATTTTGCATGTTTTAGGTTGTAGATTTTATTTAGCACATGGAAAGATAAAAATATAACTTTTTAAAAGATATTTTGTCGATACTCATTTTTCTCTATACACTAAAGCTATAATTTAGTGTAATGTGTTTATGTAAATTATTGTATCACCAACTAGAGATGACACACATTGAAAACATGTATCCGTATATGCTTCAGATCAAAGTATGTAGTGTTATTATAGAAAATTGTAGTTATTGACTATGTACCCAAAAATAAGATACAAAAACAATCAAATCACAGCACAAAGTCTTTTTAGATTCCTTCAAACTTTTTTTTTAGAACCTCTAAAAATGGCATTGAATCCCCTTTTGAAGATAAGAAGACTAAAACTTGTGTCACTATGAAGAGAAGCCATCTACAAACCTAAAAAACAGTGCTAGGTATGTAAACTAGGCATCCTCTATCATTACAACATGCTATAGTTCAAATTTATAGTGAAACCTTGAGATATTTGTTGTTAATCTTCTTGTGCAAGCACAATTTCCCAATTAAGGGAAAGGGGCCCATAGTGGGTAGGGGTCCAATGGTGGGTATAAAAGTAGGCCTGAGTGGGCCCCATAGTAGGTAGACTTGATATCCAAAAAGCTTACACTTAATATTCAATTGCAAAACACTTTTATCCATAAAGTACACAAACTAACAAATCATGTGATGCCACATCAGCACATCAAGAATACATGACTTAGTGGCCCACTATCGGTCTCACCTTTTTTTTGGGCCTTTTTGGATACCTTGACAAAAAGCATGTTGATGTCGCATCATATTTGATGATGTGGCTTTGAAACTAATTTTTGTAACCAAGGGACTTTCCAAATAAGCTGCTGTACAAATTTGGGAGTGATTTGAAATTTTCACATAGGACTTTGAGAAACTCAAAGTTAGGGTGGCCCGGTATAGACTCCTCTCTCTTATGACATGAAAAATGCATTGCATGCTTCAAACTGCAATTTTGGTTTTGGGGTATTGTTGGCGCTTATTGACAGTAAAAAAATACGTCTTCATAGGAGTTACAAAGATCCATGATCCTTTGGCATCGTTGCAGAAATTTTGGGGACACTTGGGCATTGCAGGGATTTTGATGTGAAGTGGATGTTGTGGAGATTCGAACCCTTGGAAGATATATCCAAATGCTATCAATATCCTCGTAATATCATTTAAGCAAAATATTAGCTTTAATCAGGCACTAGTGGGAAGTTAACACACATCAAGTACTTGCGCAATTTGTATCGACAAGTGAACTTCACCTTTTGAGTAATGATCTGGTTCACATGGATTTACCCGTAAATCCTTCCTTCAGCTTTATCAGCCTTCAACATGTTCATGTGGATTTGGAAGCTCCATCGGGCCCATGTTGGTCATCGACATCCATTAGGACAATGCAGGGAAAAAGTGTCAATATGAACATTCTGGAGAATTGGTCGCAATCTAGATATTGTGGAGATTCGGCTTCCATCGGGACACGACAAAACTCCCTCCTCCATCTGAACAAGCAGAAAGTTGGATGCTATTGGAACATTGTGGAAAGTTCAAAGCCATCCGCTCGCAAAATCTACCCTTAGTCAAACTTGGCTTCATTGGGTTCTTGCAAGCCATGGATCCATCAGAACAAGTCCCTTCCTTATCGCTTGTCATTTCCTCACCTTTTGGTCTTTGTGGGGATTTTACCTCCATCTACACCTTGCAAGGATTCACCATCCATCTGCACTTTGCGGCAATTCACTGTCCATCTACACCTTTTGCAATGTTGGGTTCACTTACCTTTTTCTGCAAAAAGACCTTATTTGCAAAACCCAATTCATTCCTGTGGACATATGGAGCCTTATTGAATATATTCCTTCAATTTCACTTCAAGATGTTTAGTTCACATATAACTCAGTGTAGTTTACCAATGTATGCCCCCAAATGTGGAATTAGCCCTTGCAATTGGCTTGCGGGAAGGGACCCTAGAGCCAGTTGCAGATCAAAACCTTAGAACCAGATGACACATGAAGATCTACAAAAGGTCGACAACCCACTAAAAACCCACAACAACACAACTTCTTTAATTTCTGCCTAATTTTCACCAAATTTAAAATGCAAGTACCCACTTGGGTATTCTACAAGGTGGAATTCTCAAGTAACCCCTATACTTAAACAATTTTGGTTTTTTAACTTGAGTACCTAAGTTTGAGCAAAAGACTGAATTCAATGATTAAGGACACATTCTATACATAACAAATCCATGTAAATTCTCTTTGGTTATACATGATAGGAAATAAAATGGGGGCATGAAAACTTGCAATGCCTAACAAGACCCATTTTAGAGACTGCAAGGAGCAAAATAGTAGTAGAGCTTTTTAATTAGAATAAGGATTTGACATAGTCCACAATTACAATTATAAAGAGAACATGAACTTTTGATATTCATCTATATTTCTTGAGGGTTTGGTAAATCTCTACTCTTTTATCTTTTAGTGCAAGAACCTTGTGTTTTTATAATTTAGATCTATTTAGATCTATTATAAATTCTTATTCCAATGACAAAAAAATATTATAGATAGGTTGTACACACTTAATTGAAATTTGAAACAGGGTGAATAATCAAGAAAGGATTGAATTTTTGATATTCATTAGTATTTCAAATAATTTGATAAATCTTTACCACCATCAGTATAATAACCCATATACAGGAAAATCATTATCAAATATTTAATTTGATTATATTTATCGTATATTTGAGAAAATTTGGTTTACTTTGAAATATGATTGCATCTTTGTCAAAATATTTACAATCCGATATTAGATAGATGGAGTGTTGTGTGTCTATTAAAATGTAGTAGTTCAAAAAACTAAAGCAGTTCTACCTATAAGAGCTTCAAATTTTGTATGTTTTCAAAAGTTCATGGTGAAAAAGCTAAAGGAAACATGGCAACTAACATCACTCCGGACAGGTTCCTCACAACAGCAGCAGCAAGGGTCTTGTGATTGGGGCCGTGACTGGAGGAGTTGCCGTGTTGGGTCTCATTCTTGATCTAGTTTGTTTTATTCATCGGTGCCGTAGTGACAAGCCCTCTGAAAGCAAAGTTTCCACACCATCTGGAAAGAAAGGCACTGGTAGCTACACCTCATCCGTACCTTCCGGTTTGTGCAGGTATTTCACATTTGCTGAGATCCAGGAGGCTACTAAAAACTTTGATGAGTCTCGAATTCTTGGTGTTGGAGGTTTTGGCAAAGTTTATGAAGGTGAGGTTGATGATGGTACCAAAGTTGCAGTTAAGCGAGGGAGCCCGGGAGCCCATTAGCACAAGAAGGCATCCATGAATTTCAAACAGAAATAAAAATGCTTTCTGAACTCAGGCACCAGCATTTGGTTTCTCTTATTGGTTATTGTGAAGAAAATTGTGAGATGATTTTGGTTTATGATTACATGGGGGACCAGTGAGAGGACACATATATGGAAATAGCAATTTGATTCCTTTATCCTGGAAACAGCGACTAGAGATCTGTATTGGAGCTGCTCGAGGTCTTCATTATCTTCACACAGAGGCTGCTCAGACAATTATACATAGGGACGTAAAGACTACAAACATACTTCTTGATGAAAACTTCGTTGCAAAACTTTCAGATTTTGGATTATCAAAATTTGGACCAACTCTTGACCATACCCACGTTACCACTGTAGTCAATGGCAGCTTTGGATATCTGGACCCAGAATACTACCGCAAGCAGCAGCTCACTGTAAAATCAGATGTTTATTCATTTGGTGTTGTGTTGTTTGAAGTATTGTGTGTACGACCTGCCACTAACCCTTCAACTGACGAACTAGGACTTGCTGAATGGGCTTTGAGTTACCAGAGAAAGGGAATGCTGGAGAAAATCATAGATCCTCATCTGAAAGGTAAAATTAATACTGAGTCCCTTAAGAAGTCTGGAGAGACTGCTGAGAAATGCCTTGCTGAGCGACGTGTTGATAGGCCAGCTATGGGAGATGTACTTTTCGATTTAGAATTTGCTTTGCAGCTGCAAGAGACTGCAATGGAGAATAAACTGGTCGATGACTGTACAACTGACCTTATTCAAAGGTCCACTGGTTACAGCCACATAAACAACTCAGTTACTTATAATGTTGGAGATAACAGCATTTCAATAAGCACAGCGGGCCATAGTTTGGCTAGTGTTGATTTGGATGATGTAATTCCAAGAGCTGTTCTTTCACAGCTGGTGAATCAAAACAAGGGAGGTAATTTAATTGACAAGAGGAATATCATGTTTCTGTATGTTATAGTTACTGCAGCTAGCAATGTCCTCAGATTGTAGGAAGTCGGGTAATTGAAGTTTTTAGATCCTTGATTTTTACTTTGTTGCCTATAATAGCATCAAGTGTATATTGCTTTTATTCACTTTATTCTGTCTTTACGGGCACTGTTTGCTAAATTCATTAGATATTTTTTCTGTATTCTGGCTCTGTTTTGGACATCTGTCTTGTGACATGGCAATCTTTAATTCTGTAAAGATCTGGAATTTTCCAGTGGGAGGAAAAGCATACGCCTGCTGTTAAGAGAGCAGGCCTTTTCTAAAAGCACAGCTTAAAAGTGATTTAAATTTTTGGACTATATATACAGCCAGATGCTGTTCAGGTCTTATAATTCCGTGCCTCGATCTAGTGGTTGATTGTACCTCTCGAGTATTTATTCTAAATACTCTTCTCTGTATATTCTATTTCCTGGATGATTATGGTTGGAGACTATGTTGGTATTTTACTTGCTTTTCATGTTTGCCTAAATAATGGTGTTCCAACATTTCTAAATGTTGGTGGTATGAAAATTAATGTCCATAGCTGAATAATTAGATGTATTCTGATCAATTTCTTTCTTGGCAGTCGTGCTTTGATCAAAATGATATCATTTGGGACAGTATTCATGCTTTTCTTAATTATGTATGGAATTGGGCATTATGTTTAAACAAGAGATAGGTTTTGTAGCCGTGGGTTTTCTGTTTCTGGTTCATTGTTTAAATCAAAACTTGTGGATTATTTCTGGTTTTGATTCATAGCTGTTTCTTCCCTCATTATTGGCTTTCCCTATATGTGGGAATAAAACATACTGCTCTGATATAAATGATTCTGTTGTGGTATTATATTCAATCTTCAAAGCAGGAGACTTAGATGTATTCAGAGTCAATGCTTTCTTGGTACCCATGCGTCTGCCAAAACAGTATAGTTTAGAAGAATGTGTATGATTTATGTATGTACGTTCTGTTTTAAGTTCTTAACAGAGGATGAAGTAGTTTACAAGCAGAGGTTTACTCTTTCTGATCCATTATGTAATTCAATGCTGTGGGGATATTGCTGGTTTCGATCTATAGCTGTTTTCCCTTTATTGGTAACTTTTTGTAGACAAGGGGGTTAAAAATAACTGCATTCCATTAAATAATTAAGTGATGAAACCAAATTCAATCTTCAAAGCATGAGACTAGATATGGTCAAATTGTGTAACTCAATACCTAAAGATATCTAGATTTATTCTACGGCTGTTTTACCTCACCGTTTGGGTTATGGGCACCGAACATTATCATTTGTACGTAAGCAGGTCTTTTATTCCTCTGCATACAGAAACTCAATATGGAAATTCAAAACAAATCAATAGTTCTAGATGGTGTGATTCATTTTAAAAATCACATTTGAAACCTTCAAGATGTCTGTTTTAACAACTTTCAAAAACCTTTTTAATTATATTCGAGAATGTAGAATCAACATCCATGGATTTTTTTTAACAACCTCCCCTCAGTTGCTACTATTTTTCTTCTTGTAAATCAATTCATAACAACTGCCAAACTTAATTGACTGAGCATCTTCCATCTAGCTTAGAAGTGCTGACTTCATAACTTCTCAATTCACCATGGTGGCATCAACTTGACGTCACCACTTATATGCTTATAGAAAGAAGTGGTAACCTCCCAAGGTATGGTCATTCCTAGACCTAGACCTAAGCCTCGAGGGTTCATTCCTAATGACCCTACCTATGTATCCCCTTTGGGAAATCAAAGGCTTTGAAGTTTGTACACCAATGATAGTAAGAGTTCATCCTTTTGTATGAGATCTTTGATCTCGCTTTTCGTACATGGCTATTAACTAACCATAAGCTATCAACTCAGTCTAATCATAATAGAATGATAACAATTTGCCATCAAATGTTGGTTTCATACCAAACATTAGTGTATAGACACACAAATTCCTAGGATACAACAATGCCTATGTTATTTTCATACCAAACATTAGTGTACAGATACACAAATTCGTCTGCATGTTGCTGGCTTTAAGGCCCACATGCTACTAGCAGAAACCAACCAGCCCTTTAGCATAGCACTGGGCACCCATCGCCTACATGTTGTTGGACTTAAGGCCTACATGCCACTAGCAAAAATTATCTAGGCCTCTAGAGTAACACAAGGCATCCATCGCTTTCATGTTGTTGGCCCTAAGCCCTGCATGCCATTGGCGGAAACCATCCCGATATCAATGAGATACAACTAAATAATCTACAAGCAGAGCACACTCCCTAACTGCTATCAAGTTGGAGCATCAATAAGCTTATCTTATGTGGGTCATAAGATCTATCAACCAATGATCACCTTGGGAGGAGAGAATTAGTCTACATCTTAGGGGGTATACACCCTCTACCTATGCCCTTGTAGATTCCTTACTCCATTCATCTTGTGTTGCCTTAAAATTTAGCCTTGTATCTATCTCAATTCAGCATTGTGACATTAGAAAGTACCAAAACATAGATCAAAACACATTATGGGAAGGGTTTTTTATTATTATCAAGTAATTGCAACATAGTTTATATTATATCATCTATTTTGCAAGTTATTTCATTGTAAGTGGTATTAGAGCATGATCTTGGCACCGTGTAGGTAACACATTTTTTTAAAATCTTGGAGGTCATTTTGTGAGGGACATATCTTCTAGATTTTGATAATTTTTTATTTTTATTTTTCAAGGTTTTTTCAAGTGTATACTGAGAAATCTTCAATCCAAAAATCAGAGAAATTGGAGCCAAATTAAGCAATTTATTGAAGAATTAGGGTTTCTATTGGGAAGCACATATCTCTCATATTTTAACGAATTTTTTCCTAATTTTTAAAAGGATCTTTAATAATATAGAGGGATCTACAGAAAATGTTCAAAGAAATTGGAGTTAAATTACACGATTTATTTCAAAATTAGGGTTTCTACAAAATATAATTTTTGGGAAGAAGATCTCTCTTAGATCTAAGTGAATTGTTCCTTAATTTTTAAAGTGTTTTTCAAAACTTTAGTGAATCATATATAGTTTAAAGTTTAGAGAAATTGAAGTTCAAGTAAGCAATTTATTGTAGAATTAGGGTTTCAAACAAATTCGTTCTCAAGACTAAAAATAAGTTAGGTTTTTGGATATTTTTCTCTAGGTAATTCTGATCTAAGCCTTGGTAAGTTGTAGTAAAAAATTTAGAGTATTTGGTCTTTATTTGTGCGATTTACTGCAAAGTTATTTTTCTAGAACTTCTTCGCAACAAAAAGTAGCCACAAAAAGAAGAAAAAGAAAAAGAACAAGAATTAGAAGAACAAGAGAAAAAGCAAGAGAAAGAATAAGATAAAGAGAAAGAGCAAGAGTAATAGCAAGAGCAAGAACATGAAGAAGAACAACAAGAAGCAGTAGTAGAAGAAGAAGCAAAAGTAGAAAAAGGAGATAAAGAAGAAAACAAATTTAGCATTGAGGACAATGCTTTTGTAAGGAGGGCACAATGTTATGCCCCTAACCCTATAGTGTATATTGTGTTACGAGTAATCAGCTTGTAGCTACCTTAACTCTTAAATAAGTTACCCAATCATTATCATAATCATATATATGTATTTAGGTCATCCTAAGAGTTATACTTAAGTATCTAAGTTGGCCTAGGTGGTATCCAAGGCATAACTATGAAATATATAGGAGGTATAGGTTAGTTATTATCATCATGTTGAGTATTGGTTTCTTATTGAAGAATATTGGAGGTGTCCCACTCAAAGTGGATTAGGAGGTTGTCCTCTCAAAGTGGCATATTATTATTATCAAGTAATTACAACATATTTTATATTATATCTTCTATTGTGCAAGTTATTTCATTAATCTTAAAGGTGGGAAAACCATCCCTAGCAAATGAGAATACTCGTTGTTCACCTCATTAGATTTTGTTAGCTAAATTTTATATCATTATTGGATGAGTTATCTAGTTTCCTTAACTCTTCCATCACCATCTAATACTAGTTTCAACTTGAAATTGAAGCCTACTAAAGAGGGAAGGTCAAACAAGTTAGGAGTTATCCCCCCCAAATGCTCCCCATATGGACTTGAGGTTACAAGGGCATCCTTCACTCAAGGACCACCTACATACCCGCTTCCAAACAGGATCGAAGTCGCACGTAGTTCTCTTCACAAGGTTTCTCTCAAGGAACATACACATGGAATTCCTACATAGAAAACCCTCTTTGATATAATAAAAAGGGGTAATATGATATTCCACCTAAGGGAATTAACTAAACCTCAGGCAACTAATATTAATTTGCTTCCCAAACATACCAAGGTTCTATTCATTTTAAGATTCTCTTACGTGGAGAATAAGTATTAGCTAGGCTTTGTCAAGAATATTGTTATTCAATATATATCTCTAGACATGGAGATCCAAACATACCTAGTACAACGCTACTAGGCAAGCTTGACTTGATTTAAGTTTAGGATGTACACATAGTTTCCCAATTTAGCAACCTACACCGTGACATTTCCACCCAAGTATGTCAAGATCTCAAATGAGACCTCACCACCATTATTATTCCTAATTCAACATAAGCATCAGAGAATCTATGATAGGTATCTTTGAAGGTCATACCAGAGTAATTATAAACTTTTTTTGAAGTATAATCAATGCTCAAATCCTACTTACATAATTTGGTAACACTGTCTATTGAATCTTCATATAAATGTATACACTCCATTATTTTAGTGATAATTATGGTCTTAACCTTCTGATTTCATTTATTTTTTATGGGGCAAACCCAAAGTTCTTCAAATAGTTTGGTTCTTAGGACTAGATAATATCCACACACAGCATTTATACTAAATATGAATTTTACAATAAATAATTTAAGTGATCCCATATTGTAGCATTAGGTTTGCAAATCAATCCTTATTCTCATATTTTAGTGGTCATAAGATGTAGAAGCATCACAACTCGTGACACATGTTCCAATGTCCAGCTTAATGTGACAAATAGCAACCAAACACATCACAACATAGATGCAAGGTCTTTAAACTTATTAAACAAACATCACAATTTAGTACCCAACAACAGTATGGTAATTTCTTAGTTCCAATATTTTAGAAGGATGCAGATAATAAGGGAATCAAGTCCCAATTAAATCAATAATATATTATAAGTTAAATTCATCGAAAGATTTACCAAATTTTTCATAACCACAAGTGATCCTTTATGTTCTCTTGCAATCGTCTTGAAGGCCATAGTAAAGGCATCCTACTTATAACCATCATTAATCTAAGCACCTCTTACAACAACCATATCCATGACCAAGATACTAATTATATGGACAACATTACAAAATCCATATCATTCTTGCACTTATCACACTATAAGTATAAACAAGAATTTTATACCAACATTCATTTACTAAGGTTGATAGTTCAAATCAAGAGCTGAAGGTTGGCTACTACCTTTCTTAATGTAGTCCAATGATGTTTGATTTTTATTTCATCAAAACATATTGCCTATCGAATGTCATTGAAATGATATATATATTATCAAAAAAACTATTCATTTTATAGAAAATTTGACTATATGGTAGTCATATATCTCCCATGGTAAAACTATTTACTTTAAATAGGGAACACCCAATATAAAGTATGAAGAGAAATTGCAATTTGGAATCATTCAAAAAGAACTTAGGCTCAAATTATTCTCTTTTTATGGGGAGGTGACAGAAAGACGAAATAACAGAGAGGAAAGAATTAAGGCCAAGAAGAAAGGAAGCTGCAAGGACATCTTTGAATATAGTTTTTCTTAGCCCAACTTTACCCTTCTCACAACCCATACTTTAGCAATCAAGATATATTTGTCATTATTAGATACTAAGGGGAACAAGAAACAGATGGGCGAATATATAGATCAATATGGGGTAGTATAGAATTGAGAACAGGAAACCTATATGCAAATATATATGCCAGAGTATTGTAACTACAAGAAATTAGAACCATCATGAGACAGTGTTAAGATAGGTTGTTGAGAAAGATGCATGCTGAAAAACTATTGAGTACACCCAAATACTTAAAAAAGGTTAAGCCCTGAGAGAAGGCAATGCACTGTCCTAATTAAGAGTTGTTTTAGAATAGATAACCCAAAGCCCAAATAGATTGTATAAACATAATGATCATCCGCTCTAAAAACTAGAAAACTAGACTAGATTTCTAATGTAGATTATACATAGAAACAAATCATGGCGCAACGTTCTGACCTTTCAACCATAACAGCTGACAAAATCCATTACAGTTGGATGTGCTGACCATCCTTACCCTCTTTCGAAGCACCAATTTGAGCGCAGGAAGGCAGAATGCTGTCAAATGTTATGCAGTTTGGCTTTTATGCCAGCCAATCCCTCTCTTTGAAAGTTTCTAAAGCCATTTTAACAAATCCATTTCGTGCATACCTGCAATCTGTGCATTCCATGAGACCACGTTTTATGGTCCTCCTCCCTCTCCTCCCGCCATTCTAAGCCTTCCTTCTCTTCCAACTCTCTGTTTATCCCCACCTTCCACTCACGTTTCTCTGCCCTCTCTGTTCCACGTGATTTTCTGCATTCTCCTCTGTTTTCCCTGCCTTGAAACTACTCCAAAATCGCCTGCATTTAACCTTCCCTCTCCCACGCGCCCTTTCTCTCTTCTTAAGCGTTGATCGGCATTCATAATCTGTTCAAAAGCTCTCATTTGAGGCAGGCAGGGAGAGTGCTGGCAACAGTTGTCTAAAGTGGCTTTACACATGCCAATTGCGATTTTCTTGAAAGTCTCTCAAGCCTATTTTTAGGCCGAAGGCATTCCCTCTACGAAACTAATCGAGCTGAGGTTTCCGATCAAGGGCATGGCGTGCAGGGTAAGAGGTGCAAGACAATGAGAGTAATCTCATCCATTAAGACATAAAAGTTTAGTGGCCGCCAACCAATTTGTCCGCATGGTCTTTCATTTTCAAAGCGGTTCCACAGCTCCCCGTCGACATTGAAAATCCCTCGCCCTAACAAATATTGGAGAGTAGTTGTAAAGTGCCTCCCTTTGAGTATGTTTCAAACTTGGTTTTCAGAGTGCGTTCTATGTTTGCAGGATTTGCAATTATGATATCTCTTATTCCGCCAGGCTGTTGGAGCCTGAAAGCATTGGTTGGCATCTTGCCGAGTATATATTTACACCTTTGCAGAAATCTGAGACAATTTCTTGAGATTTCGAAAGCAGAGACGACTATGGGACAGAATTTATGGGAAGAGCCAGAGCATTTCCAACTATAATATCTGACAAAAATCCTCCTCCCATTATGCTTTGATGGATTTCCGTATGCTGTTACAAAGCTCTAATTTTAGTACAGGCATGGAGAATGCCGGCAAAGGTTGTGGAATTTGGTTGAAAGATTTTAAATATTTTTCATCAGATTAATTTTGTGCATATCCTGCAATAATTGAAGTCCATGACATGACATATCTTTGAGGCATTTTGTCAAACAGTTAATGTGCCTTGTCTATGCTGCCACATTTTGCATACATGTCTACTAGGGAAGTTGCAGCTGTACAACATTTGATGAAATTTCTGTATCCTTTATGCTATGACGGATCTCCATATTCTTCTCCAAAGCTTCGATTTTGGCACAGACCAGGAGTGCGTTGGCACATGTGAACCGATATGGTTGAAAACCTGTCTGTGGCATTTAGTGAAACAGAGTGACTGCCTCCTGAGGATACGCATGTCGTCTGTACGCTGCAATGATCATATTCCATGAGACATGTCACGTTCTTTCACATGGTCAAACATGTTACGATAATTTACCAATTTTTTGCAAATAAGCTTATTTTGTAAAGCTGTGCGCGTAGCAAATGCAAAGAATGATGAAAGAGTATACATTCTTCCCTTGTAAAAGCGACTTCTTGAGAATGCAGATCTGATTAGTGGGTTCCATGGGGTTAGTGGGTTCTATGGGATTAGGGTAAGGAGGGGTTTCTTAAAAAATTGCAG
The DNA here is from genome assembly GCA_007258455.2 of Sequoia sempervirens. Lineage (NCBI taxonomy): Eukaryota > Viridiplantae > Streptophyta > Pinopsida > Cupressales > Cupressaceae > Sequoia > Sequoia sempervirens. Next base: position 681,545,838 of record VDFB02058242.1, read on the forward strand.
TGGGCGTTGCTGAGATCTTTTCGGAATTTTTTAAAGTTAAAGGTTTCATGATTTTAATAGTGCAATTCAGCCTAAAAGTTTAAGCTTCAAAATGTAAGAAATGAATTAGAGTACTTTAATAAAAATTAATAAATAAATAAAGCTTCTCTCATTTTTATTTTCTGATAGAAATTTAAAATTTTAGATGATAGACAAGTGGCAAAAAAATACCTAAGTTTTAGCGGCAATTTCTACCTCCACCCCAATTTCACTATCTGAAATCTTTAATCCTAATATTTAGAGGCAGCTATTTTTTTGGAAAAGATTCCAATTAATTTTGTAGCACAATTTTTTTTTTCCCCATGATACCTCCTCTATGAAAATAGAAGTCCAAACTCGCCCATAGGACCATACCCTTAGGATCTACTTTTAAGGAACAAGAGATCTCATAAAGTCAAAAAAATATTGTTGCACTATTAATTGGAATCTTTTCTTGAAAAATAGCAGCTCCTACCTTTTAGGACTGTAGATTTGAGGGGGTGAAAATAGGGTGGAGCTGGAGATTGCCCCTACAATTTAGAAATTTTACCATTTGTCAATCAACTCAAGTTTTCAATTCCCGCCAAAATAAAATTGAAGCAAAAATGATGTATGTTTACTTGTTTTTATCTATAAATATATGCACAAATGTAAACATATAACATATAGTTTTCAACTGATGTAAACAGATTTAATTTGTTTATTGTGAAATTAATTATATTTAAATGTATTAAAATAAAATTTATGAGACCATAAGTTATTATCTCTAGAAATATGCACAAATGTAAGCATATAACATATAGTTTTCAACTGATGTAAATAGATTTAATTTTTTTATTGTGAAATTAATTATATTTAAAGGTATTAAAAGTAAAATTCATGAGACCACCAGCTTCTTTAAATTTTGGAGCTTAAACTTTTAAACTAAATTGCACTACTAAGTTCATGGGACCACTAGCTTCCTTAAAATTTGGAGCTTAATATTTTAAGTTGAACTACGCTACTAAGTTCATGGGACCACCAACGTTAAAATATTCCTAAAAATTCTCAGTAGCACCCACTGAAACTTTGCAGGAAGCCCCCCTTCATGGAACCCCACCCTTAAAGATATTTAGAGCCATCTTTGCCAAGGGAGATGGGGGGGTTGTGAGTAGTAAGCAAAATGAGTGAGACCTTTTTCAACTATCCCTCTCTATATGAGATTGAGATGAGTAGTGGATGGCAATGGAATTTTATGATTGTAATTGAAGTATGAAAACTATGAGGTTACCCTTTAATATATCACTTCCTTTTTGGAGCCTTTCACAATGTTTACAAAAAAATAAAATGTTAGTGATAGACATGCAACTTGGCATGCATTGTAAGTGAGGTAGCATCGACAATGGTTGTTGTGGAAAAAACTCTTGGCTTGGTAGAATTTTTTGACATGGGATACACATCACGAATGACAATATTGAGTAAGATGGCATGATAAGTAACAAGTTGATAGTATATTGAGTAGGTGGTATATTAAATATCATTAATGCCATCCATACATGCATTTATTATCATTGAAAAATGGGCGAAGCTTTTTGGAGATATTTGGAATGAATTTATTTCATTTGCATTGTGTTTAACTTCTTATAGGTAATGAAGCTTTGATAGTTTTTGAAGAGACTAATCATTTTACAGCTATATTTTAGTCATCTTTTAGATGCTTTGTTCTATATGGTTTTATTCAATCTATGAGCTCTTTTAAAAATATTGTTGTCATTATTTGGAGTAAAGTTATTCTGAAAGATTATCTTCCTTTTAGCATTCAAAAATTTAAATAGATTCAACTCGCTTAGAGTAAGAAAATTCATATGGAAGAGGGATTCTTAAAATTCCAAATTCTTTCAAAGTTACCATTCTTGAACAACTCACTAGTTTGTATAGGGCTCTCATTGATTTCATCATTTATCATCTTCCCCTTCCTATAGTTTGTCCTCATGAGTTTCATGACATCTATCTTTCTATGCTTGATAGCAATTGTCTTGGTGAGAGTAAAATATATATAAAGCCTTTATATTCCTCTCTATCACCCCTTATACATATAATTGATCTATCCCCTTTAGCATGTTACAAATCGATAGATATGAAGAAGATTATCTCCTAGTAAACACCACTTCTTCTCACTTTTGCTGCCACACCCTTGACAATATTTTGCATTCTTAGACCTATGTCTAGACATCATTGCATTATGCATATATATTGTACTAGATTCTTACATATAGTTGTTATAGTTATTTTCTTTCATAGGCAAACTTTCTTGCTTGCAATGGGCTCTTAATCTTGTAGATGTCACGTGCCCTTTCTCTGCTCACTTGCATATACAGTAAGCTATTTTCTTTTGTAAGCATACCATTACTTGCAATGGCTTCTTACTCACTCAAAATTTGATTGGCAATGACAGTTAAATTATTGATGAAATAATCCACATCATTGCATACAACAATCTTGAATAAAGGGTGTGAAGATGACAACTCTAAAGAGTTTACATTGGCTTTAATGACATTTCATCCCCTACATAAACATAAGCTTTATTCGTGGAAATAATTATTTTTTGTAGGTGCATTGGTAGAGGATTTTACTTCAGTTTACATGTTGCATACAATTGAACACCATAGATGACAAGAGCGTGGAGAGAATTTAGGGCCATTATAAAAGCAAGATTTTGTAGAACATAGGAAAATTACCTCCAACACCACACCCTGCCAACTGCTTCTTTGTTATGGACCTCAACATTTCTATCATTTATATAGGGGAGAGGATAGGGGCGAGGACCCAATACTTGAGCACCTTAACTTTACGCTTCTCAAAATTCTACTTGGAAATTTAAAATGACTCCCAAATTTTTCATCAACTTACTTGGCAAGTCCCTTGCTTAGAATTAGGGTTTCATGGCCACATCATCATGCATTTTGTTGAGGTGTACAAAAAGACCCCCCAAAAATAGACAGATAGTTGTTCAGTAAGTCATTTTTATTAGTGTGTTGATGTGGCATCACATGACTTGTCGTTTAGATCTAAAGAATACATTTCATTCAATTATGGGTACTCAAATTTTGGGCATTAAATAAAAAAATGCTATAACTATTGGAACATGCTCAAGTACTAAGTGTTTTTGGTACAATTTTTTTAAAAACTTTTGATGATTTTGTGAGGTCCACGTCTCATTTCTACTAATATATCCTAAAGTTGCATTACAATCGCACATTTCCCTCCTTCAATCTTACATTATTTAGTACCCAAATGACTATATATTCAATATTAATTTGTATTGGGACAAAAATAAACAAATTAGTTTCATTTTCATTTTTGCTATTTGAAGATGAGTAAATTTGAAATTTGATTGTTGTATATAGCTTTATTCAAGAATCTTTGTTAGAAAATATAATGCAATTTTAGGAAGATATTATTATACAAAAGGAAAAAAATGAAATTTATTCATTTTTTTATATAATTATGATTGTGTTCTATTAAAAATAAATCATTTTTTATTTAATTATAATTGTGTTCTATTAAAAATTGTTTGATAAGTAGATTCAATCACAAAATTGTATTAGTATCAATTTAAAATGACAACATAACTTACCACTAAAAATGCTTTGGGAAAATTAATTCTATGCTATATGGTATCCATCATACCTACATATCACCTTACACTAAGGTCCTTGTCAATGCATCAACTAAAAAGAATTCTACCCATCATTTTTTAGGTAATGAAGCTTTATACTCACTACAACAAAACAGGTAATTAGTGCGTAAAATAGCACCAAAATTTAGTGCATTTGAGTTCATGAATTGGACACTTTTGTCAATACAAAACTTGGTGACAAACTGCATGTTCACTTTTGTGCTGGATTTTGTGTCGGATTTAACATTGGATTTTGCACTGGAAAAGTAGCACAAGAAATAGCTTGCCCCCTTTAGTGCCAAGAATAGTGTCGGAAAGCAAAACCAATTTAATGTTGGAAATAGCACCTAAATTAGCGCCCAATTTGGCTTCCAATTTTGCTTCCATGTCTACTCCCATTTTTGCTTCTATTTTTGCTCCCAGTCATGCTTCCTGTTTTGCTTTTGGTATGGTGTAAAAAATAGCTTATTTTTTGGCTTCCCAATTGACGCCAAGTTTTGCTTCCATTATGACATCATTTGTTGCTTCCAATTTTGCTTCCATTATGACGTCCTTTGTTGCTTCCAGTTTGGCTTCTGATTTTGCTTCTAGTTTTGCTTCTTGTGTTGCTTCCAAGTTTGCTTCCACTTTTGCTTCCGGTTTTGCTTCCAAGTTTGCTTTTGGTTTTGTTTCCAATTTTGCTTCCATTTTTGCTTCCAATTTTGCTTCTAATTTTGCTTCCAATTTTGCTTCCAATTTTGCTTTCAGTTTTGCTTCCAATATAACGTTGCTTGTTGCATCTAGCTTTGCTTCCATTTTTGCATCTTTTGTTGCTTCTAATATGGCTTCTATTATTGCATCTTTTGTTGCTTCTAAAATTGCTCTCATTATTACTTCTTTGTTTGCTACCTGAGTTGCTTATGTTTTTGCTTCCTAGATAACACCAGGTTTTGCTTCCAAGATTGCTTATGGTTTGCTTCTAGTTTGGCTTCCATTGTTTCTTCCTTTTTTTCTTCTAAAAATGCTTCTTATTTTGCTTCCATTTATTAATTTACTGTGTTTTATTTCAATTTAATTACTTAAATATATCATGCCTCTTAAATAACTCATATGATTATAGAATAAGTAAATTAAATAATATGTTTTATTTCAATTTAATTAGTTAAATATGTCATGCCTCTTAAATAACTCATATGATTATAGAGTAAGTAATTTAATTATTTAACTCATATGATTAAATAACAAGATAATTATTATATCATGATCATCATCTATAATTAAAACAAGTGAGTCAAAATCTATAATTTAATTGAATTTGACAACATCCATCTTGAGTAGTAAATTAAAATCACCATAAATAATAAATATCCATCCAAAAATCATCGACCACTTTCAATATATATAAATTGACAAATCAATATTGATAAGATCATCATATATAACTAAAACAAGTGAAATTCAAACATGCCAGTAGATGAAAAACATGTCAAAATGATACATTTCCAACAATCGACATAAGTCAAAATGATACATGTACAAATGATATAAGTAAAAATGATAAATTATGTAACTCAAAATGATACAAGTCAAGATGATACATGTCCAAATGATATAAGTCAAAATGATACAACTCAATAATATGGTAATGCAGGCCGTGAAAATGATACATATGATAGTAACCATGAAAAGAGGAATCATAACAATATATCAACAATGATCCATGATGCAGTCTATATTATCATGAATGTCACTGGCTACTACCAACAACTGCCTCATTATCATCATCACCATTTTGATCATCATGATCATGTGATCATCATCGTTGTCATCATCATCATCATTGACCTCAATGTCTTCTGAATCTATGTCATCATCATCCTCTATCATGTGATCTGTACCAGAACCAACATAATCTGGATCTATATAATGAGGATCATCTTGATCTTTTGGAAGACTTGTGTTTTGCAAAAAAAACATATAAAATTAAAAGTTATTATTTATTTTGAATGCAATTTTTTTTTCTTTTTGTTATATATCTAATATTACAACATATGAAACGAAACCATAATCATATTACATCATATCTAATTTCACATACCATAATAAAATTTCAAAAAAGTTATAGCTAATATGTCATTCCAATGATGTTAGACATGCAACAATTCTAATAAACATTAGTAAAGATCATAAAAAAAATTGTTATACAATTTAACTATCAACGGTAAATTCTATTACAAAACCTTAAGTGCCAACCCTCTGCATTTTGTGCTTTATATGATTATGTTTGCCTCAAAGATCCTTTGAGAGTTAACTGGTCTATATTTCAGAAATGGATATTTTTCTAGGACATTTTGGCACTGTAATATGCTTCAAAGGTTCTTTGAGAATTAACTAGTCTATATGTCCCCGTATTTTAGAGTCAATATTGAAATTCAAATTTTATTATGATTTTAACTAGAGATTATGTATATAGTGAATGTGATTTACTATTTTTATGAACGATAGAATCATTACAAGATTCATGGTGATATATTGTGATGCCTATTTCCTTAAGACATTGACATATTATGTATAAATTTCTACTGAAAATTATATTAGATTAATTCATGGAGCACTTGCTCTCCATTGGCTCACACATGTCCATTCATCAGTTTTTGACATTGATCAACCTTCTCAACACCAAACATGGGACTTTAGTTGGCATTGGCATATATGTTGAGGCATGATAGAGATGACATAGCACCCTTGCACACATGTTGAGGCATCATGGAGGTTGTTGATTGGTGCATGCATGGACTATTTGGTCTACTTGACCCACATGAGATACTTTATTACTTTTCTATGTGGAGTGGCCCTTCATCTTCCGTAGGTGTGGGATCAATCTAGCATTTGGGCACACGTTCTTGAGGCTTTAGGCCATATTAACAAGATGTATATTTAGCATTGTTTAAATCCAATTTGGTCATGTATGACATTTATTAAATTTACCATGGCATGAGAACTCTGTGCTCTCCTTTTTTCTTTCCATTTCTTAATATCACTATGATCTTAGGATGTAATATTATTTTTTTCCTTCATTCTCTAAATGTATTTTTATAAATGGTACTATGGGGATGGTTGAAGCACAACTCTGTTTTACATTTATGGTTTAGTTTTCTATTTGTAAGCAAGCTATGACATGCAACATTACTTGAGAATACAGAGAATAGTTCTTCAGAACATTTTGTACTTTGATTATACTATTTTTAAGTGGCCTTTTCATGTATATAATCATATCATGTTCATGTATGTTAATATAAGGTATCTATGGAGGTATTTCAAATAGACGACCCTGAACTTTTTCCTCATCTTACAAAGTCTATAGGAATAGGAATAGGGATCGAATTTTGAGAGTGGTTTAAGTTTGAATTCAAGAAATGACAAAATAGTGAAGGCTGGAATGGCCTTTAATGTATCACTTGGGTTTCATAATTTGTAGTTGTAGAATGGTAACCCAAACACACAAAATTATTCATTGCTCTTTGTTGACACTATGGTTGTTAAGGATAAAGGCCCTAAAAATGCAATTGGGGATAGCTCCAAAGTATACAATGATGTTGCATACTCATTTAACGATGATGATGAAGATGAGGAAGTGAAACAAAAACCAAAATCTAAGGTAAATGGAGGAGAATCAGGCATCTCCAAGGCAACCTTACAATTTGACAATTAGGAGATGGCTAAAGAAGAGCAGTGCCAACAACACCAAGCAAAACTTGCAAGGAAAAAGAATGAGGGGATTGCAAGAAGATTGGTTGTAGGGGGGATTGGTATAGGAGATGGACATAGCTCTTCCAATCCATCCAATGAGATGGTTTCCTACAAAAATGTGGATGATATCCGTGTTTCTAGAGAGCTCATGATTCAGGTTGATACAAAAAATGATGTTGTTCTAGTACCCATATATGGCATCATGGTTCCATTTCATGTAGCCACCATCAAGAGTGTTACAAGCCAACAAGATGGATGGAATTCTTATATAAGGATAATTTTCAATGTTCCAAGTATCAGCTGCTTTAATGCCAACTACATGCCAACATTGAAATTCCCTAGCAATATTTATGTTAAGGAAATTTCCTTTAGATCCAAGGATTCAAAGCACATCAACCATGTGGTACAAATGATTAAATCCAACAGATGATCTGTAGCAATGAAAGAGGTTGAAAAGGAAGAGATAGCTACACTGGTGACTTGGGAGAAACTTCAGCTTTCAAAACAAAGCCAATTAGGTTGGCAGACTTGTGGATTAGGCCATCATTTGGTGGAAGAGGAAGAAAGATGATTGGAACTATGGAGTCCCACCATAATGGATTTCAATATTCAACCATGAGATCAGAAGAGAGAGTTGATATCAAGTATCAAAACATTAAGCATGCATTCTTCTAGCCAACAGAGAAGGAGATGATTACTTTGCTTCATTTTCATTTGCATAACCATATTATGGTGGGAACCAAGAAGACCAAGGATGCCCAGTTTTATGTGGAGGTAATGGATGTGGTCCAAACTTTAGGAGGGGAAAGAAGGTCAATGTATGATCCTAATGAAATTGAGGAAGAACAGCTAGAGAGGGACAAGAAAAATAAAATCAATGCATAGTTTCAAGGATTTGTCAAGTGAGAAACAAAGCTATGTGAGAAACCTCATCTAAAGGATTTTGAACTAGAGTTTGATATACCATTTAGAGAGCTTGGCTTCAATGGAGTTCCTTTCAAAGCCTCTACTTTTATTGTTCCTATGGTAAACTGTTTGGTAGAGTTGGTGGTGTTGGAAACAAGCAACACTAAGAGGGGCAGGGTGAATCATTGTTCTGTAAAAATTAATTATTTTACTCTGATCCTTAATCCACTTAAAAAATTTAATTAAAATCAATATGCAAAAACTAAAAGCTAGAAACATCACAACTAGAACACAAGGATTTTTATGTGGAAACCCTGTTAGGGGAAAAACCACGGTGGATGGCCAATCCACAATAAGTTCTGAGTATACTCAATAGAAATATTACAAAATGGGAATGCACTTGCATTCAGGCTCACTACCTAAAGCTCACTACTCAAAATGGACTTACTGTCCTTACAAAGGTTTAGAATAGATCCAAAAGAGAATGAACTAAAAATATAGCATCTACCAATGCTTGATTGTAGTTTTGGTTAAGCTTTGATGATGAACTTTTTTCCTTATGACTGATACTGAAATTTTGCTATGTTTTTCTCAAGTTTGCACACAAAACCCTTATGCGCAAGTGAAACTATGCATGATATCGCTCAAATACTCCATGGATGTTCGTAACATACACCAATACTTCTTCTTTGTTACATAAAAATGATGTGATTGATCATCTAAATATATACGCGACTAGGGATATAATCACTACAAGTCAACTCAATAAAACTTAGGATATTTGAAACTTGTCAGCCCAAAATATGAATAAGTTTGATGCATATCCAAACAGGTTGGCTAGTCCATAGCTAGGACCAATAATTAAATATTTGAACATGAAAACATCTTTACTAATTCCACTTAACACATCCACAACGTGCCACATTCCCTGAGTTGGCTACAATAGGAAAATAGACAAAAAAATGTCCTACTAGACCTCCTACCTCATACTGTAACTAATGCAACACCACAAAGCTCAACAATAAGATAATCCACATGCTTAACAAGCAATTCTAGAGATCCACAACACAAAAAGATGATCTAGTGAAGCCGTTTTATTGGATACCCTGTTCCACACGTATTATGTCGATAATACACATTGTTTCACATTATCTGCCGATATGACTGGATACTGAACTGTGGATCATGGGAATGACTTTAGTTGCCATCAATGACAACATTAGAAGCCATATGCCAACAATCTCCCCCTTTGGCATTGATGGTAACACTTAGTGAAAAATGACTAATTGTCCTAACGGAAAAGTACACTGCCAAAATGCAAAATATAGCTCCCCCTAAGAATATCAAAGTATTTTTCACTTCACTCTCCCCCCTTTGACATCAATGGAAAAATTGGGGCACCCAAAATTTGTAAAACTGTTCAACCATATCCAAAGACTTACAAAATTTTGAAGATGTTTGCAAAGAAATTCTTCAGTCCACTTAATTTTGAGTCCCACACACTTTTCAGACTCTCCAAAATAGTAACATTACCACAAAGAAGATATGCCAAGGTTTCAACAGCTTTGAGGTTCACTAGATTAGGAGCAGTCATGGCACTTTCAGCTTCTTTCAGAGCATTCACCATCATCTCAATTTTTGGACTTATTAGACCCCTGAGTTCACTTACTCTACCAATAATCCTTTCATTTTCAACCTTTAGATTCTTTATTTGATTGAGTAAAGATATAACCTAGCTTTCTTGATGAAAAATACTTCCTTCCAATCGATCAAATGTGTTGGAAATAGTAACCAACTGATGCTCAATATCTTTCACCTGCTTCTCATTTGCTTCAGTAAATTTTGACAAGACTAAGCAAGACTTGTACATTTTTCCTCCTTTAGATATAGTAATTTGAATATTCTTTATGCAAGAGCCTAATAGATTTTTATGTCTGGCAATCAATTCCTTTAGGCTATTAGTCCTCGTCTCTTTGAACTCTTTCTTCACTTTATCTAGGGCCAATTTCTCAAAAGATTCAAAATGAGAATATACAAAGCTTATTAACTTTTTCAACTCACCAGAGGAAGAACCTGATGGGTCCACAACATAAGTAGGCATTATTTCTATAGGACTCCGGATGCAAGCTTTAAAATTTCACTATCCTCAATGTGAGATTTCAATATCTTTTCACTAGATTTGGCTTGGGAAATTTTGGTGACCTCCATCATTTGAATTGGAGACAAAGTGGAGAGATTAATTTTGTTTTCATCCAACTTAGGATCTAGCTCATCATGTTGCTCCAATAAAGGTTCCTTCGCTTCTCTATCCTAATTTCTTGCTCCTTTTTCTTTTCAACTCGAGATTCTACTTCAGGATTGGCTTTAGGCATTTCAGTTTCTTCAGTGTGTGTCTCTTTTGCTTCATCAACTGCCTCAGTTGGGAACTTAGATACAACAGGTGTGTCTAAGTTTTCTACATTTGGAGAGGTCAAATTATCCTCAAACACCGTAGGATCAAACAAAGCTATGGGAGAAACCTCATCTAAAAGATTTTGAACTAGAGTTTTATATACCATTTAGAGAGCTTGGTTTTCATGGAGTTCCTTTCAAAGCCTCTGCTTTTATTGTTCCTATGGTAAACTTTTTGGGAGAGTTGGTGGTGTTGGAAACAAGCAACATTGAGAGGGGGGGTGAATCAATGTTCTATAAAAAATAATTCTTTTATTCTGATCCTTAATCCACTTAAAACATTTAATTAAAATCAATATGCAAAAATTGAAAGCAAGAAACCAAACAACAATAACACAAGGATTTTACGTGGAAATCCTACTAGGGGAAAAAACACAGTGGATGGCCAATCCACAATAAGTTATGAGTATACTCAATAGAAATATTACAAAATGGGAATGCACTTGCATTCAGGCTCACTGCCTAGAGCTCACTGCTCAAAATGGACTTATTGTCCTTACAAAGGTTTGGAATAGATCCAAAAGAGAATGAACTGAAAATATAGCATCTACCAATGCTTGATTGCAGTTATGGTTAAGCTCTGATGATGAACTTCTGTCCTTCTGACTGATATTGAACTTTTGCTCTGTTCTACTCAAGTTCTCACACAAAACCCTTATGTGCAAGTGAAACTGTACATGATATCAGTCAAATATTCCTTGTATGTTTGCAACATACACCAATACTTCTTCTTCATTACACAAAAATGATGTGATCAATCATCTAAATATATTTACGACTAGGGATATAATCGCTACAAGTCGGCTCAATAAAACTTAGGATATTTGAAACTTGTCAACCCAAAATATGAATAAGTTTGATGCATATCCAAACAAGTTGGCTAGTCCATAGCTAGGGCCAATAATTAAATATTTGAACATGAAAAAATCTTGACTAATTCCACATAACACATCCACAGTGCGCCACATTCCCTGAGTTGGCTACAATAGACAAATAGATAGAAAAATGTCCTACCGGACCTCCTACCTCATACTGTAACTAATGCAACACCAAAAATATTGATAATAAGATAATCCATAGGCTGAACAAGCAATTCCAAATATCCACAACACAAAAAGATGATCTGGTGAAGCTATTTGACCGGATACCTTGTTCCACACGTATTCTATTCGTAATACACACTGTATCACATTATTTGTCCGTATGAATGGATACTGAACTATGGATCATGGGAATGACTTTAGTTTCCATCAATGACAACATTAGAAGCCATATGCCAATAGGTGGAATTACCTTTCTTGTAATCACTATTAGTGAGATTGAGATTGTTAACCTTGAGAGAGTAGGACTTGGGAAAAAGGCATTTTATATGGGTATGTGCAGGATCATGGTATGCCAAAAAGTGGCAATGAGGAAAAAAACACGTCTTTCATCAACCCAAAAACGCGAAAATATCGTGTTGACTTTTTTTAGGCTCGGGTGTCAGTACACACCACCAAAGCAAACACTAATCCTAGTTTTCCAAATCGGATATCCGATTTGGATCGGATATCTGATCCAAATCGGATATCCGATTTGAAACGGATATCCGATTTGTAGACTGTAACTTTAAAACAATGAAAATAGTTGTATATATATGATTTTTACAAATCGGATATCCGTTTCAAATCGGATATCTGATTTGTAAAAAGCATATTTTGTTGTTGTTTTAAAGTAATGGTCTAGAAATCGGATATCCATTTCAAATCGGATATCCGATCGGATATCTGATTTGTGTACACATAGACCTAAGGATTAATGGTATATGGTTTTGAAGAGGAGGAAGGTAAAAAAGGGATGAATTAGAAGTTGAAGCCAGAAAAGCAGATAAGGAAAAAGGAGACGGATCTAATAGTGAAGAGGAAAGGTAGCGACAAAAAGGTAAAAGCTACAGAGAAGTCTCAGGCACCTGATATTAGAGATTCAAGAGGAATTCCTGCCAAGAGGCATAATGTCAGATAATTTGAGTTCATCTACATCCTTCAACTATTTATTCATGCACATAAATGGTTTAGTTGTTTATGCAAATGATGCATATATGTTAACTTGATCAATGTTATTACTTCAGTAGTTTAACTTCTATGACAACCAATCATTAGGCCATTGTGTGCGGGAGCACGTTTTTGTTTTTAGTTAGCTTTTTTGGATAGCTCTACTAGGTGTTGAGGACATTCCATTTATATTTTGAATGTTAAGAAGTCTAGTATTACACGCTTCTCTATGTTGATCAGATCAGGTTTTTTTACTGCTGATTTCTTTATTTATGGAGTTTTTTTAACTTAGAAGATAGGAATTTACTTCCTTTTTAAAATTAGATGGACAAATTAAGTGGTTGGTTAGCTATGCCAAGTGATGAGTTAGAATGCAATAGTAAGTATTTTCTCTATCAATTCATCTTTTGGTTGTTTATAATAATTAAATAATGTGAATATTCTATAAGGTAAGCTAATTTTATCAAAGCAACCACTTGGATTTTTACCTGAGTTTCACCAAAAAATTAATGATATAATTAGGAGTGTATTTTGTTCTTTTCAAACAATTCAAAAATCTCATTCACCTCTTAAGCATTGGGGAAAAGATGTGTAAATTACTGCCTACATTTACAACATTGTAAGAGAAGAATATTCAAATTGTATGGTTTTCCCTGACTTCTAGTGTATTCCTTCCTTAATCTATATGAGAATTTTTCATTAGTAGTTGGTTGTGCTCCAGGTATTTTGTTTACGAGTGTTTATTATTATGTAGATTTCTTGACAAGTTGGCCTTCTGCTTTTATTTCTGTTTTTGTAAACTTTCTGGATAAATTTTCTTTTCAAATAGGAATGTAGATATCATTGTTTAATTACGTAAAAGGAAATTGATTTTATATCTTTGGCCTTTTCTACATTCCAATGTGCTATATATGATTATGTTTGCCTCAAATCCTATAAGAGTTAACTAGTCTATATATCTTATTCTTCTATATTTGAGAAATGGATATTTTTCTAGGACATTTTGGCACTGTAATATACTTCAAAGGTTCTTTGAGAATTAACTAGTCTATATGTCCTTGTATTTTAGAGTCAATATTGAAAGTCAAATTTTATTATGATTTTAACTAGAGATTAGATCAAGGATATTGAGCTTTTAACTACAGATTAGTATACAGTGAATGTGACTTACTATTTTTATGAATGATAGAATCATTACAAGATCCATGGTGATATATTATGATGCCTATTTTCTTAAGACATTGACATATTATGTATAATTTTCTATTGAAAATTATATGAGATTAGTTCATGGAGCACTTGGTCTCCATTGGCTCACACATGTTCATTCATCACTTTTTGGCATAGATCGACCTTCTCATCACCACACGTGGGACTTCATTTAGCATTGGCACATATGTTTCAGGCATGATAGAGATGCCATACCACCCTTGCACACATGTTGAGGCATTATGGAGGTTTTTGATTGGTTCATGGATGGATTATTTGGTCTACTTGACCCACATGAGATACTTTATTACTTTTCTATGTGGAGTGGCCCTTCATCTTCCATAGGTGTGGGGTTGATCTAGCATTTGGGCACACATGTTCATGCATGAGAGGACTATTTTATGGTTTTTTCGTGTTCGGAGTCTAGTGCTACCCCCTCTCTCTATAGGACTTAGGTTTGGATTTTACACCAAACACTCTCTCTATAAGACCTATGTGGTGGTTCAAGGCCCTATGCCACATCACCCATGGGTCTTATAAGTGGATGTTACAACAAAAGTTCCTACATTTCAACCCTGAAACATAGCCTAAACATCAAGAGGAGTTAGACAATTTACTTCTAGGAACACTAAATGGTACCCTTCCATCAGCCTCAAGGGTTTAGTAAAAAACATAGTGGCCCTAGTTAGTAGGTTGTATGGGAGAAGGATGCTTCTCATTTTCAAGAATCCTAAGTCTCATTGCTACATATGTTGCTTAAAGAAGGGCCAATTTTAAACTAGGTAGTTGTTTTTTCACTCACTTTGTGCAATGAAATAATGAGAGTCGAGTCTCCTCCAGTGGGAACAAAGCCAAAATTCTATACAACCTCTTACTTGTGTTATATTATTTGTGCAGCTAATAAATTCTTTGGGGATGAATTAGACATGGAGCATCCAATGTCATTTTGTCCATGTTTATTGCTAGGACCGATGGGAGCACAAATATTCATCCAAATATGAGCACATTTGTGATCGATTCTTTGCTACCTTGCATGAGCTATTATTTGAGAAAAGGTTCCCTAGGTTGTTTGAAGACATGATCAGAATCTTGGAGAACCTAAAATATTACTCCCTATATGAGTTGTTAACATATAAGAAGATCTATGACATTGCAAAGGCACCCCATACTTTTCCTAAGCATGTACCTGACATGTTGATCAAGAAGATGCATGCCATACTATACTTTTGAGATTTAATGAAGCCATGGAAGCAATGGTAATAGATGTAGATGATACAAATCTAGTGGCTAGGGCTACAACTAGGGTCTCCACAACACAAGAAAATGAATCAAACATCCTTAAAATTACATGATAAATGGAAGGGCATAAGAATGAAATTGAGCACTTGAAACATCAAGTGGAATACTAAAAGGCTACAAGGTATGACATAGGTGATTTCATGGAATATGCATTAGAAATCCATGATGATTTGACCTTGGTAAAAAAGCAGTTATACAAGGATGTGTTAGATCTATAAGATGCCTACCAAGATGCATCAAAACATTCTTACATGTTAAAAGAATGGAAGCATCATGAGGAAGGATGGAAAAGATGCATGTGGATCACTTAGTAGAATGGCAACATGAATTCAAGGAAGCACTTCTTGAGATACCATGTTTGAGAGAAAAGAAGATAAATCAAATAAACATGGGACAAAGTTACTCAAATGATACAACTCATAACTTAAATTAGGACACTTAAGAGATATTAAAAAACCATGGTCACTAATTAAAAGATGTGATGAAAATAAGGCATGAATGTCACCCACTGCCCTTTAAGGCAAACACTATTTTTTCCTCAACATGAAATAATGGGACAATTGAGTGGGATCTAGGGCCAACAAAGAATCACTTTATAACTCATCCTACACATCAATAAACAACTCAACACAAGAAATGAAAATTGAAATATTAACACAACAATATCCAACTAAGTTATTGAAAGTCAACTATTGATACTTCGTTCTCCATCCAGATTACAAAATCGGTCCACTTTTTGATTTGTAACATTTCCTTTTTAAATTGTGTTGGATGTCGGCCATATTTCTCCTCTTGTCAAATCATGCCATATGGACTAGTTAAACTAATTAATATGCGACCATTTAATTTTTCCTAGGAAATAAAAAAAATCATTTAACATATTAAATATACTTACAAATGTACAGATCAAGGCCTATAAACCTTTCTAGCCATTGTGATGCATAGTGTGAAGTTTTTCAAGCCTAGCCTTGGAGACCTTGTCCTAAAGCATATACTAATTCAATTTAACTATGCACAAATAAAATTAAAAAATTGTTTAATAAATTTGGTATAATCTTACGAGAAAATTCAAATACCTATGTACTCTCCTCACCGAACTTCCTTCATGCATCAGACTTCTCATATTCTTTTACAAGCTCTTTCCATACTTTCACACTTACATCAATTGGCCTTTTTTTGAGCCTTAGCTCAGGGGAGAGTTCTTTTATCTTCTTTGTTTGTTTGCATTGAAATCTGTTGTAGTTTTGAGACATTTGTAGCTTTGTCTTCTTTATAGACTAATATGTGCCAAATTCAGTCTCCATGTCATGGATAACTAATTTTTGTAGGTGCATGGGTATCTTTGAGAATGGAAAAAGTAGATGGTATTTGAACTGTTGAAGGAATGATTCCTTCAAACTATTCATAAACATGTTTCCAAAATCTATCATTCGAACTTCCCCTGAAACCACATTGTATTCTATCTTGGTATTGTAGCTACTAATGCAAGATGCAAAACATGGCATGGTGGATGAAGTCTGTATCCCAGGAGTGGCTGGGACATTGGAAGTCTTTGCTTCCTATTCCACATTATTAGAGTTTATTGTTATTGATTTCCTCCTAGATCTTTTGCTCGATCTAGGATTGGTTGGGGGGTCAATTGATTCCCTTTAACATGGTTGATTTGGTTGCAATGTTTCAAGCGATTTACTAGATCATTTTTCTTTGTATCTGGCAAGCATTGTCAAGTCCACACCATCCAATTTGTTCACCGCCTCTACCCCCAATATGGAAGCCAATGCCTCTTTATCTTTGTTAGTCTCATGTCCCAATATATATATAAAATAAATTTCTTCTTTTAAATTTAGAAATAAAAACTAAAAACAAAAAATCAAAGAAACAATGGAAACATTTACAAATCTATAAATTGGAAATGAATTACCTCATTGTGGCCATAGTCTACTCCCTTTGCTCCCTTCCCTCTATTGCTTGAAATTTTGAGGTGAGCTAGGGAAAATTATTTTCATCCAGTCTATGGAAGGAAACAAAGTAAACATTGTTAGGTGTGAAATTTTTCGTCTAGTTTGTGGTATGAAAGTTTTGTTTTGTGGTATGAAAGCAAGCCACCAATCAAAGAAATTTAAAAAAGTGGTCGATTTAAAAGAAATAGGTGATTAATGAGCAAGCTTTACCTTGAATGACTCTCTTTCTAGATTTAAATACCTATGAGATATCTGTTGAGAGTTCAAACCCTGTGATGGAATGAATAATGCAAAAATAAGACCACCAAATAACCCAAATCAACCGAAGCCTGACTCACACAAAAAATTCAATACATTAAGTCCAATTTAGTCTACCTTATCGAAATTGCTACAAAAAAAATTCATTCAAAACCCCTTATTAAAAAAATGAAAAAAGAGCCCTAATCATTTTTCACTCTATGTCAAAACCAACATGAAAACTTCAAAATAACCCAATCATCTAAAAAAGTGCATAATCCCCTAGACCTTTCAAAAATAGATGATAATGAAATAAGGTAAATTGCAGTTATATTACAAATCCACAACTTTAGAATTTAAAAAAAAAAAATCTAAAATCATGTATTCTCTACCAACCTAATTTCTACCAATTACTGTTAAAAACCTCTAGCTTAAACTGAAAACCTAAATAACATCATCTTTGTTTTAAATGTATGCCTATATACTAGCCTCTGTCTTTTTTGGTAGAAAATGTATAATATTCCCAAGTGATTAAGTGAAAGAATTTTTTGAGCAATCTCTTGTGAGCCTATGAAATGTGGAGGTTTGAGAACTTATTGGTAAGTGCGTGTGAGATTTGCACTTGTAGATCCTCAAGGGTTTTCTCTTTTGGAGCCAAAACCAATGAATTTATAGGCAACCATTTTTGCTAATCATTAAAGCATAAAAGAAATTAAATAATGCAATTGCCCATTTATTTGAGAGGTGAATCCTATGCAACATATTTGGATGAGGAGATTTCAAACCCTACCCATTTTTTAGTTTTCTTGCAAATTATTTTCATCAAGTTTGTGGTATGAAAGTTTTATTTTGTGTTTTTTTGTTTTGTGGTATGTTTTAACGCAGGCGGGAATTTTTAATTTTCTGTTTTTGATTCATTATTCGGTGCTATAGTCATCAAAGTTAATGTCAAATTTAACATTATATTTAAAGTCGACTTTAGTGCCGACTTTTATCCCTAAATGTAATCTCTTTGGGGCACCAAAGGTGGCACAAAGTGCACCTAATTTAGTGCCTAGTTGTGCCAAACCAAAATATTTTACCTATCAAACAAATAAATTCACATCTCATGCCGTCTCTTGGTTAATGAAGATATACATGCTAGCTAAATCAATCAAGATGTCAAAGGTTTTAGCTAGTGGCTAGACTTCATTGCAATACTAATTATGAAAACATAACATATTAGGCTACAAATATGATTTGATATGTATCAATCTTACATTAAAGTTGTAGTAAATTGTTAAGTCTTATATGGGTTGAGCCATTTGTAAATATTTGTTGGATTTTATTTGATGAGGGGATTTCTACATAACCAATCCAACTACTTTCACCACGGCCTCTACGGAGGATAAACACCAATCATGAAAAATAAAAAATCAAGAATTAAAGTTTTGGATCTTATCTAAGATAAATATTCTCACACTATCCAATGTAAAGTAGGTTTCAATCAAGAATAAGGAATCCAATCTCTAGTTTTCAAAGATAAAATATTTATGGTTTTAATGAATTTATGGAAGAAGTGTAAGGTAGAGAACTAGCTAAAATTATTAGTAATAGTTTTTCTTTCATCCAGGATAAAAGGGACCATGGAAGGGATGTTCAACTAAAATTATTAGTAATAGGTTTTATTTGTAGTCAACTTGTAAATAAATGTCCTTTTGATGTGAATTTGTAGTCATCTTGTAATCATAATATTTGAGTTCTAGTTGTCAAGATTCTATGCATAAAATTTTTGTGAAGAGAAAAATGTTGCAATTTTCTTTTTTGTTTTTCATAGTGTGTCTTAATGAAGAGAGAGCATTTTAACAAGATAATTTCAACAATATTCTCTTGGTGCATAGTTGTTATGTGACTATTGTCATTTCTATGTATTATAGGATCCAAAGGAGGCCATGGAGAGAGGACATGGACAGTGTAGAACTACTAAATCGCAGAGAGGAAAGTGGGTCGAAATAGATATGACAATGAAATCTATAGATACAATAAAGGTAGGAAGAGAAAGCAACCTCAACCAAAGGAGGAAGGTGTTTATGAATTCACAAATGCTACCACATAGAGGAGAAAAAGTCATTTTTTTGTCTATGAGGCCTTTGAGGTCAAAATTATTTGTTGAAAATACATAGGAATGGTGATTAAATGTGATTCTATGATCAAGGGAAAAGTTTGAAAATTAGGATGGCCAAAACATGATATCAATATGTAAAATATATGACTAAAGTGAGGTTTTGTGTTGGATAGAATATTTTTTAAAATGATATAATTGGTGTACTAAACATTATTTACTATGTTGTGTATTATAGGGGCCAAACGAGGCCATGGAAATAGGTTGTGTCATCAAATAAGGACACAATGGATGAAGCGGGATATCATGTACTCAAATTTTGACTTAACTTAGGAAAAAATGATTTGATGGAATTTTGTGATATGTCCATATTTTTTCATAGCATTATTGAAATTTATAATGTATTATCCAATTTTTGACATAAATTAATGCATGTTGTTGATTATTTTAGATGGAGATTGGAGCAAATGCAGAGCCTAAGCGTTTAACTAGCAAAAGAACAATATATGTATGTGGACGTGGACCTAAAACTATTAAATCACTTAGAGGACAGTGGGTGGAAGAGGATATAACAATAGATCCTGTAGACACAACAAATGATTGCACTAAACAAGAGGTTGGCCAGGACTATAGTACATGGGATGAATACTTTGAGAAAATTGTTGTTTGTGGATGTTTTGTATCTCATGGAAAGAAACAATTCAAACGAGTGATTGTACAAAGACATTACATATATGGAAGGCTTCTAGTTGGTAGTATGCATCCTAAAATTGATTCAAATCCAATAGTAATTGTGGTAAGGAATTTTCCAATTTGATATAAATAACATGCATACTTCATTTAAAAAGTGTTTTATATTATTTAAATAACTAATTTTTTTCTTAATGGATACTTGCAGGATAAAGTTCTTGGTTTAAAGTTTCCTAGATCATCAACTTCCAGCCTAGACAGAAATTATCATTTACCAAATGATACATCGAACAAAAATATGTGCCAATATACTAGCTTGGAAGATGAGGAATTGATGAAAACAAGTAATAGAACAAGAACCAGTTTAAAGATGCATAATTTTCTTAAAGACAAGGGGAAGGTGGACTACATACTCTATGAGAATGAATGTGATGGAGATGATGACTTTCCCCTGAGTTTGAGATCAATTTACAAAGAGACATTTGATCGTCGACTATATTGTGCTTGGCCTAGTGATCAACAACTACCTAGAGTGTACAAGGTGTTTCAATTTTGGGGATACAACTACATGATACAACCCTCCAATATTCATGGAGCAAATCTAGGCCTCTTTATTGTCCAAAATGTACATGTGGGATCTAAACATAGAAATAATTCAAAACAAACCACTAGGAGATTAATGCCATATTATGGTCCATCATATTACAGTGGTGAATGGAGAAGGCTAGCAGAATATAAGCCTAGCATGTCAACATATGGCCTAAATTTGAATATGTATACACCTTGTATCCAGTTGGAAAGTGGAAAAAAAATGAATATAGGTCATCTTATGTATATAGATGGACGTGTATACACACACAAAAATATTGCGGGATTTATAAATAGTAGTAAGGGAAGGGACCCTACTGTAAGACCAAATTGTCAATTTGTTGAGGTTATAAATGATAAAGATGGAGATATGGAAAGAGAGGTTGATATATTAATAATGGTTGAGGCTATTATGGACCTTACCATTGGGGATGAGTTATTGATTGATTTACCCCGTCTTAAAACACACTCCTGCATGAAAGAAAAGGGAAGAACAAGGTCTCCCTAAGGATGTTCTTAAGGGTAGAAAACCAAAGAATAATAAATGAGTGTGGACTGATGTTTTATAAACTATGTTGTCAAAATTGTGTTTTATTTAAATTATTGTATAAAAAAGGCAGTCTATAAAATAATGTTTCATTATTCAATTGATGTATATATGTTCATACAATTTATATTTTTATTTTTTAAGCCATATTTGATTATAAATTTTATTGGAATTGATACATTTATGATTTATCCAATTGTTTCCAAACATTAAATAATGCTTGTGTTTGTTGATAGGTAGAAGATGTTGATAAAACACATACTAATACCCAAGATCCAACTAGGTTATTAAGATTTGGAGGGGATGATCAAAACCATCCTTTAAACAATACTAGGGTGAAAAGAGCAACATTGAAGAGAATACTACCAGCTGAGAAATTTGAAGAGCTGATGAGATTTGCATACACTGATGACATGCCACCTATCCTTAATGATGATGATCATGATAGTTAAAATGTTGTGGATGAAGAAGGATTGAATGAAATGATTACAGGTTTCTTTGGGGATGGAAACAATTATGACAATAATGATCATGTATGGTTGGCAGTAACGATGATAGCAGGGGTAATTACCACCAATGTAATGTTGATGATAACAACTTGAAAGACTCCATCAAGCAAGTAGCGAAGACACTCATATTCAAACTAGGTGCAATTAAAACCTCAAAAATGGCATGCACATTAATATTATTAGAAATAAAGTCACTATTTGGTTGGTTAGACAAAGGATTCACTACCCTATTGAAGTGAGTTGAAATCTATTTCTTACTTTGCATTGTCAATTGGTGTACATAATTCATAAACATTCTATTTCTTTAAGGGAATTTTAAAACCATATATTGTATATAAAAAATCCTAGTATAGATTGGTATATCAAACATGTTCATCATAAGTCAAACATTCAATTGACTTAATCTCTGGCAATCTTATAGGGCACTAAAAACTAAATATATTCCCTAAAGAGAATGTGTTGCCATCAACTTGCAGAGAGGTGCATCTGTTGTTGGTTGAGTTGGGGATTGAATATAAGAAAATTCATTCATGTAGAAATGATTTCATTTTATATAGAGATGCATATAAAAAAATGTATAATGCCCTGTATGCAAAGAGAAGAGATATTGTACAGATGTACAAGGTCCTACAGTTCCAAACAAGGTTTTACATCACATGACAATTATACTTAGACTTCAACGAATGTTTCGTTCTAAGTCACGTGCACAATTGATGGACTGGCATGCAAAGAATAGGAGTAAAGATGGATTCATGTGAATTTCAGTTGACACCAACGCAATGAAACACATAGAGGAAAAATGGCCAAGAAAATTCAAAGATGAACCCCATAGAATTAGGTTTGGTCTTGCAATTGATGGAGTGTACCCATTCTCTTTCCTGAGCTCAAATTATAGTGTTTGGCCTGTCGGATTGATAGTATAAATATTCCCCCATGGATGAGTGCTAGAAAGGAGCACCTTATATTGACTCTCATTGTTCTAGGAAAACATCAAGTTAAAAAAATGGATGTTTATTTTGATGAGATGCAACTACTATGGAAAGGCATAACATGTCCTCCATCAAATTGGTCCTTCATGTTGTATGGTGTGCTATGTTTGACTATTCATGATTTCCCAAGACTTGGTGTTTGTTCTGGTAAGATAAAATATTTACGTATTTGCACTCATAATTTATTTTCATCCCAACTTTCATACTTATTTTTATACTATTTTTTTTATGTTATTAACATTAGTTATTGAAATGCAAGGCTTCAACAAAGGGGATATTTGCATGTCCAAGATGTGCAAAAAAATTTCAAGGGCGGTATTCTAAAGATCTACATAAATTTATTTACGCAAACAACAAGGTTTCTCTACCATTAGATCATAAGTTTAGAAATTACCTAAAGAATCAATTTGATGGAAATGTTGAAAATAGAGGCCCTCCCATGATTATGGGTCTAGGTGATTGGCTTATGAAGCATGAAGATGCTGAATTGAAAGCTTGGGAGGATTTTTTTGTTCAGGGTGATTCAATTGAAGAACCAAAACAAGTTGTAGTTAATATGTCAGAAGGAGTAAAAAGGAAATCCATATTTTATGAGCTCCCTTGTTGGAAGGATCTATTAATATCTCACCTATTAGATCATGTGCACATCTTCAAAAATGTCCCAGATTCTATATTTCAACATATATCAAGCAAAGAGAAGGACCCCTTGTCTTCGAGGAGAGATGTTTCTCTTTCACGTACCAAAATTGATAGAAAAATTTTGTGGCCAAATAGGGAAAATGAAACAAATGTAGAAGCTCCATGGATTTTTGAAAAAATAAAAAGAGCTAGACCAACTAAAAAATGTCATTCATTCAATAAGGACACCTACTAGCTATGGGTCATCATTGGCTAAAGCTTTTATAATTGATGGATATATCACAGGATTTAAAACACATGATTTTCATAATTTTATGAAGGTATTATATATCATCATTTAACATTTACTAGTAACATTGATTAAGTATTAAATATATATTTTTTTACATTTCAATGTTGTGTGAGAAAAAATTACTAATGATCTTTTCATAAATGTGTTTGATAGCATATCATGCCATTGACAATTAGGGGGGATTCCCATCTTATAGTTGACTTAAGTAATGCCATAAGTTGATTGTCAACATTTACAAGGTACATGTGGTTATATGAAATGTTCAGTTGTGAGAAACATAGAGATATTATATTGCATTTTAATCTTTTACTAAAGGTGAACATACTAATTTACAATTCTTATATGAGGTGGGTGACCTCCAAGGAGATCCATGAATGTGAAGTATCAAAATGGAAGAAGGAAATTGTAGAAATTGTATGTGTATTCAAGAAGGAGCTCCCTACAAGTTTCATGGACCTACAAGTCCATTTACTCATACGTGCCTAGTTGATGACATTGAATTGGTAGGTGTCGTATCAATGAGGTGGATGTTTTTCTTTGAGAGGTATATGAAAACTATAAAAATATATGTTTGAAAAAAGGCACTTCCAAAGGGTTTCATGGCTAAAGGGTGTGTATTGAATGAAGCATTTGTATTCTTGTGTAAATTCCTTGGTAAGAATTTTGATGATGGGCCATGCTTCTAGGATGAAGAACAAGCATAAGATATTATTGATGGAGAAAAACTACAATCTAATGGTGCTCAAGTAGAAATTAGTAAGTAAATTCATGATCAATGTGGTTGTTTTTCTTGCAATCATTAATTTACTTTGTAATTTATTTATCAAATTAACAGCATGACATTTGGAGTTTGAAATAAACATGTTGACATGTAATAGGTGTAGACGAAAGTGTTATACTCGACAAGTTCATTCTATACCACATGGACTTTATGAACAAATGGATTGATCTATATGATATAAAATAGAGAAGTGTTAGAAGCAAGGATACAATTTAAGAGATCAAACCAAAGGAATACCCCACTTCCCATTGATCTGCTTAGGGAATGGGGCAAATATTGCACACTAGAATGGGTTATTGAATAAATTAAAAATCAAATAGAAGATGCAGGTATAGATTCAAACATAACAAAAGATGATTCAATCAACATGTCTAGAGGATGTGAAAGAAAGGTATAGTCAGAATTTTACAAAATGTTGTTTCCTTACAATTTTAAAACTATTAACTATTTTAATATTCGTTATTATATTTGTTTTCACTAAAATAAATGGTCTTTCACAAGTGAGGAAATATATAGAAATGTTGGCATATGGTCAACATTATCATGTAGAAGTGTAGATGTAAAGAGATGATCCTTCGATTGTGGTATCATGGTTGACTTCAAGCAATCTAGTCGATCAAGCTCAAAAGAGAAGAATATAATTGAAGGGAATCTACAATATGTTGGGAAAATACAAGAAATTATTGAGTTTGATTACCACTCTTTTAAATGTTGTATTTTAAATGTAGATGGTATGAAGCATTTGAGAGGACACGAAGACATGGTACCCATAGTGGATTGTTTTCTATAGATTCCTCATGGTTACTATCGGAGGCTAAGGAGCCTTATGTTCTAACAATTCATTGTGAGCAGGTATTTCTTTAACTCAAACAAGAATCGGTAGTGATTATTAATCTATTAATTCATAGTTTATTGCGAATATATGCATGTGTTTATTAATCAATAAAATTGTTATAACATACGTCTAATATATGTATGTCATTCATGTGCAGTTATTTTTCTATGAAGATATTTTGGACTTGAAATGGATATTTTTCATACATTATGATCCAAGATTAAGGTATGTATTTGATGATGCATTAGTGGATACTGAGAAAAACAATGATGTCCAAAAAAATGAGAGAGGGATTAGAGAACATCAAATAAATTGACATCCATGATGATGTTGAAGATGGTTATGTTCAAGCACAAGAAGATAACAATCCAAAGTTAGATGATGTTATGGAAGACAACAATATGGATGGTATAGAAGATGATGATCCAAATACATTTGGTAACAATATAGATGGTCTACAGTCAAATTTCATTGATGATGAAGATGATGTAGGTCAAGATGAGGATGATGATAATATTAAATATTTGAAAGAACATATGAACATTGACAATGATACACTGGATGACATTGTAGTAGACAATAACATGTTAATGACCAAGACTTCTAAATTTTCAAAATTATTCGCAATCCATGTTTAAAAAAGGATGATTCTTATGGCCTAAAATTTGAAATTCTTTAGTAATATTATTTGTGTCAATACAAATTACCTAGATTGCAATATCCTTAAATTGTTCAATCTTTGGTATGAATTGTTGGCAAAAAAAATTAGGATTACTTGGATGTTTCTTCCTTTCATTTTGTATCAACATATGCTCATGAGACACAAAAGTTAATAAAATATTAAAGCATGTAATTCACAATTATTTAAATAAGCAACTTTGTTAAATTTATTATTTTTAAATAGTTTCCATTTTTATGTTGAACATAATTTTGAAAATGTAACTGAAAACATTCATAGTAAATGTTTCACTATATCAACATATTCATTCACATAAGCACAGTATTGAGGCTCAATAACTAATATTCATTCAAATATAGGAAGAAATAAGTATGGAAAACATAAGAAAAATACATAATGATAACATAGTCATGGAGAATCTCTGATAATAAGATGTTATATTTCATTCATAAGTTCAAAAGTTACACTAGCAGAGTTTTGGTACACCCTTCCACTCATACCTTTATTATTTTTTATCGAAGTTTATATAGAGGTTAAATAATATCAACCATAATCCCTAAGCCATTAACCATTAAACTACCTAACCACTAAGCCTGAAATCCCTTATCTTTTGACCCTTAATCCCTTAAACCTAACCCCTTGTTAGGTCTCAAAAATGCAGTTTTTGAGCCTTAAGAGGGTGCCAATCCTTAGTACACTTTTGGCCAATGAATGAGGCAAACAAGATTGATCACCTCCTACTCTTTAGGCTATGCTAGACCTAACTGGGTGTACCTGAGTGATAGGGAAGGCTCCAGCTTGTGCAAATGTTTAGGTTTGTTTGTTACAATACTCTTCTTTAATGATCTCGGTGTTATTCCCTCAAATTACTATGATGATATGAAAGGATTTTTAATTCTTAATTTAAGGGAAACCAATCATATTAATTACCTTTAAAGGATTTTAATCCCCAAGGGAGCCAATTAAGATGAATTAACTGAAAGGATTTTAATTCTCTCTCACTAGAACAAAATCAAAATAATCACACAATAACAACGAATGTGCCCTGATAAATATTATGACTTTAAATAACTTGAAGAAACCACTTTGGAGATAGCACAATAACAGATAAGCATGAAATTTAACACAACAATTGAACACCAAAATATATTACCAATTATGAGTAATCTTCTCCATTATGTTGTTTCAAAATATATACATTTACAGCAGAAGTCTTTGATATGATATGGATGGGTGGAATGTGCAATATATATTCTTACTAATGCCTACTATAACAGAAATGAAAATGGAATGTGATATGATGATCCTCTCAAAATTGGCCTTGGTTTCCTATTTATATAGGAAGCAACAAGCTTCAGGCCTTTTACAAAAAGAGACGACCCTTCAAAACTACTTCTCTTTCACCAAAACCTAGTCGAAACAATCACACAGTAACAACAAATGTGTCCAAATAGATCATATAGATTTGAATAATTTAAGAGAACTACTTTGGAGACAACACAGTAATGATTAGAAATGAACATCAACACTGAAAATAGATCATGAAATATAGGTAATCTTCTCCATTATGTTGCTTTAAACAATATGCATTAATAATAGAAGTCTTTTGAT
This sequence comes from Sequoia sempervirens, assembly GCA_007258455.2. Classification (NCBI taxonomy): domain Eukaryota; kingdom Viridiplantae; phylum Streptophyta; class Pinopsida; order Cupressales; family Cupressaceae; genus Sequoia; species Sequoia sempervirens. The sequence goes on from VDFB02058242.1 coordinate 681,573,597, forward strand.
ATGAAATGGATGGAAGGATATGCGAATCTACTTGGTTTTCCTAATGGTAATGATATATCATAAAATGAGGATTTGGGTTCCCCTTTTGTATGGGAAGCTACAAGCTTCAAGCCTCTTACAAAATGATACATCTTTTCTTAATTCTTTAACAAATTGTAAAAATACAATTAGGAATCTAAACAACTCGTAATACTTGCTCTGTTGTTCAACTTGGATACCCCATGACCTCTCTGGATCTGGAAAGGTATATCCTCTCCATGATGAAGTATCAAATTTTTGAGTCCTTCTACCTCGATGATTTCCCCTCTGTGCTTAATGTATTTCTAGTTTGACTAATAAACAAATTGATGGCTGGCAGATGATTGATGTACTCTTCTTCAACATAAGTTTCCACATTATCTATTGTATCTTTCATGTAATACTCCATGTACATTATTTTCTCAAGATGTTTTTGTGTATTCTACAATACCATTTCTTCATTTTTATTTGTTGTAATGAAAGAGGTAGAAACATGGATAGCTCATCCTTCCAATCAGTTTGTTCTCTAGGATTACCAATGCTATCAAAGAGTGTTGGGGGCTAATCAAAATAATCAAGATCATCCTTAATTTTTTTGTGATACTTGTTATGTGACTCCAACAACTTATTATATTCCTACAGTACTTGATCCTTCATAGCCTTCTCATTGATAAGCTCCTCTTTCTTTTCTATCATTCCTTGTTGCAATCTCTCATTTTCTAAGAGAGTTGAGTGTGTTCATTTAAATAATTCCCAATATTCATCAACAAGATCCATCATCCCTTTGAATCTTACCTTGACTATTTCAAATACAACATCGTACTTGGTGGTCTTTATTTTTATTTCTAGTTCATTACATTTATTTTGAGCCTTCTCATAGAAGTGTTTCCAATAGATGACATATGCCATTGCATCCAATACCCTCTTATCATTTTCTACCCATGGGGAATATAGTTCTAATGAAGATGAGGAGGATATTCTATCTCTATGACTAGCCACTTATTTCTTTAGTTTATCATTTTCCCTTACTAATTTATCAATTTGTGCCTTATTGAACTTGCCATGTTTATGTTTAACTCTGTTGTCTCAATGGGATTAGTATCCCCCACCTTGTGGACCAAGAGGTGTCCAAACATTTGGCTTGGATTATTGATAATAGCAGGTCTTTTGTCTTGAGGAAACAATGCCCAAATCAGTAAGGTGGCCTCATCTAGATTGTACTCTAACCCTGAATACATTTAGTCACTGGCTTCTTCAATTAGGTGCATTGTTTTATCTCCTCTTTTTTTGAAGTTATCAAACACTATGGCAGAGCTAATGTCCCATCCTAGTAAGAGTAAAACCCCAACCTCTTGAAGCAGTTCTCTTCCTCTTTCGGTGGTGATAGACTCTAACTCCTTATCTACCTCCTTTCTTAGTTCCTTTAAGACAACTGCCTCTTGTTCAAGAGTGATATCTTTCATTCTCTTTCTTAGCATTCTACCTTTATGTTTATAAACAAATGACTTAAACTCTATATTTTTAACAAAATCATTGTCAAAGATAAACTCCTATCTAGCCCTGACCCTCACATGATTAGAGAGTTTGTTTGATGTTTCAAATTTGACTATGCTATTTTTCTAGAGTGGCTCATATTGTGTGACCACAGGTACACTTATTTGGTCAACTTCATTATCTTCTATATCACTTTCCTCTTCATCCCCTTCCTCACTCACAGTTCTATCCACAAAGAAACTTACCTCAGGAGTGGGTTGTGAGGGTATGCAACTAAGGGGCTCCAAATCCTCAGCCTGCATTCTTGAGTAAGTTGTCTGAGGTGTTTCAAAGACTATATGGGGCACATCCTTAATCAATTCATCCACATGAGTGATGAGTTGCTCAACTCTCTCCAAAGGGTCCTGCACCTCATTGAATGCTTTTGAGTATGATGGGTTGTTTTCTTTATTCCATGCCTCAGCGAGCATTATCTTGTTATATATGGTCATTCTTTGTTTTCCATCACATTTCCTTATCACATCATCAACTAATAACAAATATTCATATCCAGATAACCCTTGTGACAATTTTTCATTATTGATAAAAAATTTTGTGTCAAAATTATTTCTTTCATTTCCTAATGGAAAATTGTAGTGTGATAATTTTTTGTCAATTTGAACCTCATATCCTTCACTAGAAATGATTGTAACATCTCCAAAACATAAAGTAATAGGAATAATGGATTGCTTACTATACCCCTTATGATGTTTTACATTCAACTTGGCCAAGTGTCTTACAATCTCTAAATAATCCAATCTATCTGGAACTGTCCTTGGTAGCAAGTGTGGGGCTCCTTTGAACCCGTATATTGAACCCATATATTCTAATCATAGTGCAATAAGAGAATGTGTACCAATCTCCCTAGTTATGGTTCACCTTTTTCCTAGGATCCTTCTCTTTTGGTCTAAAAAACCTTTGTATTTCAGGAGACAAGTTATAATCACACAGATTCCCTAACAAGTTCAACAATGGTTTCACAAAATACTCCTCAAAGTATAGATAATGAGATCTCCCATATCTTTTATCCCATATTGATGTCCACATCTGAACTAGTTTATAATTTCCATACTAATCTACATCCCTTATCCTCAATTCTTCTCCCCAAAACCCTCTAGCTTGTCCTTCATATAAGAGCAAGTGCATGAACAAGGAGTAATGTTTAAAATTAATGCAATCATCATTGTTTTGAATCCTCTCCATTCCTTGGTTTAGAACATTAGCTAGGTAATAGCATAATCAAATCGTATGGAATCTCTACTTTGTACATCCATTTCTAGGACCATTGGAGCAATTGACATGAGAGGCGGAACCTCCACTCCCAATACTTGTCCACTAGTGTGATATGTATATTGAAAAATATTCTTCAAATAACTCTTCATGAAAGGGAGGGTTTTCGTTGTTGGAAAACCTTTTGAGTTGATCTCTTTCCTCCTAGGGCCTGTGTAGTGGTAGTTTCGATCTCTTATAACTAGTGTCCATGTGATGATATTCTATCAAAAGGTCTTTCATCGTGAATGGAAAATTCATGGATTAATCTAATTGGAAAACAATGGAGATGAAGTCTTTGGATATATTGATAATTTTAGACCCATCATGCAACTAGATAGTTCATTGTTTAGGATCATATCTAGTAGTTAGTGCCTTAATCAACTCTGCATTGATGAACAAATTAGGTACAACCACTTTCCCTAGGTTCAATCTCCACGAATTACAAACAGGTTGGAACCTATACTGTTTTCTATAATGATACATGAACAATTCATATCCTCTCTTTGGTGTTAATACATCTCCTAAACCTGTGTGCTTGTCCCACAATCTGTCCATGGAAGGGTTCAACTATGCACTTCTCTTAGGTCTCAACCCTGACCTAGGACATTGGTCAATCAAGTCTTGGTTCAAGAGTCTAGCTTATATTTTTTTTTAGTCCTTGGTGTTCCTAAACTTCCTTCCATTGTCCAAAACTCTAGCTTCTTTTTTAATTCTTTTAATTTGAAAGAGATTTCTTAGTTGGGTTCTGTATGCTTACTTGTGTTGTGCTTGCTTCCTTTGGCCTTGAACTATGCAACAATGGTATACTTCTAGCTTCTTTACTTTGTTCTTGCCTTTCACAAGCTTTTCTAATTCTCAATGAGGGAAATGTGGTTGATTTGAGGTATACTGTGTTCGGCTTTGGTTCATAAATGTCCTACTTTCTCTTAATATTGTCATTGGGGAGAACATTTAATTTCAATATCTCAACAATATCTTCAGGTTGTCACATTAGTTGAAAACAATCATCATTGTTGCATCAGAGGGACTATGGTTTTACTTTCATCAATATCCACTTTTATCATCGATGAACTCGTATATTGTTATCTTTCCTTTGGGGAATCAAATAATGTCTCCTTGATATACTTTATTTTCTCTGATATCCTTCATTGGCTTATATTTGATTATTCATGGCATGACTTTTTGTAAAGACCCAATAAATTCTAACTGAGAACAACACTATTTTTTTTTCAAGTATTCATTCTCAAGTATACTCAAGAACTTCTATCCATATGGGATAGGTATAGCATCTATTCATATGGAACATGAATTCACTTCATCTATTCATATGGAATATGAATACATATATTCATATAATTAGAATAGGAATTTTCCTTAGAAATGAGGCACGCATCTATCATATGATAGGTATTTCTGGCTAGAGTATTGGACTCATCGGGATCATCTGATCCTTAGCCGCTTCCCTGATGACCACAGTCCCTTCTGAAAGTGTACCGAGGTTGATGTTCTCAAGGGTATATAAGTTATAATTCTAGGCTTGAAACTCGCCTCAAAATTTGGCCTAAAGGCCTCGAGGAATCAAGCTATCCATGCAGGATTCTTCTGAGTATAGTTGTATATTATTTTAGTTGATTATCTCTTATAACTATTTTTGTGATCTCTCTAACCCTAAACCCCATTCCTGAATGCTTGAGTACTGGGAGCATTCTTCGTTTCCCATATTGCCTACATGGCTTGCTTCCAAACAGGATCAAGGCATAAAATATGTAGTTCTATTTTCTAGGCTATGTTTATGTGAAATGTTATAAAGCAGGTACACAACCCTTTCTAGGGTTTTTATTCTCCCAAGACAATCCCTATGTGGTTGCTACCCACAAAGGGAAGGAAGAATAACAAATGGTTGATTTGACCATTGTTTGTTTTCCTAACAACATTCATTTAACCTATTTCCTATTAATTTTCATCACCCTTGACCCATTTTAAATTATTTCATAATCACATCTTCAAGTCAGCATTACATTTGCACCATAAAAAAATTCCTAAGTTTGGTTTTGTAGGTTGTCACTAGCGGATTTAATTCGTTTCCTTTTTATCTTTTTAGATTATCGACACAAAGGGGATTTCCCTCCCTTTGGATTAAATTAACCAATGTTCCTTATTTCTCCTCGGCAATTTATAGGGATGATGCCACATACGTCATTATTGCAGCTATGTTAGGCTATAGATGCAGTAGCTCAAGTGTGACAACATTACCTGTAAATGTGAGCTAGAGGCATTGTTAATACTGAACATTGTTGGTTTTGTTTTCCTTCTTTGATTAGTTCTCAAAGCTATATCTTAGTAAGGAAAGGAAACTCATAATGCATGGTGATTTTAACAACATTCACTAGGAAATCAAAACCCATGATGAATAAATAAATCAATGAGAATTGGTCAAGGAGTTATAACAAGTCCTAATCTTAACAATTTAAGTGCCATAGATATTAAAGGAATTATTTACCCATAAACCATAACCACTCATAAAAGAAAACCCATACAACATAATCAATTGAGTACCTAAATTAAATACATGCATTATTTCGAGAAATTTCATAACATATATTGTTCCCTATTTCCCTTGCCAAATATTTGCAAGAATCCTTATAGTTAAATATCTTGAAACATTGTTGTGAGGCTAATTACCCTATCTTTTCAAAATCATCTCTCTATTGTTTATATAGTTTATGCAACAGTAGGAAATGAAAATTACAATGACTATATGTAATGAAATAAAATATTTATCCAACACTTAACTAGGGCTACACAATGAAATTCTTATGTTGTCTATTCTTTATTAGAAGATTACTTTTAGATAAGAAGAGGCTTCATTTCCTCTATATTTGAAGAAGGGTCTAGACCATATATGTGTTGATAGAAGATATATTGGGATAAGGAAAAAAACTTGTATGCTTCGATATAGTCAACCAAGGAGCAATGCTAATAAATGATTAGGAACTTTTATTTATTTATTTTATAAGTCCTATGATTCAATTAACTATAATTGAGAGGATTTATTTGATATTATTACATGCTATCTTTAAATTGAATATATTGAAGATTTCTAAGTCTAATCACACATAAAAATTACATTTTTCTAAAATTAAATATTATAGCTAAAGAAACTATCTTCACATAAATATTTGAACCTATAAATATTCCCAAAAAAAAAAAATTATTAAAAAAAAAATCATCCTAAAAAATTAAAATATTAACTACCTTTAATTTAAAGGTATTTAATGCATGTACTATTCACTTGAAAAAATTTATCTAAAAACAGTTAAAAATATTACTAACCTTTTCTTTAAGGATATTAACGTGTACTATTCTTTTCTTTTTTTTAAGGAAAGATTCCCTTAGAGATTACTTTATTCCTTAGAGTTTTAGGCTTTAAAGGAGAATATGCATTTTATTAGCCTAAGGTTTAGGAAATCGTGGGGAGGATGATTTTTAACTTGAGCTTCTTTGTTCATGGTTCTAATGGGATGCCGATTCCATTGCATAAGTAATCTTTATATAAAGATGTACCCATACCAACATGTCTAATATTTAGGAAAGGTAAAAGAAGTGAAATGAAAATATTATCTAACTGACACATTTGTTATGTAGAAAAAAAAAAAACAACAACAACAAAAACAACAACAAAAGTAATGGTTGCATATATTTTGCAAAATAAAGCAAATGTATTACAATAATTTTTTCCATAGAATATCAATTTGGTGACGGATATTGAATGCCCAAAAGAAGAGAAATATAATTGTGTCAAAGATAATCTTTTAAAAACTACAGATTTTGTGTGAATGTTGGGGAGGCCATTAACCAAATAGGGTACAATTTTTTTCCAAATGTTTCCACTAAGATTTCTCCTTTAAACTTTAAACATAGCTTATTATAAAAAGGAAGTACAATTTAAATGTAGTCTTATAGCCTACTCAATCATGGCTCCAAACTTTGGTAATATCTATAAATTACTAGATACTTTTTAACGTCCAACTAAAGCATTTTGAGTATGTCAACTAGAGGTTGATGTTTTGATATGTGAACTAACTCTGATGGCTAGTTGTTGCAGATCTGAGGAAGCCGATATAAGGTGGCCTTTTTCTTTTTTATTCTACCATGAAAATAGACAATTTAGATGCAAGCTTTATTCACTATAATACTAATTCAGAGAATGAAGTCATGGTGTGTCTAAATGTGAAATGCTCCTCCCTCTTTGTCTACAAAGATAGGTGATGTAAATCTGAAAATGAACAACTTGCTAATTGAAGATGGTGTGTCTCATATCTATTTAATCTATCGTATGCAATTTGTAGTAGAAGTATGGTAAGATCAGAGGTTGGTCATAGTGGTAGAGGGTTGCTTGTGCATAGGCATTAGACTCAGATTTAGGATAGATCGATATTCAATAATCCTATTGACATGTGTATTGTGTTTTTCAATTGCTCTATTCTTGCAAATTGTGGCAAATACAATATGAATACACAACTGAATTTTAGGTTGTGGCAATTACAATATGAATACACAACTAAATTTAATGAATGCTTAATATGATAAAAATAAAGAGTAGATGGAATTGATACTTCATTCAAACTCATTTAAGAAAGAATGCCAGAATCTTACCTTTTGCGCTAAATCTTGATTGGGGTTTGAGATAGGGAAGTACCTAGATACCCACTTCCACTTGGGATAAATCTACAAATTAACACTCCTCTAGAATCCCTTTCAAGACACCAAATAGACACATCATAGTAATTGGAGCGATGCCTAAAATGAGATCCCATACATTCAATTTATAGATAGAAATGCATTAAATTTTTTTGCCTCTGTAGTTTATGAGTTAGTTCTAAAATTTAATCTGGGTAGATGGAATAAAGCTCTGTGTGAATAATATGTGAGGTGATTGAAGTCAAAGTTGGGCGGCTGTGGGTGCGACTTTTCTAGTTGGTTTGTGTTGACATAAAATAGATTTACCTATTTGTTCCTTTAATCCCTTTGTTGGTGAATAAATTTTCTTTCCATTCAAAATCTTTATTAGATTTATTTCCCGTCAATAGTAAATGGCTAGATCCAACTGGCAGATATTTTAGGACATGTGGAGATAATACCTTTCATGAATATCAAAACATGTTCATGCATTTACCTTTAGTATTAAAGTCTATCAAAATGTGTAGTTGGAGGAGAGGAGTTGTGACACTTTTCTCTTTATGCATTATCAGATTATCGCGGGAACCACTATTCATATTCCACCGATAGGTATCATTCCTCTCGATACCTTTTTCCCTTGATTGTTTTATCATTGTGTCGGGGGAACCAAGTTTTTGTTAGCCCAATAGCTCCCTATTCCCTCAATACACTTCCCGCTACATGTTTGTTATTAAACATCTTTATTGTGTAATGCATCGATTCATCGATGGGATATAGTGTCACTTCTCCCTGATATGTTGTGGTGTCACTGATGTGTTTTTGCTCAGGCTATCGAGGGAACAATAATGTATTTTTTGTCGATGTGTTTTAATCACTCTAATGAATCCATATTAGATATCTCCATCAGTCTATTGAGGGGACTGTTGATGCCAAAAATTGACGAGGTAATAGTGTCTTATAGGAAACTCAGTTTAAGGGGGACCTTTTGCACTAAACTGAGTGACCTCTAGATTTTTAAAGAAGCTGAATTCTTCTATAATTAGTTTAAGAAAGGGAAAACGAAGCGGATATAATAAAACAAAGTCTAACTTAAGGTGATACACCAAGATCTGTTCATGGGCACAATGAATCATATATTTAAGGGCCCGAATGGTGTTGTTGTATTATGAAACATTAGAGACTTAAGATTATAGCATAGATAATCCATTTATTGACATAAAATAATGTTGCATACATTCTCACCACTAAGAAGAGTCATTAGACATGATTTAGATAAGCAAAATAGTATCCAACATATATAAAATTTCTTCAAATGAAGTGCCACAATAGTAAAAAGCATAGTTCATAATTTTATAAAAAATATGAAAATAGAAAGGCTGAACAATTGGCACAGTCTGAAAGCTACAATCTAAATAAAACAGTAATAGAGGCCTGAAGTCCTTTTGCTAAAACCAGCGTGCTTTTTCTCTATAAAAAAATTCGGAGGGTTTCTCAACAATAGAGAAAGTATATATAGCAGGGAAAAACTCCCACAACCTCAAAGGACAGTAACAGAAAAGATCACACAATCCTTAGCAATGATGCCTGAATCATAATATTCCCCAAGGCCGTTACAACGACATTGAGCTGGACACAGCATTCAGTCATCCCAGGTGCAGGTGCATCCTTCGTAATGATGGTAGTGGTCCCAGCTAGGCTTGAGGCAACAAGTGTCATCCACTGCTGCAAATGACTATGACGAGCGGCACCTAATAGCAATATCTCCCTCAGCCAGCCTATTTCCTGCTTTACAGATTAGTCGTAAGGCATGTGGCAGCCTTTCATTGCCCACACGAAACCTTCTCCTATTGTTGTCGAGAGTTTGTGAAGATGCAACATGTGTCCAATGGCCAGAGATCCTTATTGTGACTAAGCGAAAGTTCAATCAGCCCGTCGTAAAGGACACATGGTAGCATTTCGTTGCTCGTGGTTGTTTGTTTCATTCCCACATGAAAAACTTGCGATCCGCCGCCACATAGCATGATGTAGGGCCCTCTGACACTCTTTAGAAATGATGGCCCCGTAGAAGCCTTTCGCAACCCGAAGAGACTTTAAGGAAAAAAGAAATAAAACCTCCTGCAAGTGCAACACGTGGACACCTAGCTCAGCTCCTCAAGACCCGAAAGGGAAGCCATTACCCGAAGCCATGAAGAGTAGGTATGCAAAGTGGTAGATCAAAACCTTGATAAACTACCAAGCAAAAAATTTGTGATGCATAGACTGGCGCACACCTAGTGCAAAAATAAACCCAAAGGGAGCTACTCAAAATTTATTTAACAGCTTTTGGCGACTACCAAGGGTGTTTCGGCTAAGGAATGGGGAATCCAAAAATTCTCTAGTTCTGCAGACCAGAGCTTTATCCATAGGGCTAATGAAGTCAGAGATTGGAAAGAGTTGCCTGCAAAGGTGACCATTCATCTTCGGACAGCTTTACTATGTTGCACAAATTCTCCTGTGCCCCACAGAGGTCAATAGTTTCTTTGTGAGGCAGCACCTCCGGTAAATCGGCCCCTATTTGAATATGAAATAGTAGCAAAGAGAGTGGATGAATGACTGCCTCAATATCGGCCGCCGTTGGAGGATAGTCGAACTCCCTGAATGCCTCTAGGTCGTTTTCCTTCTCCTCAATAATTTTTACAATCTATGCAGTCGTGGCAATAGAGCCATCCTTGAGGAATGGGGATGGCAGCCCCATCCTGCCTAAGTTGGAGAAACTTCCCTATATGCCATCTAGTGTCTTACTTAGAAAAGTCGCGACCGCCTTAGTGCGCTAGAAAGCGGAATGGCAATGAATGAATTTATTTGTTGTTTGAGCAGCAGCGTCCCGATCTTCGATACTCGCCCCGACAAGGATTTCATCTAAGATGGAATATAGCTTGTTGAGCAAGTCTTTTTCCTTGGGAACCATCTCCAAGATGAATCATGGGAATTGTTCAATTGTATCATGGGCCTCCTGGCTAAGCCTTAATGCCTTGTTGATAAATCGGAGGGTAGGTTGCAAAGTTAGGCAAAAGGTTTTGATTTTCTTCCAGTGAGAAATGTATAATTGCCTAACCAGTGGAATAAGATCAGGTTGTGCAGGGGAAGGCAATAGAGACGCTTTAAGCGAAGTAATCTTCGTGTCTCTTGTAATAAGGGTCTTAGCTAATTCTGCATTTTTCCTTCTTTCGGATGCCAGCTGCTCCCCATAGTTGCTCATTTCTCTATTCTAATTTTGCTCAGCTCTGGAGTGGTTCGCTGATTGATCTTCCAGAGAAGCCTTTGTCTCTCAGATTTCTTCCTCTAGTTTATCCTTCAGGCCTTTAAATTTTACCTCTTTCTCTTGTACTCTTTGCTCATACTGATCCTGTAGGCACTCCAATTTCTCACTCTTTTGTGCCATCCCCTGACTATGCTCAAGGTGGAGGCGTTCAAGCTCTTCCTCTTTTAACTGTAGGTTATGTCGCGCTTCTTGGTTCTTGCTTTGCAGTTCTTTTATTATGCCTGGGTCAGCAACCTAGGTCTTCACAATTTTTTCCTGAAGCTTGTTCCTCTCATTTTCTGCTGTCAGCGCCCTTTCAGTCATTCGGGCGATATCTGCCTCTAAGGATTTCTCCTTTGTTTCTAGGAAACTCACCCTTTCCCTAGCTGCCCTGAGCTGCGCATCCATTTTCTTTAACTGGTGACCAGTTTTGAGGAAGTCGGAAGTGACTACTCGTTGCGTTTCCTCCATGATTTCAATCTTATCTTGTGGCCGGGCTATATTCATGTCAAGTCCGACAGCATATATCTCATAGTCTTCAGGTTGCATTTCTTCCTAAGGCTTGCTTACCCTTAGGTACATGGTCACGAATTTTAATTCTTGTCAGGCCTCATCATACAGAGCTTGTACTCTTAGCTCGGCAAGAGCATTGTCATCCTTTGCCTTGTGTTTCCTCATTCTATTCGTGCGTGCCTCTTTTCCACAATCTATCTGTGCTATGAATTTAGCTGGTGATGAAACTAGCCCACCTACAAAAGGAGCACCAGAAGGCAGGGCATAGGGATAGGTAACCTTCATAGGCGCACGCATTTGCTTCTTCTAGAGAGTGACTGTTTGTGGAGATAAGTGTGGCACGTTCCATAGTTTGGTTTGAGAACTATCAGTAGGGCTAGGCATTTATGGCAGCTGAATCGAGGAATCAATCATAAGGCTCATTGGCTAGGAAAAGGGAGTTGCTAACGGGGTGTCAGCTTGTTGCAATGGAAGAGAATCTATAAACATAATGGAAAAAAAATGGGCACCGATAGGGGGAACATTTTCTAAAAGTGAGGCAAGGAAAGTCTGAGTGGTAGCGGTAGGCGTGAGCATACTTAGAGGAGTAATTACAAGCGGGTGGACCTGCGAAAACTGGGCAAATCCAACTGAATAAGTTGGACCAAAAGTAGAAGGTAGAGGGCTCAAACTTATGGTAGGACTCGCCAATAAAGCAGGGGCGGATACGAAGGAATGAGATGCAAGAGAAGGAGCAAAATATACCTATTGACTGGTCGACGGTAGTTCCAGAATCGTTCGTGACTCCCCCACAAACTCTGGTATCTGGCTAGTAGCGGGTGTTTCTCCTCTGATGGGTTCTTGCAAAACCCCTCCGATAATACATTCTGTGCACTGCCTTTTCACAGGCAGACACTCACTAAGTTCGACAGTCGAATCCTTCTACTGAAGCGTTAGCCTGGCTGGTTTAGCGGCCCAAGTGAGTGTACGCAAGCCTCTTGATATATTAAAACGTACGTTTGTGGCCACATAGGCAACATGCCTAGAGACCTTGCCCCTTTGTGCTGAGGAGGACTATGCCGCCGCTTCCTCTTCATACTCCTCAAATTCCTCCCCCTCTTCGCTCCTATCAATACTAGAGCTCGGGTTGGGGTGGCCTTCCCTCCACCATCTTTCAAATTCCTGGTCATCCTTTAGCTGATTGTAAGGAGCATCCAACTGTGCTACTTCCTGGCAATATTTCCATAAAGCTTTTATTTTTCATCACTCCATTCCTCATCCCTCTTCAACCTATTGTACATGCTGCACTCCATGGGAACATTATCCTTGGCCACAACAATAGGAAAGTAGAACTTGTGCCATGGGCCTCTAGTTTCCAATACAGATATTTGTGCTAATTCAATAAAATCATCATCTCTATCCGTTTGTGGATTAAGCCGCTTCTCCCAGTATGGTCAGGAAACATAGGTAACTTTCATATGTGGCTCTAGTAAGTCATTGAAAGGGTTGTATTCCCACTTATCATTTACTAGTACTAACCCTAGATGTGCCAGCTTGTCCTCTAATAACTGGTGCGATTATTTTTTAAGCTGAGTTACTGACTTGAAATTCTTCGGACAAGTGAAGAATTCCTTCCTCTTGACCTTTTCGCTACTACAGAAAGTGAAATCAATAACACACACCTGCCGGAATATTTCCAGTGTGAGTACTCTATCGGTAACGCAAGCTGGAAGTAGGAACGGTTTGTCAGTAAAACCCCGCATTCGGAGGATAGTAAAATCCCTGCCTAAGAACGAGTCACAAGCAAGGGTGTAGCTCTGCATAAATCTAGTTTTCTCCTTATTGAGCTCGATAATATCACCTTCTCTGATCAAATCATTCAAAACCGGGGCTATGAAATAGTCTACAAACGCATAATAGTCATATGAAGCAAAAAGGAAAGGTGTCCATGTAGACACCGACTTCCTTTTATTTTGCTCATCAAAAATTGATAGCAAAAAAAATCAAGCAAAGAAATCTGGATTCTGATGTAGAAACATGTGGACCAGGTAGGAAAGAACCTTAAACTTCTTCTCCGCCTGATAATTCTCAATTTGTTGTTTCATTTCTTCAACTATGAACTCAACAAAATCATACCAGAAGAGTTCATGTTGCTTGCTAAATTGCATTGTCGGTCCTAGTTGAAAGCTTTCTATCTTCTCATCAGAGTCTCAGCCACAAACAAATGCTAGCATGGACATAGCATCTTCGAGATCATCATGGAAAGCACCACGCGATAATGGGATACTTGGCAATTTAGTGGCCAAGATACCTTTCTTACTAGTCTCTTCTAACAAGAAATCTGAGTTGGTTTTCATCTTCCTCCATATTTTCTCTCCCTTCCTTGGGTGAAAGGGCTCAATGTTCTCCTTCCTCTTACTTGGATTCAAAATACATAACATATGGCAGATGGCCTCTGGGCTGATATGCACCCTTAAGTTGTGGCCTTCAATGTAGTGGGTATCAGAATTATAACGTTGAATAGCAGCATCGACCACTTCTGGGCAATAGTGCACCAATGGGACCATGTATTGTGGGAGACCACTATACCAAACTCTACTTGCCATGGATTGGTCTACCCTTGGTGCCGATAACCTTGTACAAACTACCTCTCTGAGGGACTTAGGGTTTTTCACGAGCCTTGGGTCATAGATATTGTCCCTTTTTTCCTCAACCTTTTTCTGGTTACTCCATTTCTTGGGTCTATCCAGCTCCTCCGTGTAGGCTCTTCTTATCTTGCTGGGTATACCAAGTGTGGCGTACGCCACATCCTCATAAATATATACCTCTACTGAAGAATGACTAGCCGTGAATAGTTCCTGGCTAATTTCCTCCTACATTGGCTGAGCTGAAGATTCTGACATTCTCCTTCCCTAAAGATTCCTGCAAGTTCCTAGCTAATTGTGACTATGCTCCATTCTAGATAGACAGATAGAAAACAACTCTGCACTTATCCTAGGCATTTTTAAAAAGACTTTGAAATATTAAGCTTTTTCATGTAATAATAGCAACCTTTCCCAAGGTGGTAGGCGAAAGCAATCCTTTTGCATTTAATTCGGTATGTACCGTTAATCTTGCAACTCGTGCAAGATGAACTGATTGCTATTCTGAGGTAGTCGGAGTTCATTATTGCATTTGGGAAATTGTGTGATACGCCCTGATTTCCTTGAAACTTGAGCCTGCAACTAACTTGCCAACCTTGCGTTAGCATGCGTTAGCAATTAATATCCCGACTGGAATGATTACGCCAAGCAAATGATCACCGCTTGAAAATATATGAGTATTGCCTTGGACTTTGGAATGCACTTGAGAGATGACACAATAGCCTACGGCCATACGTCTCTCCACCAACAAGTGCTACCTTTAAAACTAATTAATCAGCTTCATTTAATTAAGCACACATCGAGCCATGCTATCACAAATGTAACTGGCCTGAAAATGTGAGCAAACGCAGAATCGTCTTTCGAGATAACAGCTAGCATAACATCACGTTTTTTAGAGGCGGATTAGCATGGGTCTTGTCAATTTTTCTATAAATAGGCCAGTAAGTAGTAAGCAATTTATACTTAGCTTTTGAGAAGTGATAGGCTAGTAGCTAAGCCTTAAGCAAGTATTTTCATAGGTTAGGTGGTAAACAAATTTGGCATTAGCTCAAAAGCCTAGGGACAGTGTCAGAGCAATGGATACTCCAATTCGTCTAACCTCGTATAAGTCACAGACGGCATTCCTAGGGGAGATTTCAACTAGGAGACTGAAAATAATGACGAAGAACAAGCATTCTCTAGTTTTAGTAGCCATTAAGTGGGTCTTAGGAAAAGATTGCATAGAATATGAGGATAAGTATCAGGTGAATACCAACGTATGCTCCCACTTTGTCGCATCCATGCTGGACATTTGCGTTCCCCAACCACTTATCCTAAAGCTGGTTAAAGAAATCTTCTCAAAAAAATACGTGAATGGTCTTGGTGAGGTCATTGCGCATGCTGCCTATGGGATAGGTCTGCCAACAGCCAACAACCTACGT
Source organism: Sequoia sempervirens (assembly GCA_007258455.2). NCBI lineage: Eukaryota > Viridiplantae > Streptophyta > Pinopsida > Cupressales > Cupressaceae > Sequoia > Sequoia sempervirens. Next base: position 681,588,935 of record VDFB02058242.1, read on the forward strand.
CACTTTATTGAGGAAGAATTTTTTGTTGTTTCACTGTCATTCCTCAGCGGATTCCGCCTGCAGACCCTTGACCAGCACCAACAGAGGGTTACTCAGGCCCTACACTTCCTATTTCGGAGCTACAATGTGATACCTTTCTACAACATAGACTGGTATACTGACTTCAGGAACCTGGTGTTTCCACTGCCAATGGTGGTTGTGCCAAATGATACTGTCAGTGCCGTCGAGGAGCCCGTGGACAAGGAAGAAGTGGATATTGCAGTGAATGCGTCCCTTGCCACCAATCATGCCTGCGGATAGACAACCCCTTTTCCTGCTGCTCAAAATGTAACTCTCTTGTTGTATATAAGCCTAATAAAAGGCTATTATATATAATATACCTTAATATGCTTGTATATTTTGGAATACGGTCCCCCAGCCATTTTGTAACCAAAGAATATATATATATAAATATATATCTCCCATTTTAAGGAAAATCCATGCTCTTTCTTACTTCTGTGTTTAAACTTTTCTAGGTTTGCAAGTTTTATATGTTATTTCTCTGTACATGAATGTATTTTGTGTAAAGCAACTCTGGTGTTTCACCTGCCAATGATAATAAGGTAATTTCGCAGAACAACAACTGATTTTAGAAAAAAGAACCGGCCAAACAAACGGGGAAGAAAATAAAAGCGCTATTTACATATGTACAAAGTAGAGCTTAATGCATAATGGAACAACTTAAGATGAATCCCATTGACCGAGATTCCTAACGGTTCTTGTTCCATATTCTCCAGCTCAAAAGCATTGTGTTGTTTGCACTGAATGCTTTTAAAGGGTCTCTCCCATAGGCTATCAAATTTACCATGCTGACCTGGCTTTGCAGCCCTGCTATCATACTTTAGCACTAAGTCTCCACTTTTTAGACCCTGGTCAGAAGCCTTCTTTTCAAACCATCATTTGATCACCTATTAATGGCTTGTCATTGCTATTAGGGAATTCTCCCTTTTTTCTTGTACTTCCAATAGCTCGACAAGCCGAACTTCTATGGCTTCATTTTGTTCTATATCAAGGGATTTCAATAACTGTATTGTTGGGATCTCCATGGAGATAGGTAACAGCGCCTCTTTCCCATATACCAGTTCATAAGGCGAAGTCTTAAGGACTTGCTTAGGAGTTATGTAGTTTTCCTAGAGTGCTTTTCAGAGATTTTTATGCCATTCCCTCTAGTGCTCTAAGCCAACCTTTTTAAGGAGTCAGACTAAGCTTTTGTTTGTTGACTCGGCTAGACCATTTCCTTATGGATAATAGTTTGATGATGTTTTAAGGAATATTTCATTATTTAATGCAAAGTGACATACCTTTGTACCTATAAATTCTCTGGTGTTGTCTGAAATGATCGTTTTCGAAGGGTTGAACCTTGTCACCAGTTCTTCGAGGAAGTCTACAATCTTTATTTTTGTTGCACCCTTAAGGGGAATAGCTTCCATCCACCTTATGAAGTAATCTGTAGCGGTTAGAATCCACTTATGTCTGACACTAGAAACCGGGTTGATCATTCCGATGAAGTCCAAGCCCTATTGTGCAAATAGTTCGTCTGCCACTATAGGTATGAGGGGCATTGTTGAATTCTTCCTTCTATCAATGAAGAACTATCATTTTTTACAAGCCCTTACCAGAGAGTAGGATTCATTAAAAAGTGTAGGCCAGTAATAGCTAGCTCGCATGATCTTGATGGTGGTAGTTTTGGTGGAGAAATGTCCACCTTCGTCGCTATTGTGGAATGCATCGAGGATCCTCTGCACCTCCCCTAAAATAACGCATCGCAAGAGAACACCATTGAAATTCCTTGTGAAAAGGACTCCTATCAGCGTATATCTACAATTTTGAAGCCTGTAATACCTCTTTTTTTGGGATGAGAGGCCTAGCGGATACCTTTCGGTTTGCATAAAGTTCATTCTATTAGTCAGCCAATCATCTTTTGATCCTGATTCATTTATCAAGAGGAGCTCTGGTTGTTCCTCCTTGGCAGGTACTTCCTCGTTCTGTGCCATATACTCACACAGTCCTCTTCCTTTAGTAGTCTTAGTAGGCTTGACCTTAATGTCATATTCAAGGATCTTGGTGATCCAATTAACCCTTCTTTTTTTTATTTCCCCTTCCATGAGTTATTCACGCACACTGGAATGTGCGACATATACCAAGACCTTGTAGGAAATTAGATGGAAAAAATTTTTAAGTCCCTTCACTATCGCAAAGGCCTGTCTTTCAACAAAATTATAATTCATCTCATATTCCTTTAGGGTCCATGAATAGAATGCCATTGGGTGTTCCCCTTCTTCTGCATTACCCTTTTAGGTTAGAATGGTAGCAATACTAGACTTGCTACTGAAAGCATACATTATAAAATCTTTGGATTGATCCGGATTAACCACCATCGAGGCTACGGAAATCGCTTCCTTGACCTTTTCAAAAGCTTTCCGAGCTTCCATCGTCCATTTGAATGTTTTATCTTTCTTCAACATTAGGGTGATTGGCCTAACCATCCCCGCGAAATCGGAAATGAACTTGCTGATGAAATTTACTTTGCCCAAGAAAGACTGGACACCCTTCTTATTTACTAGAAGGGGAAGCTCTTTGATTGCCTTCACTCATTCAGGGTCAATTGAAACACCTTCTCTGGACACAACATGCCCCAACAACTTACCCTGCGGCACTCCGAATACACATTTCTTCGGATTTAGGGAAATCCCAAACTCCTGGCACTTTTGAAAAACTAATTCCAAATAGTCAAAATGATCATCCTTAGACTTAGAGAACACAATAAGGTCATCCAAATATATTAGAATAAACTTATTGATTAGTCCACTGAATGCGATGTCCATCACCTGCTAGAATGTTGCCCCTACATTGGATAAACCAAAAGGCATTTTAGCATATGCAAATATTCCCCACTTGGTGGTGAACGTAGTCTTGTGTTGATCCTCTTCTTTAACATGGATTTGATTGTAGCTAGAGAAACCATCCAATAGGGAAAATATTTCTGACCCTGCCATAGTTTGAAGGATTGTTTCAATAGAAGGAAACGGATAGTGATCCTTCAGAGAAGCTTTGTTTAGGTCTCGTAAGTCCACACACAAATAGATATCACCATTATTCTTTCAGACTGGGACCAGATTTGATACCCAAGTACTATGTTTAATTGGGAAAATAATGCGTGAATCAATAAGCTTGGTCAACTCCTGTGCCATCAGGGCCTCAATTTTAGGGTTAACTAGCCTTTGTTTCTGTCGGACTAGTTTTGCACCTTCTATTAGCTCAATAGTGTGTTGAATGATGCTAGGATCGTAACCCTCCAGATCATCATAGGACCAGGCCACTATTCCATACTTTTCGCAAAAACCGATGAGCCTTTCTTTATCATGATGTGGGACATCTTTTCCGACTTGGAGATTCTTACCATTGGAGATCAAAAGTTCTTCATAATCACTTTTGTCTACCATGAACTTTCGCTTATCATTTCGGGCATCATTACAATCGAATTTTTTTTTTAGAGTAACCAACCCTTTCAGAAGTTTATTTGATTTGAGCTGCATAATTTGTCCTTCGTAAGCCTCGGCAATCTTTGGTTGAAGCTGATCAGCAAATTCCCCTGAGTGCTAGATAAACGAAGTGATTTGTTCATCACTTTCAAAGATTTTCCAACTCTGATCATTGTCAGGGATCGCTAGTCAGACTAATACCTGTACTAAATATTCGTTCTGAAGCAAGTCAGAGATAGGATCAAACTGAGCACCAATCACCACCATACAATCTACATCACTATTCTGCCTTTAGGGAATGGTCCGGATGTTGAAAGCTTTGAAACCCTCAATTAGGTCCTAGATTCGATGTCGATAGGATCTCATGTGGACATTCTTCGCTGCAGAAATTCCTCGGACCTAGTTAACTACTAGTTCAAAATCTCTGAATGCAATCAATTGCTTACTACCCATTCATTCCGCAAGGCTTAGGCCTTGGACTAACCCTTCATATTCAGCCTCATTGTTTGAACAGGCGAAGTGAAAGTGGAAAGACCTCAACGACTTTTCATTCTATGGGGATATTAGGCATACCCCTGCTCCAACACCTACTTTGCTTCTTTCTCTGTTAAAATACAATGTCCATAGCTCATTTGCTTGGTTACCGTCAGATTCTTTGGCAACCTTTGGAAGTACCTGTTCTTCATCATAAATCACATATGTGCCCAATCCTATAGCACGATAATTCCTAAAAGGGTCATTTTTTATGTGTTTTCTCAACATAGCATTTTCCTTATCATTTCGGTCTCCACTCACCTTCTCTTCCTCTAGCAATTCAACACTATACATTTCTTGCTTGGTGATAGAAGTATGTGTGGCTTCAAAATTGATTAGGGCCTCATCCGCCACATGTTCAGAATGTAGAGCCTCTGATTCTATCTTCATTTTTGTGCCATGCTTGGTCCTAAGTATCAGATGTGACCAATCTAAAGACAAATATCTTCCCACCTTTGAAGTAAATTCTCGGGATAGACAGAGACCAAACATAGGAGGAACATCTATGATCACCGTATCTTGCGGGACTGTGATACTGGGGCAGGAAAATAGAGTTAAAGGAAGCACTTTGATGACACCTATAGTATCAACTTTATTTCCATCGATCTGCATCACCCCCTTCTTCATAGGTTTGTAGCTGAGTCCCAAAGCTTTGGCTATCAGCTTTGGCATAACCGTTGTACTAGCGCTAGAATCAATCATAGCATTGTGTAATAGTTTCTTTACTATAATGAGAGTTAAGAAGAAGGGTTGAGGTTTTGACCTACTTCTGTCTTCCACATGGGATTCCTTCGCTTTGTCTGTAAGAACCTTAGCTAGTGGTATTTGATAAACCACCTTTGTACTGGCAGACAGCTCTGTTAGTGCTGAGTTGATCTCTTGCTGAAGCACCTTTTGTAATATAGTCTTCTGTTCTGGGATAGCTAGAATGTCCCATAAAGACACATTAGTGGACTATTTCTTCAATTGCTCCACCACATTAAAAGGTGGTAAACTCAGAGATTTCTGCTCCTTAGTTCTTGTTATAATAATTTCCTTCCACGGTTGAGAAGGTGAAGGGATGGTCGAAGCGTCGAGAATTTGATCGGACACGTCTTTGCATTGCAGGCTATCCAGAAGTGAAACAAAATGCTCACCGGTGAATCTCCTCTTTGAGCGCGTGTTGTAATTAGGTTGTACCTGCAGTGTTTCGGATATGAATGCGTCATTGGCAAACACCATTTCTTCTTCCTCCATCGAGGAGAAGAGTGCATGATCGGGAGCAATATAGGACTCTTGTTCTAAAGAAATTCCTTACATTTGTGCAGTAAGGACCGCACTCTCCATTGGCAAGGCATATACGTAACCTCCATTTTTTGTTATAGTGCCTTGACTGCATTGCTCCGCCACTTTCTATTGTAGGTTGCCGCGTAGACAGTTTCGGGGCATATGTGCATCACTGCAGGGGAAACACTATGGATTGATATCATAATTAAGATTGTTTTGTCTCGCGGTTAATTCCCTACTCGAGCTTGGCAATGCACTTGTCAGCGAAGTAGGCACCAGGACCATTTGGTTTGTAGTCGACGTTGGTGGATTAGTGTGAGGCACACTCTGATATTGATTTTGCTAATAAGAAGACCGACCACCTTGATAGTTTTGATATGCAGGCCGTGGGGGCGTTGCTTGGTTTCGCTTGAGAGTTGTTATGGTATTTTCCATAGTTCGCAACATCTCCTTAAGGTCGCTTATTTCATCCTTGGAAGAACCCGATGTAGAAGCCAAGTTTTCAGGAACGGTCACATATGAGTACATTGACTGGGTAGTTGTTGGCGCACTAGTCGATGCGGCCTCTTGTGCAGAGGTTGATATTTCAGGAAATATCGGCATAATCGGTCGAGGACAAAATTTTCCACAATCTATCAAGTGATTCTTGGCTTTGATAGTGGTACCATAAGCATTTGTAGAGTGGCTCCTCCCAAAGACTTTATCATCACAGAAATGTCGGGATTAATGGACTTCAGATAAAATATAAATGCTAACTCGGGAGTTGGGAAAATAGTCACAAGGATCCTCTACCAATTTGCATGAAATAGGGCATTGAAGTCCGTCAAAGCCTCCTGGGGGGCTTGTTTTATGACGGATAGCTGATAATATAATGAAAAATGATCTCCGTCATTTGAGAACCTTTCATAGAATGGATCTCCGAGCTCATCCCAGGGGTGAATTGAATTAGGAGTTAGCGTTCGATACCAATCCAGAGTCTTGCTTTTAAAAGACACGGCGAGGAGCCTTAGGGCTACATTCTGCGCAGTAACATCGTGTACCAGACAAACATCCGCTACATCCTGCAAATGTTCTGCTGGCATTTTTGAGTTGTCTCCAGCAAATTTGGGGATAGCTTTCATGGCTGAAACCGGGATAGCGCCCTAAACAACAGGTGTTGTTGGGGCTACCAGGGGACTTCCAGCATCCCATGCTACATAGTTTCTATTCGTGGCCGGCAACATGGTGAGAGGAAAGGGTGGTGGGAATGGAACGGTTACCAACTGATTTGCAACCTGGACTATCCCTAGTGGAGGTATTAGTAAACTTGGGTTATTTGCGGTCTGGGATCTAGTTACAAGCCAATGGATCATACACCCCTCTCAAGGAAATTTCATTAGTTTGGGTCCCACCGAGCGTGCTAGAAAAAGAACAAACTGTTGATGCCAAAAATTGACGAGATAACAGTGTCTTATGGGAAACTCAGTTTAAGGGGGACCTTTTGCGCTAAACTGAGTGACCTCCAAATTTTTAAAGAAGTCAACTTCTTCTATAATGGGTTTAAGAAAGGGAAAAGGAAACAGATATAATAAAGAAAATTCTAACTTAAGGCGATACACCAAGATCTACTTATGGGCACGATGAATCATAGATTTAAAGGCCTGAATGGTGTTGTTGTATTTTGAAACATCAAAGACTTAAGATTATAGCATAGACAATCCATTTATTGACATAAAATAATGTTGCATACATTCTCACCACTAAGAAGTGTCATTAGACATGATTTAGATAAGCAAAATAGTATCCAACATATATAGAAGTTCTTCAAATGAACTGCCACAACAATAAAAGACACAATTCATAGTTTTATAAAAAACATGAAAATAGAAAGGCAAAACAATTGGCACAATCTGAAAGCCACAATCTAAATAAAACAGTAATAGAGGCCTGAAGTCCTTTTGCTAAAACTAGAGTTCTTTTTCTCTAAAAAAAATTTTGGGGGGTTTCTCAACAATAGATAAAGTATATATAGCAGGGAAAAACTCCCACCGCCTCGAAGAACAGCAACAAAAAAGATCACACAATCCTCATCAATGATGCCTGAATCAGAATATTCCCAAGGCTGTTACAACGACATCGAGCTGGAACAAAGCATCTGGTCATCCCAGGTGTAGGTGCATCCTTCGTAATGATGGCAATGGTCCCAGCCAGGCTCGAGGTAACAAGTGTCATCCACCACTGCAAATGACTATGATGAGTGACACCCAATAGCAATATCTCCCTCAGCCAACCTATCACCTACTTTACAGATCAGTCGTAAGGTACGTGGCAGCCTTTCATTTCCTGCACAAAACCTTCTCCTATTGTTGCTGAGAGTTTGCAAAGATGCAACACATGTCCAATGGGCAGAGATCCTTATCGCGGCAGAGGGAAAGTTCAATCAACTCGTCGTAAAGGACACATGGCAGCATTTCACTGCTTGCGGTTTTTTATTTCATTCCCACATGAAAAACTTGTGATCCGCCACCATGTAGCATGATGTAGGGCCCTCCGACACTCTTTAGAAATGACGGCCCCGTAGAAGCCTTTCGCAACCGAAAGAGACTTTAAGGAAAAAATAAATAAAACCTCCCACAAGTGCGACACGTGGACACCCAACACAGCTCCTCAGGACCCGAAAGGGAAGCCATTACCCGAAGCCGCAAAGAGTAAGTACGCAAAGTGGTAGATCAAAACCTTGATAAACTGTCAAGCAAAAAATCGACGATGCATAGACTAGCGCACGCCTAGTGCAAAAATAAACCCGAAAGGAGCTGGTCAAAATTTATTTAATAGGGACCATATTAGGAGTCCTCTTAACAAAGAGTTATCACACTGATAATGTATATTGTATGATTTTCCTTCATTGATTCATCACTAGGACTATGATGAGAGTCCCCTCAATGTGGTATTGTCATGCCGATAGTGTTGAGTAAATACTTTTAGAAATGGGTATGGCGGCCATGGAATTTTGGACTCATTGATTAATGGATGTGGTAGTATGAGTTATGAAATGGATCTTGTCACACAATTTTTTGCATTTCAATTCAATCATAAAATCAAAGGCAATAGATCTTTTGATGTGGGTGGAATGTGGATGAAAATGAAGATTGGTGGATGTTGAGGTAAGATTTTTTAGCCCTAAAACAATCTGTGTTTAAAAAAGGATGATTCTTATGGCCTAAACTTTGAAATGCTTCAGTAATATTATTTGTGTCGATACAAATTACCTATTGCAATATCCTTAAATTGTTCAATTTTTGGTATGAATCGTTGGCAGAAAAATTAGGATTAGTTGGATGCTTCTTCCATTCATTTTGTATCAACATATGTTTGTGAAGACACAAAAGTTAATAAAATATTAATGCACATAACTCACAATTATTTAAATAAGCAACTTTTTAAACTTTATTAGTTTTAAATAGTTTCCATTTTTATGTTGAACATAATTTTGAACATGTAATTGAAAACATCCATAGTAAATGCTTTATTATATCAACACATTCATTAACATAAGCACAATATTGAGGCTCAATAATTGATATTCATTCAATTATATGAAGAAATAAGTATGGAAAACATAAGAAAAATACATAATGATAACATAGTCATGGAGAATCTCTAATGATAAGATGTTTTATTTCATTTGTAAGCTCAAAAGTTACACTAGCAGAGTTTTGGTACACCCTTCCACTCATACCTTTATTATTTGTTATCAAATTTTATATCAACCATAATCCCTAAACCATTAACCATTAAAATACCTAACCCCTAAGCCCCAAATACCTTATCTTTTGACCCTTAATCCATTAAACCCTAACCCTTGTTGGTTCTTTGACCTAGTAAATAAATCACGGGTATGTGTAGCATCATCATGAAAAAAATGAGCCCTTAAGTGGCGATGAAATTCAAAAAAATTAGAGTTAGGCAACTTGATGTAAAAATTGGAATAAGTTATCTATATTATTTCAAAAATATGTAAGAATAGAATCTCTAGCAAATTGAATGTAGTTTCTAAGCTACTAGGTTTATTTTAAAAGAAAATCTATTTGGTGAAAATTTAAAATTTCAATGTAGTAGCACTTAAATTTCAAGGAAAAATAAGTAGGTGTCTATCTGACCACCCTAACCACAATAAAATGATAATATTTTTTTATAAGATTTTAGAAATAAGAAGACTCATGTCCTGATGTGATGCATATTTTTTTGTAATTTTTCTCCAAGTAAATAATTAATTATAATTTTTTTATTACAACTTTTAAAAAATATAAAAACTCGTATGTCTGACCATCCTAACTTTGGTGAAAACTTCATGAAATTCCATTTTATTTTTAATCCTATAGTATGCGAAGCATAGAATGTGACGCATGTTTTAGATTAAAAAAATGTGATACCATTTGAAAGCTATAGATGTTTTTCAATCAGCCTATCAATCAAGATTTTAGTCATAATTCAAATAGAAAATCAATAATAATTATTTATTAAATTCAAAGTAAAGCATAATTTATACTGGTGGAAAGTGAGAATCTCCTTTAAAAACCCTTTTTGTTTCATCAATTTTGGGTAAAAAAAATCATTAGCCACATACCCATCATGTCGCCACATTTTGGCCCATCATGATCTTGCACATACCCTCACAAACCAACCAAAGATATGTGAGATGGGTAACCTAGGAATTGGAGTCAATTGAAAAATGGGAATAAATTTCATAAGATGTTACTAACACAACTAACAATCAAAAATAACAGGTTAACAAGACATTACAAGTGACTTAACACCATAGATAATCAAAGGTTGCAAGTGTGGATAATAGACATAAAACCTAAACCCTTGTGGAAATAATTTATGAGCAATTACATGTATGACCATTGAACTAGTAGAACAAGGAAAATTTTGAGGGTTCCACTACCCCTAATCCCTCAACCCTTAATCCTACTATATCAGAACAATTAGGTGCTAAAGTAGGCTCTAAATTAGGTGCCCAATTAGGCGTTAAATTAGGCGCTAATGTAAGTGCTAATCTTGGTGCTAATTTGGGCACTAATTAAGGTGCTAATTTAGGCACTATTTTTTGCCTAATTTAGCGCCTACTAGTTCTGATTGGCACAAAATGTTGATGTAATAGCAGCAGGAGATATATTTCTCTCTAATTTGAGAATATTAAATATTAAGCAAATAATTCTTAAGGCAAGTTGACCTTATTATAATTAATATTTTATTTTCTTTAGGAGGTCGACCAAGTGAAGAGTTTCCTTACTTGTGAAGATTCTCCTTACATTGTATATATAGAAGGAGATGATCATCCATTTGATCATCAATTAATTCATTCTCAAGTCAATTCACACTTACCAAGGAGTTCACATATCTATAGCAGATCATCATTTTCTTATAATAGATCGATATAAGAGAGAATTCATAGAAATTGTGTATTCGCATCTAGGAGAGGTGTTCTGTTTAATTATATTCGTTTGGCCTAGATTTTGGCTCATTTGTAAGCAAATTTCTACTCTCTTCATTAAATATATAAGAGATGCATTTTGGCTTGATTTCCCCCCCTCAAGGAGGGTTTTCCCTTGAGGTAAACTATCATGTTCATTTGTCTTATGTGTTGTATTATTAATTGCTTAAATTTATGATCTAAAACTAACATGGTATCAGAATGAGTATAAGAAAAGCTTTGATCAGATTTGTTAAGTAGTTAAGTCAACTTTTCATCTAGGGTAGATCTTGAAGGAAAAAGGTTGCAAATTATTTCAAACCTAAGAGTAGGTCTTTGAAGGTGAATTTGTGTAGAAAAAGAAGATGGTGATTGGTGTCAAGGTAGAAGATAGACTTAATGGAGCCACAAACTTCAACTCTTGGACACCTAGGGTACTCATTGCATTAGAGGAGAATGATCTTCTTGATTTTGTGGAAAGTGATCTGCCCGAGCCTTCCAATGATATTGAAAAAATCTAGTGGAAGAAAAATGGCATGAAGGCTAGAAAGATCATGATAGACTCTATGATGGATCACCTAGTATCGATCATCTCCAAGTTGAAGATAGCTAAAGAAATGTTTGATACTTTAAAAGGATTGTATGAGATCAACAATACTAGTAGAGCCCTTGCTCTGAGACAACAACTTCACCATGTAAAAATAGATAAAGAAGATTTAGTCATCTCATTCTTTATGAAGATTGTTGATTTAAGATATTAGTTGAGTGTTATTAGGGATATAATTGTAGATAGAGATCTTGTTATGTTTGCACTAAATGGTCTTCCCCAGTCTTGGGAACCATTTATTCAAAGCATTAGTGGGAGATCCAAGTTACCCAAGTTTGATCATCTTCAAGTTGATTGTATTCAAGAAGAGTCCAGGTTGGCAGCAAGAGGAATTGGGTGAAACTATCATGATGTAAAACATCAAGTTCTTGCTACACATACTTCTAGAGAAAGAGGCAAAGGAATAAAGAGGAATAGAGACAGAGGATCAGATTCTTCCCCAAAACTGAAGGAGGATATCTCTCACATTCAATGTTTCAGGTGTGACAAGTATGATCACTTTGCTTGAGATTGTAAATTAAGTTCTACACAACTTATTTCTACTGCAAAAATTGACATAGGGACATCTCAGAAGGAGCAAAGTTCTAAAGTCAATTCAAAAGGTTTCTTATTCTAAAGTCAATTAGTTTCTTCAAAGTGGAGGAAATAACATTCAAAGGGAGTCTAAAAAACCATCAGAGGCAACCTTTGACGAGGAGGTCAGGAGGTTGATGCAAATAATTGGAGCTTCAGTGGGAGTCACATCATCATCAAGATTTGTGTAGTGTATATATCTCTAAGATGGAGAAATATGAGGTGAAATCCTTTCTAGTGTATATTTCTTTGAGACAGAGAAATATGAGGTAAAAGCCCTTGTAGTGTATATTTCTCTAAGACGAAGAAATATGAGGTGTGAGCCCTTGTTCATCTCTAAGATTGAGATGAGATGTCATTTTGAGAGACTCCATGATGACATCATGTTGAGAGACTTTGTGATGAACCCTTTGTACTTGTGTTTTTCCCACATGGGAGTAGCCATGGTGGACATCATGTTGAGAGACTCCATGATGACATCACATCAAGAGACTCCTTGATGGGTACTTGTGCACATGTTTCTTTCCACACATGGGAGTAGCCATGGTAGATGTCATGTTGAGTGACTCCATGACGATATCACATTGAGGGACTTTGTGATGAACTCTTTTCCAAAAATGGGTGTATTCATTGTGGGTTTCATGTCGAGAGACTCCATGACATGGATATTTGAAAAGATGCCTCTCTAGCTAAGAGGAAGAGTTGATGTAATAGTGGTGGGAGATATCTTTATCTCTAATTCGAGAATATTAAATATTAAACAAATAATTGTTAAGGCAAGTCGGCCTTATTATAATTAATATTTTATTCTCTTTAAGAGGTCGACCAAGTGAAGAGTTGCCTTGCTTGTGAAGAGTCTCCTTACATTGTATCTATAGAAGGATATGATCATCCATTTGATCATCAATTAATTCATTCTCAAGTCAATTCACACTTATCAAGGAGTTCACATATCTATAGCAGATCATCATTTTCTTAGAGAATATCGATATCAAAGATAATTCATAGAAATTGTGTATTCGCATCTAGGAGAGGTATTGTGTTTCATTATATTAGATCAGCCTAGAGTTTGGCTTAGTTGTAAGTAGATTTCTACTCTCCTCATTAAATATATAAGAGATACATTTTGGTTGGGTTTTTCTCCCTCGAGGAGGGTTTTCCAAAGGTAAATTGTTGTGTTCATTTTTCTTATGTGGTGCATTATTAATTGCTTACATTTCTGATCTAAAACTAATACAAAAAATGCCAAAAATAGCACCATCCCAATAAATAGTGCCAATTTTTTCAAAAAAATGGAGAAAAATACATTAATAGAGTGGGTGGAAGCAAAAAAAGAAGCAAAAAAGGGAGCTAATCACAAGGATTTGTTGTAGTGACTTGGAGACCAATCAGATAATTCACATTGTCAACTTGGATCTAATGGGTTGCACTTGGAGCCTAAACTCAAATTGATCAAATTTTGTGGGAGAAAACTGTTTGGTACAAAATTCCCTAAAGATGTGTTTTCATGGCTTTCTACGATCATAGAATATGCACAAAATGGATTTGTTAAAAATTTCTTGGAAACTTTCCAGAAAATGCAATTGACATGTAAAAATTCAATCTAAAAAACCTTTGCCTACCTTCTCCTTAATTGCACTAAAATAGGAGCTCTATAATAGGGTATAACATCTATCACAACATAGTAGAAGGGAATTATGTTAGATGTTATAGATATAATTTTATCTATTAATCTCTCTTATCTTAATATCCATTTCCTTTTATCTCTCTCTCCCTCTACCTCTTGGTCTCTCTATCTCTCTACATCTCTCTATATATCTTTGTGTGTATCTCTTTCTCTCTCAATATGTATGTCTCTCTCTATCTATCTCTTCCTTATTTTTATATTCCTCTCTTTCTCAGGTCATCTCTCTCTTTTATTTGTCTCACACTATTTTCGCTCTATCTCCTTACCCCCTCTCTCTCTCACTCTTCCCCATCATATCTCCCTCTTTTTGGTGTAGGGGCACCTAGTCAACTTTGGTCAATATGGCCACATGTTTGGTTTTTAGGTGTTTAGATTCATGTTGGATGTAATAAGGTCATAATAGACCATTTTAAATGCTTTCATGTCATTTGGTGTGAGTTGTAGTTGAGTTGTCAAGTTTTGTAAAGATATGTAAAATGTTGTCAAAAGTTGCTTTGCAACTTTACAAATTTTGTCATGTAAGGGAAATGAATGGTCATGTAGTTCAAAAAAAAGTTGGGAAACATTTTTTTTGGTCTATTTGTGTTTAAATATGCCTCACAAACTTTGAAGCAATCTTCTGAAGTCATTTTGTGGTGCACAAGCAATAAAAAACTTCATTTTTCTGTGTGTTTACTTCAAAATATGCTACCACAAGAAGTCTGTACGACTTGTACAGCCTAGTAATGAAGTGAAAATTCTTGGAATAGACATAGGAATGTGTTGAGAATATTTTGGTTTTTATTTGAAGTGTTTTCATAAATTTTGAAGAATTTGGAAAGCAAATTTCTGGAAATAGGTTAGAAACCTTGAATTTTAAGGATTTGTAGACAAAATGTGGAATAAAAGTCCATTCCACCAGTGAAATTTTGTGTGACTTAGTGGAATGAAACTAGATAGGTTTCTTTTTATGTTAAATAGGATTGTAGTTGCAGGGGATGGAGTTAGGGCCCCGTTTGTGCAAGTTCTAGCCTAATATCTCAATGTATTAGGCTAATTTTGATAGATAGAAGTAGGGTTTTGACATTTGGTGAATTGGTATATTTTTTAGTGGATAAAATCAATTGTTAAAAACCCCATGTGACCTATTTAGTGTTTTGGAATGAAGATTTGTGGTTGGGAGAAATTTTACTAGATACTTGCCTTGTAAAAGAGGCTTAATTAGGCTTAAGGTTAGGGTAGCAGTCGTATTTTGGAGATGATGTTTTGAAACAAATCTAGACACAAATTTTATATGTGGAAGAAGTCCATAAAGGGTATTCTAAATGGTAATTGGTTCATGGGTTTGAGGCCTTCTCTAAAAGATATGCTGAGTTTTCATGGTTTGATGTGCTACAAGGGAATATGTGTGAATGGTGAGTTAGACACCAAGTTGGGGTTTTTGTGATTGAAAGAGTGTTCTAAATTGATTGAATTGTGTTAGGTAAGAGACCTCCACCCCTGATCTACACAAAATTGGTATCAAAACATATATTTTGATCTTTTGAAAAAAAGGGGTTGCAAATTGAAGGACAAGATGCCTCCTAAAGGTAGTGCAATCATTGCTAGAGAGATAAGAATGATGGAGTCTCAAGAAGAAGTTTTGGCTAGACCTGCAACATTGGAAACAAATCAAAGGAGAGGAAAGGCCATTGAAGAGCAAAGTGACCGAGAGGAAGAGGAAGAGGGTGAGAATGAAAACCCTCAAAGAGGAGTCCAAGGTGATGATGAGTTGGACCCTGATGAAAGAAGAATGGTGAAAATGTTGAAGGTTGTCAGAGGAGAGACTACTGAAGTGAAAATAGAATTTCCCATTTATAATGGGAAAATGGATAGTGAAGAAGTATTGGATTGGATAGATGCACTAGACAATTACTTTGAGTACAAGGAGGTTGCAGAAGAAAAAAAGGTAAAGTTTGCAAAGACGAAGTTGAAAGGCCCTGCCTTAACTTGGTGGAACTATGTACAAGAGGAAAGAGTGAAAAAGGGAAAATAAAAAATAAACTCATGGGATAGGATGGTGTCTAATGTGAAGAGCCAATTCTTTCCCAGTGACCATGCCATTCAAACATTTAGGAAGTTGCAAAACTTAAAGCAAAAGGAGATGGATGTTATGGCCTATATAGAGGAATTTCACAAATTGAGCCTTAGAGCAAGTCATGTTGAAGATGAAGTTGAGAAGATAGAAAGATAGATGAATGGACTAAGGTTCAACATTTAAGATGAATTGAGTCTTGCCACCCCTAGAACGATGGAAGAGTGCTTTTAGTTGGTTGTTAGGGAAAAAGAGAAATTGAAAAGAAGGTAGGAAAAAAAAGTGGTGTTAGAGGAAAGAACTTTAGGGGTAGAGGATCTTTTGGTGGAAGAGGACAAACATAAAAATCACAAGGTGAGTCAAGTGGCAATCAAGAACAAGGCTTAGAGTCAGGAGGTGGATTCAAAAATAGAAGACCTAATGGTAGAGGTAGATTTAGAGGACAAGATGTAGGTTCAAACACCTTTTCAGGGAGATGCTATCAATGCAACCAATTTTGCCATCAAGTATGGAAGTTCCTGGAGAAACAACCTTCTTCATCACATGGTGGTGAAAGGGGAACATAGTTGGAGCAAGAGGAAGATTGTGAGAGTGTTAACTCTCCTTCTTAGCATGCTACTCCAAAGGTTGGAGAAAATTTTATGATGAGAAGAACACTACTCAAGGTTCCTATGGTGAAGGAGCCTCCTCAAAGAAAGTCCTTATTCAAAACAACTTGCAAATCACAAGGGAAGGTATGTAAGGTTGTTGTAGATTTTGGATCAACTGATAATTTAGTTTCTTTGGAGATGGTTAAAAAACTAAAAGTGAAAAGGATTCCACACCCCATACTTCATAAGGTTTCTTGGCTAAATAAGGGTCAACAAGTCTTGTTCAATGAGTAAACATGGGTAGAGTTTAACATTGGGGGGTATAAAGACAAGATCCTATGTGACATCATCCCCATGGATGTTTGTCACTTGTTGATAGGAAGACCCAGGTAGTATGACATAAAATAAAAGCATGATGGGAAAAAAAACACATATGTGATTGAAAAATATGGTGTGTCCTTTACCCTCACTCCTTTTCAAGATGGAAATGTAGATACACATGTTGGGTCAAGTGTCATGTTAGTTGGGGATAAATAATTCTTGAAAACCATGAAAGAGGAAGGTGGTCAGTGATATGAAATCATAATTAGACCCAAATCTATTTTGACAACAACCATGGAAAATGTGCCCAAGGAAGTACAAACTTTGTTGAATAAGTATCAAAACATAGTTGTTGATGAAATCCCTAGTTTTTTTCCACCCATCATAGATGTGAACCACTACATAGAATTTATACCAGGTGAAAAATTTCCCAATAAGGCTGCATACAAGATGACTCAACAATATGAGGAAATAAGGAAACAAATACAAAAGTTGTTGGATAAGGGTCTCATAAGGGAAAGTTTAAGTCCATGTGTTGGCCATACAATGTTGGCACCTAAAAAAGGTGGGGATTGGAGAATGTGCATTGATTCAAGGGAAATAAACAAAATCACTATAAGGTATAGGTTTCAAATACCTAGAATGGAGGATTTAATGGATTGCTTACGGGGAGCTTGTTATTTTTCAAAAATTTAGGATAAGAGAAGGGGATGAGTCAAAAAATGCATTTAAAACCAATTAGGGGTTGTATGAATGGATGGTAATTCCATTTGGATTGTCAAATGCTCCAAGCACTTTTATGAGGTTAATGAATGAGGTTTTCAAGCCTTTCATTGGGAAATTTTTTGTTCTATACTTGGATGACATTCTTGTGTTTAGTAAGAGCAAGAAAGAACACTTGTAGTATCTTGGCATGGTTTTACAGAAGTTAAATGAAGAGAAGTTGATGATAAATCTCAAAAAATGTTAATTCATGAAAGAGGAACTAGTGTACCTTGGTTTTTCCATTTCTAAAGGTTCATTGAAGATGAATCGCAACAAAGTAGAATCAATTCTTAGTTGACCAACTCCAAAATTAGTAGCAAAGGTAAGAAGTTTTCATGGTCTTGCTAGTTTCTATAGGAAATTTATAAAAAAATTCAGTCATTTCTGGTCTCCAATTATTGACACCATCAAAGAGGACAAAAGGAAAAGGTTTCAATGGACTGATGAGGCAGAAAAAAAACTTTCAATATTTGAAAAATAGAGTGGCACAACAACCCATCCTTGCATTGCCTAATTTCAACAAAGTATTCACAATAGAGTGTGATGCAAGTGGGTTTTCAATTGGTGCAATCTTGAGTCAAGAGTGAAAACTTGTAGAATTTTTTAGTGAAAAGCTTAATGAGGCCAAGAAAAAGTACTCTTCATATGATTTAGAATTTTATGAAATGGTTCAATCAGTGAAAAGTGGAGACACTATCGCCTTCCAAAGGAATTTATTGTTTTTACTAATAATCATGCTTTGAGTTTCTTGAACAGCTAGGACAAATTAAGCTACATACATATAAAGTGGGTGGAGTACCTACAAAGCTATAATTTTAGCATAAAGCACAAAAAGGGATAGTCAAATAAAGTGGCAAATACTTTGAGCAGAAGGTCAATGTTGGTGCAAGAAATTCAACTTCAAAGTGTGGGAACAAATTCCTTGAAAGGTATGTATGAAGGAGATGAGCACTTTAAAGAGATATATGTTGTTTGTGATCAGTTTAAGGGTGCTTTTCATGAAGAATTTTTTGATTTCTTTTTGCAATATGGATTGTTGTTCAAAGGTTCTATTATTCCTTGCATAACCACCCCATTTTGTTTTAGATTAAAATGGGTCCCCCTTTTCTTTTTTTTGTCCTTGGTGTTTTGTTTGGGTCTTAGGAGTTGTTCGTTTTTCTCCTAAGTCCTTGTTTCTTTTGGTATAGCAAAATCAGAGTTGGAATGGAAACTAGACTTACAACTTTTACAAAGTTCCAAGTCTGGATTTAGTCCCAGTTTTGGTCCCACCCTTGTTTTGTGTTCTTTTCATTGTTTGTTGGTTGGTCTTGTGCTCTTGGGTCTATTTCTCCCTTGAGTTGTTTCTTGTTTCCCTGTGTTTTTTTTTTGCTCTGGTGGAAGTAGAATCAAAGGTTTAACCGAACTTGGAACTTTGAAAAAGTTCCAAATTCTATTTTGTTCCCACTCCCACTCCTGCTTGCTTGCTTTGTGTTTTGTCGTTGGTGTCTCAGTCAGGTCCAGTTTTCATTCCAATCTCACTTCCCATTGTTCTTGTGTCCTTTTCTTAGTGTTTTGTTCCTTTGTCAGGATTGGAGCCAGAATTAGAATCGAACTTGGAACTTTGTAAAAGTTTTAGGTTTGGTTTTGGTTTTGACTCGGCCTATGTTTCCCTTTGTTGTATGTCCTTTTCACATGACTAGAACCAAAATTGGAGTTAAATAAGAGACTTGTTAAAGGTTTCTTGTTCTATTTCAGATCTAGGTCCGCATCCACCTTGCCTTTAATTTACACACTAGTTGATTACTCTTTTACATTGTTTGCTTTGCCCTCGACTGACTACATTTATGGCATTAATTGTAGCCTCCTCACATGCACGAAATGATTTTTAAACCTTAATCAAGGTTAATTGGCTCATTATCATTATTTTCAAAGTTGTTTTATTGAACCAGAGCCAAGATAACTTCAAGAGGAGCATGATTTGATTGCAGAGGCGCATTGGTGAGTAGATTCTTGTCAAGTTTCAACCTTTCCTTGTTAACATTTTGAGGTAGGGTCTTTTCCCATTCTCTTTTCATTTGTGTTTATCATTCTATTTTCGTGTTCTTGCACATTCAGGGGACATTTTCCTGTGAATCTTTTCTTGTTTCCTTGTGTTTCTAGTTTTATTTTTTCCTTTTCTATTTTTCATTTTTTTTCTACTTTTCTGTTTGTTTCTTTTGTCATTGTTGTCACTTTCATGGTAGGTTCGTTCTGTGATGCGCTAGTTTCTAACTAGGGTTCCATTTGATGGGTTCCTTTGTGCTCTTAATACGTAAGAATCTATTTAGTGACCCCTTTGATCTTATTCCTATGTTGCATCAGTGATTTTCATGTTGGTTTTTTGATGCCCTAATTATCTGAGTTGACATGTCATGAAAATTAGGGTTTGTTTGATGACCTTTACAACACACAGCCCTTTGAGTTAAATCTAGTCTTTATTCTATTAAAGGGTGAGGTTAATCCCCTTTATTTTAAGTTCCCTTATGATCCCATGTGACCTAGGTCCAAAAGCTCATGTGACCGTGCTATTAATAAATTTCTTCATTTTGGATGATAAACTGGCCGAAGCAAACTTCAGAATGAACTTGTCCTATGAGTGTTTGCATTGGGGTTCATTCCCAAAATGATCCTGCTTCTGGTGACCATTGAATTTGATTTTCACCCTTTCCCTTTGGCAGAAGCAAAACCAAATTAGGGGTCGAACTTGGAACTATTGAATAGTTTTGAGTTTGGTTTCTATTTCAATCCCAATTTTGGTCTCATTCTGGTTCTGGTCCCAACCCCACCTTGTGTGAAAATTGTTTCTCGTTCCTAATTCTTATTTGACTCCACTTCTAATGAATATGAAATTTGGCTAAGTATGGAAAGTTGTCTTGAGTAAGAAGAGAGTGGTATTGGATGATGTCTTGATTGCCATGCTTTTGTTCATCTAATTTGGGTTTTTATTGCAGAAATAGAATATTTCTGGAGCATTAGGAGAGCCTTCTCAAAGGAGCCAACCTACAGAGAGCTCAAAACAAGAAACCAAGCCTAAAAAGATCAAGGTGGAACAACTCCCATATACTTTGAGATATTAGCATCAAATTCCTACCATTACAGCTAGCAAGGTGGATACAGATTGGGAAAATATTACAAATACAAACTTGGACCCCTTCAACTATGAAGAAACTTTCAGTGAAGATGTAATGGGGAGAACAAAGAGGATTGTTCAATTTGGTTTGGCATGCATTGCCCTCTTTCCTCTATCTATCCAATGCCCAGAGTTAATACTCACTGCAACTAGAGCCTACAATCCTACTACCAGACAATGTGTGGACTCGCAAGGGAACATCATTATTGACCTTACACCACAAATGCTAAGGTTCATGTTCAATGCATGTACCCCATAGAGCCCTAGGAAACTCAATGAGGTAGAAGCCCTGCATCTATACAACAACAAGGAGGCTAGTAGGGCTCATATAAACAAGAACTAGATGAGGGTTGGAAAGAAGTCCCTAGCCAAGCTTCCCAATCAGCCTAAAAGATCAAATTTCTACAAGGAAATCAGAGATATGATTATGATGCTCTCCAAGGGGTTTGGGAAAAGAGATGCCTCCTAGTTCAAGGAATGGACATTTCCATTCATTCAGACTATCCTAGATGGTAGGCAGTAATTTGATTGGCCTGTGATTGTACCATAATGCATACACAACCAGATGCTCAGAGTTAGAGAGACCAAGAGTTTCTTTATGACCTCTTATGTGATATATGCAACATCAAGGAGGGACATCTTTCTTGGATTGAATGCAGTTGGAATATTGGGAGAATCCCAAGGATAGAAAATGGTGTGGGATCACTATGATTAGGTCACCTTACAGACTTCTGAGTCACACTATAGAAGGGTTAATGATGCATTTTTGTATGTTATCATTAATATGCTCGCAAGAGATGCAAGCTACAAATTGAGCATAGATGTTATGGCATTTATTACACAGAATGACATTGGTATATCCAATACCCAAAGTTCACTTATTTCAGGCTGGTTGGTTTTGATGGCCACCCCCATTTGCTGCCCAGGTGTTGCAACAACATGATTGCCTTGATGGAGTTCATCTATCAAGCTATAGTAGTTAATCTCAAGTTTTCCAATAAGCACAAGACTGACTGCCACAAATTTACCATGAAGTTGAGTGAGTATAGTTGTGCACACAATGTGGCAACCAAGATAATATGTGATGAGTTAATCCACTTGAAGTTGGGTTTGTACACTTCTAGAAAGTATTTTGATCCCAAGCACAAGATGCAGGGTTTGCTTCTTCTTGTTTTTGATAAACTTTTCAATTTGTTGGAATATTTTTGGATGAACCTACAAGATGACTATGATTTGAGAAGAAGAAACTATGAAAGATTACCCATCCCACTCATGGTTGAGTATGGGGTAAAGGAGGACATTCTTGACACATTGTTAGATGATGAGGTAACTTTGGATCCCCAATATGATGTTGAAAATATAGGCACTAAGGACTTAGATCAAGTAGATTAGAATGCAAAGAGTCTATTGATATAAAATAGATTGCAAGGCCGGTATTCGATAGAAGCATCCAATGGGTCATTATGAGAATCAAGGAGCTAGAGGCTCAAACCTTTAAAAAGAGAAAGGTTGCTGCCACCACCCAAGGGTACAAGAGAACAAAAAGATGAATGGCTCCTAAGGAGTCCTTAGATTTTTTCCCTCCCAATTCAGGAGAAGAGACTGAACCTGTAATTCCTGCTCAGGATCTTCCTAAAGCACATGGATAAGAGGCCATAATAGAACCTGATGTTTCAACAACTACTAAAGGTGAAACATCAACTCAACCTCCTCTTAGAGAGTAGTCAAGTGGGGAAATGGCTATGGGAACCCTTCACAAGGAAGATGAATCCTTGAAAGAGAAGGAGCCTAAAATTGAGATTCGTGACATTGAAATAGATTTTGATGCTACCCCATCTGATAAGGAGACTCATGTGGTTGCATCCCTTGATGAGACTGAGGATGTAGGAACTGAGCATGTTTTGACAAAGGAAGATCAATCGAAGTTGTTTTAGGATGCAAAGAGAGAAGTAGATTCCAAGGCACAAGTTAAGGCACTTTCCAAATAGAAGGAGATTGATGCTAAGGTACAAGCTGATGCATTAATTAAACAACAAGAATTGGAGGCTAAAGCCAAGGTTGATGAACTAGCTAAGAAACAACAAAGAGAGAAAGAACTCAAAACTAAAGAGGAGATAAATTGGCAATGTTGTAGAAGATCCATGATCTTGAGGAGGGGAAAGCTATACAAAGGAGAGAAAGAGATGCCCTTGAAGCTAAATTCAAGGTTGTTGAGGAAGCCCACAAAATAAAGGAAGAGGAAGAATGCCTACAAAGAGGAAAGGAGGATGAAGAACTTGCTCTCTATGAATAGAAGTCTAAAGAGGCATGGGACAAGGTCAAGGAGCTTGAAAAACAAACAAACCAAATGTACAAGGAGAGGAGGTTGGAAGAAGAGCATTTGAGAAAGGAACTAGAAGTTAAAAGGTTTCAGGAGCATAAGGACAAAGAAGAAATTGAGAGACTTACATAAGAAGCTACACAAATAGAACAATAGAATGTGCAAGAGTGTTGGTCATTTTTCTTGTAAACTAGGTTGGTCTCCTATTCTACCTATGGAGTAGCCAACTCCAATCAAGGGCAGCTCAGAGGACCTGGACCAACTGACAAGATTCAGTCAAAGAATGAGATCTTCTGCACTTTAGGCTCTACAGAACCAGGGTGGGTATACCCACACAATGCCTCAAAGAAGACTAGAAATTACTTTTTATAGCAGATAACTCTTGATGTCAAGCATTGAGGACCTCAAATGGGGCTAGATTCTCAATAGCTCAACCTTGAAGCAACCAGGAGGAAGGACACAAGCTAAGCAAAAGATATTCAATGATTTATAAATTATTTTCTGAGAGGAACTAGGCTACAAATAGATCAGTGCCTAATCCGGGGTCATGAAGTCACACACAAAAGATGGAATTCATCTGCAAACAGGACTCAATCAATGGATTTTGTTTTGCTAATGCCTTACATCAGCTATCAGTGCCTTACACTGACAATCCGACTCTTGTATCAACCAGACTCTTCTTACCAAATCCAACTTGCAAACAAGTAATCACTGCTATCTATTCAAAGGATTTAACTGCTTCTTTGAAGCAGACCTATCAACAAATAACACATTCCCATGAAGTATGAGAAGATGAACAAAAACACCTTATGCATTTATTCAAATGATTAAAATCCTACAAATGTGGAGACAATCTGATGATATGCATGAAAGATAAGCATCTTCATGTATTCCTACTTAACTGATTGCATTTACAGAGGAATTCAACATTACAGTTTACAGACTCAAAAATGACCTAAGACCAAACCCTAATCTATCCTAGGCTAATCCCAGAACTCATAAAAGTGGAACTGAACCAAGGGAACCAAACCCAAGGGACCGAACCCTTCACATTGGCCATGAAATCTCCCTTTATAGGAACAGGGAGAGCAACAAGCAACCAGCCAGGGTGACTTTACATATCGTCAGGTGACTAGGACAAACCCTAAATAGCACACAAGCTGAGTCACCAGTCCACCACCAACATCAGGACTACATTGAATGTTCACGTCAAGTGAATCCATGAGAAAGCTCGATGCAGATCCGATCAGGTCAAATCAGGCAGGACAGACATGGGTGACCCTGGCGACCAAAACAAGTCTGTCAGCCAACATCAAATCAGCCCAAGAATCTACGAGCCCATACCTCTGAACACGCCATCCCGTTCTCAGAGTCACCATGAATGCAAATTCGGCGGATCCAGCGACCCTCCATCTACCACCATCAAGTCTCAATTCTCAATTCTTCACACGCAAACACCCTCGAAACCCTGATCGCGTGAAAATGAATATCGGTCGTTGATCAACAGTGATTGGCCGACTGTCTTTTAAATCTTCATTAGCCGTTGAAGCAGGCTACCACCTATGATTCCTGCGCCCACCATTGATCGGATTCCAGTCATCTAGGGACCGTCGATCTCTGTTTAAATGTACGCACTACGGCATGAGTTCTGAGGTGGGGTCCATGTGACACGTGGTGGGTGAACGCTCTCCTCGTAGAGCATAAAGATCAGGCAAGTTACATGAGTGCTCAGGTGATGGCCGTCAGATCATAATGATGGTTTCCCACGGACCGTTGATCTATGTTGGGAGGAACAAGAGCTCCACTGTCGGCAAAACATAAAGAGGTCGGGGAGACCATAGGCCAAGAATCATATGTTACATCGAGCACTCATCACAGTCGGCAAGAGGCGGAGGGGTCGAGGAGACATCTCAGCGAAGTCACTGCGGCCGAAAGGGAGTCACACCAAAGGGTAACATAATCGGCGAGACATGGAGGGGTCAGGGAGACATCTCCCCGACACATCGAGCAGGGACCACCAAACAAAAGACCATGGAGAGACATCACAAAGTCGCCAAGAGATCACAACGAAACCAAAAATCCATACTAAGAGCATGGCGGGGTTAGCATAACAAAATGAAGTTAGCCAGACTGCAAGACTTCATAGCGAAGAGAAGCCAATGCTCACCCAGAGGTCTCCGTGCTCGGTGAGATGTCAAGGTGAAAAGAAATGTCTTGCTGACTGAAAACCTTAGTTAGTAATTTGGCAGACCGGACTAGGAAAGCATTTCATGGTAACCATCAAGTAACTTTTTCATCATGGTTGTTGATTATCAACACGTGCACAAAGGAAGTCATATTAGTAGCTCCGTCATTAACCTAGGAGGACTTCAACATCGGGGAAAGTCACACTGAGAACCAAAGGGGGCTGCCACAGTCGGCAAGACAACCAGGGGTCGCCAAGATGTTAGCCCGAGGACCAAAAGTCACGCCGAAGAGAAAGATAGGTAGAAAGGGAACCAGACCAAGTCAGAGCCAGAGATGGGAAAGACACAGAGTCGGAGCCAAAACGAGGGACAAAAAGGAACAAAAGAGATTGAGACCAAAAACCATCTTGCTTCTGCCTCCGCAAAAGACCGCGGAGGTGGAGCCGGAACTGACACGAGACAGAGAAGCCGCGGGGCTGGGAGCGAGACAAAACCCGAAACAGGAAACTTGAAAAAGGTTCCAAAAATGATTCCCATTCTGATCCCACGCCTGCAAAAGGAAACCAAAAACAAAGACAACCGAAGACGCAGAGTCGGGGCCAGAATGGAACCCGAAAGAGAAACCAAAGGCCAAAATCCAAATTCTGATTCCATTCCAATTTCGCCCCCGCCAGACAAAGAAAAAACACAAGGCAAGGAAGAAAAGAAAGATCTAGCCATCTGAGACATGAACACTTAGCACACTGAGCTCAACCCTGATGGGAGCCCATTTACCCCACGTGCCAAAATGATAGAAAAATCCCAAGCTAAAGATTTTTTAGGGAAATCAAAGGCAAACAACTAGAAAATGAGAGACAACCAAAATAGGCACTAACACAAGAGGTTTATTCTCAACCTAGGACCACCATATTGCAACCTCTTCCTTCTGCCACTGTTGGCTCTTCTTCAACACAAGTGGTCACCAATCCTGCTACTCCAACATAGTTAAAGCTTGATCTTGAGAGAAAAAAGATAGTTCAACCTTAGCCTCTAAATTGGGATGAGATGATGAAGGAAATAGAGAAGGAAAGACCTAAGAAAAAGGCCAGATTTCTTCATTCCACTAATCTCATGGATGCAAGAGAGATTGTTATTGAATGTGAAATTTCGATGATGGATAAAGATAGACAAGACATGCAAATAACTAATTATCAATTGGGCACAAACAATTTGGGGATACTAACAAGGAACCAATAGATGAATCTCATTGATATTGTAGCATCCTCCACCAAATCCATAATGATGAAAGATAAGAAGAGGAAGGATGGACTTAAAGCCCAATTGGATCAGTTGCACAAATTCTTGAAGGATGTCTCCACTCCAGTTTCTCAACAAGCTACTACTCCAGAGACCCAAATCCTACTAAGCAAGAAAGAAGTTGATGACTTAGTACAAATGAGGAGTAAGGTGGGGATGATTGATAGGTGGATTGATAGGCTCAATCAAGAGGTTGGTGAAGAGTTGGTTGGTGGTTTTAAAGTTCATGAAGGTGCACTTGAGTTGGTTGAAGAGATGAATCAACATGTTGAGGTCTTGGAGAAACAAGATGAGGAGTATAGAGAACAGGTTAAGAAATTAAAGGACATCAACAAGGTGCCTAAGTCAACTCTTTTGGAGAAATCAATCCTTGAGGAAGATAATGCAAATTTCCTTGAGAAGACATTGAGCATAATCCAGTTTAGATCCAAATTCATCTATGAGCATAAAAATGAGTTAAGGAGGCCAATAAGGACTTGAATGAACACATTGATGAATTGGAGGCAGTGGTTGCTATTTTTCTCAATGTGGACATCCTAGTCAAAGGTCTTCCTCTAGATAAGTTAACGATGAAATGGAGCAACATATTTGAGGAAGTGATGCAAAAAGAAGATGATGGAGAAAACTTGTTATTGGATAGACTTATGGACATCAAGGATGAGGTAAAGGCTGCTAGGAGGGAATTAATCAATTTGAAAGATATGCAAGAATTCGCCTAAGCAGAGTTGAAGAGTTTTAAATTTGAGGATAATTGGGTAGATGGACCTAATCTAGATATTCTTCAACAAGTATTCTCCAGTTATGATGAGTATCTCCTTGACCAAGCAACATGGGAATGAGCTAGAAGCATAATGTTCTCTTCTTGGTAGACAACTTCCTCTGCTCTCCTATTTTGTAGGGTTTTGACATGAGTTGAACTTAAGCTTTCATCCATCAGTTCTACCTTCCTCCTTGGGTGTCAGATTTTGCACAGTAGGGCAATCAACCTTTGAACTGAAGATCAACCAATCTAGTTTCTTCATGTAGTTTTGGTTCCTTGATTAATGGATCTCAATTTTTTATTAAGAGAAATTTATGCATGGCATGCCTATATGTAATTTTGGACTCCATTTTATAAAGGTCGACCGATTGAAGAAGGATTAGCCACCTAATATGATAGTAGATAGGGATTATAGTCTTAGGATTTCATAATTTTTAGCAAGATACTTTGAAAGTTATGTTATACTTGGATACTTTTTACAATTTCATGTTATTGTTAAGTTTGAACCTCAATGATATGTTAATGAATCATAATCATCTGTATTCCAATCAATTGTTATGCCTAATTTTTTTCTATTTGATACAAATCAATAGGGGAAGCCATATTTAAGATTATTTCATTGAATTACTTGTGAATGGAATTACTTTTATGTCTATTGATTTGATTTTATCAATGAGTGAGTGATTTGTTTCAATCTTGAAGTGAAGTTTTAGTGAATGGTTGTGATTGTTGAATTAGCATTGTGAATGTATGCAATGGTGTAGGTTATGCCATGGATAGCATCATGTTATGGTTTTGGTTAATTGATGAAACACTCATTGTCAAGGTACATGTCTAGATGTGAAGAAGTTTTAATCATGTTTTGTTGTTTTGAAGCCATGATCTATCTTTTTCTATTTATTTATACCCCCAAACATAGGTTAATTGATATGATGCAGTTTGTATTCCTTTATACTAGCAGGTCCCTTGAATATTATAGTTGCATTGGCCATTGAGTAACATCAACACAGTTGAGAACCAACTACCAGGACCTTGGAAGATAGATTGCTTTATGTTATCTTTCTTTTTCAGGAGAAATAGGATAGGGATATTTTGTTTAACATTGTTGTGCTATTTTGACCATCAACATGTTGTCAATTATGTATTCCAAAGTGCTCCATGAGAACTAACTTGATAAAAAAGAAACATTGTGGTAGCTTCGGAGGTCATTTTGGGGTGGATAAAACATTGGAACAGGTAAGGAGATTTTATTATTGGCCAAAGATGCAAGTGGATGTCAATTTATTTTTGGAAAGCTATGTAGTTTTCCAAAGAGCCAAGGGTTCTAGTTCAAATGCAGGTCTGTACCAACCCTTAGTAATACCTAATAGACAATGGGAGTCTCTCAGTATGGATTTTGTGTTAGGTTTTCCAAAAAATCAGAGGGGTTATGACAGTGTGTTTGTTGTTGTTGATAGTTTTAGTAAAATGGCTTATTTTATTCCATGTACGTGCACAAGTGATGCTTCTCATATTGTAGGGTTATTTTTCAAAGAGATAGTTAGAATTCATGGCCTACCATTGACTATTGTATCAAATAGGAATTCAAAGTTTGTAGGTCACTTTTAGAGGACCCTTTGGAGGAAGCTTGGAACAAATTTGACCTTTAGTACTTCCTATCATCCATAAATAGATGGGAAGATTGAAGTGGTCAATAAGTCACTTGGAAATCTACTTAGATGCCTCACAAAGGAGCATGGACAACAATGGGACTTGGTTCTTCCACAAGTTGAGTATGCCTATAATGACTCCATCAATAGAAGCATTGGAAAAAAGCCCATTTGAGGTGGTGTATGGAATGAAACCTAGAGGTGTGTTTGAGCTCAGGGATTTGAGTGGAATGGAGAAGAGGAGTGCTAAGGGAGAAGGAATTGTAGAGGCCATGAGGGAAATACACTAGACAGTTAGAGAAAACCTTCCAAAAAGTGTTGAAAAATACAAGAAACATGCAGATTTGAGGAGAAGAGATGTTCAAGTCAAGATAGGAGATTTAGTAATTGCACATTTGAGGAAGGAAAGGTTGCCAAAAGGAAAATAAAAAAGACTATAGATGAAAAATATTGGGCCATGCAAGGTGGTCCACAAATTTGGTGAGAATGCCTATGAGATAGAACTCCCTCTTGGAGTTGCTATCTCTCCAATCTTTAATGTTTCTGACCTTTATCCTTCCAAAGGATTTGTGTTTGTAGGTGAAGAAGCAAGTATTTTAGGTGATCAAGATGAATATTTGGTCAAAGACCTACCACCAAGTTAGCCTTTGAAACTTGAAAGTATTTTGGACACAAAGGAGGTGAAGAGAACAAGGCAAAAAGTGTATAATGAATATCTTGTGAAATGGAAAGGTCTCTCTCCTAAACATACAACATGGATGACAGAGGAGGAAATTAAATGGCATGGAACAACTATTCAAGACCTAATCTCAGATGGAGGCTTAGATTATTTTTCTCCCTAAGTGTATGGTGCAAGGGCACCTAGTCAATTTGGTCAATATGGTCACATGTTTGGTTTTTAGGTGTTTAAAGTCATGTTGTATGTAATAAGGTAATAATAGACCATTTTCAATGTTTTGATTTCATTTGGGGTCAGTTGTAGTTGAGTTGTCAAGTTTTGTAAAGATGTATAAAATGTTGTCAAAAGTTGCTTTACAACTTTGCAAATTTTGTCATGTAAGGGGGATGAACTGTCATGTATTTCAAAAAATAGTTGGGAACCATTGTGTTTGGTATGTTGGTGTTTAAATATGCCTTAAAAACTTTGAGGCAATCTTCTGAATTCATTTTTTTGTGCACAAGCAATAAGAAACTTCAAATTTTTGTGTGTTTTCTTCAAAATTTGTTGCTACAGGAAGTCTGTACGACCTAGTAATGAAGTGAATCTAATTGGAATAGATGTAGGAATTTGCTGAGCATCTTTTGGTTTTTATTTTAAGTTTTTTCATAAGTTTTGAAGCATTTGGCAAGAAAATTTATAGAAACAAGTTAAAAACCTTGAATTTTGAGGGTTTATAGAAAAAACATGGAATAAAAGTCCATTACACTAGTGAAATTCTTTTTAACTCAATGGAATGGCACTAGATAGGTTTATTTTTATGTTAAATAGGATTTTAATTGCAGGGGATGGAGTTTGGGCCTCGTTTGTGCAAGACCTAGCCTAATATCTCAATGTATTAGGCTAGTTTTGATAGGTAGAAATAGGGTTTTGACATTTGGTGAATTGGTAGATGTTTCAATGGATAAAATTTGTTGTTACAGACCCTATGTGACATTTTTAGTGTTGTGGAATGAAGATTGGTGGTTGGGAGAAAGTTTACTAGATACTTGCTTTGTAAAAGAGGCCTAATTAAGCTTAAGGGTAGCGTTGCAGTCCTATTTTGGAGATGATGTTTTGAAACAACCCTAGGAAGAAATCTAATATGTGGAATAATTCCATAAAGGGTATTCTAAATGGTAATTGGTTCGTGGGTTTGAGGCCTTCTTTAAAAGATATGCTAAGTTTTCATGGTTTGATGTCCTACAAGGGAATATGAGTGAATGGTGAGTTAGACACCAAGTTGGGGTTTTTGTGTTTGAAAGATTATTCTAAACTAATTGAATTGTGTTGGGTAAGAGACGTCCACCCTTGCTCTACATCACTTTTTATCCCTATATCTCCTTCTTTCTCACTCTCTCTCTATGTAACATACCCCAAATTTACCACACAAAATTTACCTAAGTTTTAACTTAGAAAAGTAAATAACACAAATCCACAAGTACATGGACATAAAGATTCCTTTTAATTATCATAAAATTGCATTGCATATATCATTACATAATCTCCAATAAATGAAATTCATCTTTCCAATACATTTTACAAATGATTCAATATCATAAACTTGTACATGTCATAACTTTCTTGAGTTCAATGGTTTAGTGGTAGAAGTCCCCACCTATGGATCTCACTTTTGGTCAAGGTGTACACCTATGGATCACGCTCCTTCTATTTCACAAGAATTGACAACCGACTACAAGAGGGAGAGCATCATCCAAGTGTTTTTCCTCCAACCATAGACTTACTACGGTCCCCCACATATCTAACTAACTAGTAAGATGGCCCTCCCTTCAATGAAGAGATTGGTATGTAAACCATAATAAAACACATATGAGTATCTAGTGTTGTGTCCTACATATCTAGTATGACCTTACAAATGATTCCTTCCAACTAGCATGCCACTACTAACTAGTATACAATCTAGGATCAGAGTGAACCAACAAGGTGTAGGCAACAATGTTTACACCTACTCTGGCCAAAGATTCTATATATATAATAATTTGACTTCTATGAGAAGAGTCGTATGTTCTCCCACCTTACTCGACTTGGAAACTATAATGGCCATTGAACCTCATGGGTTACATCCACAATCAAGGTTTAACAAAAGTGATAACACACTATTAAAAACATCTTAGAACTTAAAGGCTTGACACATCCACTAGATTACCCTTTTCCATAGTTGTAAGGTTTGCCCCAATATTATCAATCACAAACAAGGTTTCATTGAAAGTGATGATTCATAAATACTGAATTAATAGACCAAATAGGTTTAATCACAATCATTTGAATACCCGATTACATGCTTGCAACACCTCGGGTCAAAAATTTTCCTCCTATGAACAAGATCTATCCTTTTAATTTCCTAAAAGTAGATACTCTCTTACTTAAATACATAATCAGTTAATACTAATGACTCCATGTCATCAAATAGACACATCTAGTTTTAATCTAAAACACAATCAATATGTCAACATGTATAATAAATTTGAATTAAACTTGATTCAAGAAGATTACTTCTTCTTATTGATTTTTTGACTCTTGGTTGTCATCCAAAAACCATTTGACTGATCTCTAATTCCCTCATGGTCCTTTCCAAGTTATCTGTTGCATCATTTGAACAAGGTTCCTAAGTTTGTAAATAAGTGAGCAATAATATATCCTTTCTCTTATTATGATACACCTATATGCACATATCTAAATGTATGACAAGTTTCTATCTAACTTGGAGGATATGTTTAGCTTGGGAGGAGTCTGTGCTTCTACACATTAAAGTCTCCCCTCATTATGGCTTTTGGTTTCTGATAAGTAAGGTCCTCTTCTATAAGATTAGAATACTGTGATTTGGTATAGACTCTTGGTCAATTATAAGATAATATCATGTTTAAAACTTAGGTAATTGGAACATATATACTTTTCCAATATGTTCTTCAACCCTATCATTGAATAACAATATACTCACATCCAAATGTATACCCTAACCCTAAGGAATAACGTACCCTTATCGCATACGGTATGTACCCACTTGAGAAAATGAGCTCTCTACCCATACAATCTAACCAATACATAGGTATTTCTTTCATGTAACATCATTTGACCTATTTCTACTATGACTCTAAATCATATTATTGTGACAATCATAAATAATCAAGCAATAAATATCCACAATTATAATACATCGATTCTTCACTAACCTCACTATTCAAATGTATATCTAGTCATGATAAACTCATATCATACTCTACAGAGAATACCTAATTTAACTTCATGAAAACTCAAGCATTCATTTCTATCTTTTAGCTAGAGAATGAATTTAATGATTGCACAACAATAACCATTCAACATTCCACTCAAATTCAGAATAAAAGAGTTAAAAAAAGGTAGAATAACAAGTGTGCCTGGAAAGTAAAGCCTCCAACGAATAGCTCTTGCAATTTATACAAATGACTCTACTTGCAACTATCTACATTCTCAGCTTCACAATTCAACTTCTCCTCAATTGAGCAATTCACAAAAACTCACTACAATAATGCTCTCAACTCTCTCAACAAAACTACTCTCTAACTCTCAAAATATACTCTCTATTTGCACTCACAATAGTAAAATAATCTTGGAAAAATGGACAACTAAACAATGAAATGTTGCTTTCAATTTATAGAGAGACTTGAGAAATCTAATGCTATAGATCTACTAACTACTACACCACCTTTCCTAATTTTGCCACATCTCAAAATAGAAAATAAGAATCCAAATTCAATTCAAATGCTAGGCAGATCGATTGGCAACCTAAGAACCCCTTTCTCTCATTGTTGGAAACAAAGAAATGCATAAAATCAACACATACACAATCCTTTGCATACTCTGCTTTTAGCTCTACAGCTGAGTCGACTTGCATTGACTTATTCATCTCTTTTTACTAAGTCAAAGCTTGGAAGATACGACAGCAAACCAACAACATATTCCTATTCTCTTTTGTCTTTCTGTTGTAGCTTCTAATTTCTTATTACTTGCAAATGTTGCACCCCATTTTGGGCGAGTTGGGCAGCTTTATTAACAACAACATATGGTATTGACGCATGTGCATCAGAGTTATATTATAATTCTTATTTCTTGCGCCTTTTATTGCCATCCTTTGGCTACTATTAAGACCTTCATTAATATGCTTTGGATTCAAATGTTTTCAACGCATTTGTATGGAGACTATGCGTATAACTTTCCTCACAGCCCTCTCATATATCATGCGTACATTATACAATGCTATAATAGCTTCCAACGTATATACTTATATACACAAATGGTCACATTCACATTACGTATATATATATATACACACACGTACCTATAATATATTCAACTCAATATATAAATATCTCATGTTTTATCAAAATGGTTTTAACACTATGAATTAATTTGACAAAGCAATCACCTATTAGTCAAAAAGGATAACAGCGTGGTTCAACATATACTGGCATTAACTCAATCAGGTTACTCTACTTGGTACAGTATGTGTGTGTAGACACTCAGATGATCATGACAATGGTTTCCATACCATCCTCTTCTCCTGAATGATACACTCCCTCCCCCTCTAGAGGGTTTGAACTTATTCTGCATCCAACTTAGTACAACTAGAACAAAGTTAACTGATCATAAAATCATATTCATTATATATCATTTGCATCATTAAAGTCCTAAAGAGCAATCTCATCATAATGCATATTCATATATTTCATTCATCTATTGTCCTTTCATCAAAATGTAATCATCCATTAAAAACATATTTAAAGTCATAATCTTACATTAAAAACATATTTACTTGCAAAAGTAAAAGTAATCTACTAACTTAGAAACAATGTGTAACACTCTATTGCAAACATAACATGCGCTTGTTGGTATAGGATTCTTATTATCTTCCTTATTCAAAGGTTTTCTTTAGTTGTGTTTGGATCCCTATAAGAGGATGCATAGTTGATTTGAAGTTGTCACTTCTCTATTAAGATTTTTGTTGCACAAACATCATTTTCTAAATGGCCTACAGATTGACCTCATGAACAACACAAATACATGCAAAAAAAAAACCAATTTTTTTTAATTGACATTCCATACCTCTTCAACATGCCCATTTCTCACCAGCGTGCAATTGCTAGTTAATACCTATACAATATAAAATAGTTAATTGAATTCATTAACAGTTAGAAACCCATTATGGTGAATTTCCATTACATAGTCCATCTTCCTCATAATATTTAACTACAAAGTAGTTGAATACTTGAACCTTATATATTGGTGAATGGGTCAAATACCACATAATCCAAAATGAGATTAATGGAGAAAAAGTCCCCATGCAATAGATAAATATTATATTCTATCCCACATGCACAACTAGCAATTCACCCCATGGTAATTGTTGGACATAAACTATCTTATGTTATATTTTCTCACTTAACACATAGAAAGAATACACAATAATTTATTAGTGAGAATTTCAATGAAGAACTATCCAGCAAAAGGGTAGGCAAGCCATCAAGTTTTGTCTTTCTACAACATTAATTACAAGTGTCACATATAAGGGGAAAAGTAAATGCAAAGTGAAACTAAAATTTGAAGTTGCCATATCTAGCATTAGGTTTATACAAAGAAAATTTTGGTGTTGTCACCTACACATTAAAACAAATGTAAACTTGCAACCAATAATTTTATTTAGAAGGATGTAAAAATCTTGCATTGAGTTGAAGGTTGAATAAACTCTAAAAGATATTTTTCATTTTATGTGAATAGATTGAAGCAATAGTTGGAGGTAGATTGGTTTCTAGTTCTATATAAAGTGAAATCGCTACTGAAACTTTTTAATAATTTATTTATTTTGTTTATATTCTTATAATTCATATTTTAATGGTAATTTGAAGTTTTGAAATTGCTACTAAATCTTTTTTATTCTTTAATAATTATGTTCTTAATTATTATTGTTTATAGGAATAGAAAGCAAGCATAACAATTTCAAAGGATAGCAAGCAATAGGCACATAAATCATTATGTTCTTAATTATTTATATTGTAGTTTATAGGAATAGCAAACAACATGCATAGAAAACAACAATAGGCCTAGGAAAACTTAGAAGAATAACATATTTCCAAAAAATAGCTTTTGTGGGTACTGTATATGGAGCAAGTGTGGAATGTGGAGCCGAGTTTGCTTCCCAAACTTAATATACTAATGATTACAGATCATAAAGGTTTCAAAGAGTTTAGATAGTTTATTTACTTTAGAAGGAAAATAGATCTAAACTCACATAGATAGCATATCTATTTTGTGGTATGCTCCTATTGATAAATGCCTCCCTAATTTGCATGTTCCACATTTGATAATTTAGGTAGTTGTCGGCATCTATTTTTGAGAAATGCCTCCCTAATTTATCTTGTCTTGCACTGACATCTACGAAAATCTTTATCATTGAGCTATTTTTGTGTTGTCATTAACACCATTTCCACCCGCTATCTCATGCTTATTCTTTACTTATAATTTTCTATGCATTAAATTTTTTTATTTTTGAGCTACTTTATATAATTTGTCTTCACAATGGTTCAATGTTTTATTGTAATTGTTAGCGAATGAAATAGAATTTGATAGATAAAACAAGTGATGACTCTAAACCCGGATTTGGCACCGATTCAAATCCGCTAATAGCTCTAAAAAGTGCACAATTGCATTTGTGGATTTTCTCTGAATTTTATCGAGGTACAACTCCCTCACAAGATTTTCAATGCATTTATCTATTCTAGAGAAATGGCATGTGCTTTTAACCAGAAAGCAGAAAAGGTGACTAATGCTAGCTCATAAATATGAAACTAACGCAAGGGTAGAAAACACAACCATTTATGATCAATACAAAGATTGAAAATCATGAGTCTATCAATTCTAGCTAATGTAAATAGATCATACTACAATAAATAAAAGACATATAGCTCATTTTTCAAAGAAAACAAAGCTATATCGTACACATAACACTCAAGTTTGCATACTTCAAATCTTTTAATTTATAACACAGATTATAATCTATTGCAAACTATAATTAATATCACTCCTCAAAAACACCCCCAGCCTGTGTATCCGTGAAGATTCAAAATCCCCTTCATCTATTTTTAATCTCTAATTTATAGTATAGCCAAATCCATTGAACAAACACTAAGGTTGTTACTAAATTAGTGACCTCTTCTATCCCAAACATTTATCAAGAAATTGATAAGATAATTAGAAGTTTTTCCAAGAATAGATATCAGCAGAGAAAATCAATCATCACCTGAGCAACAGCTGCCAAAGGACCAATCATTTCATCCATCTTTAATGCAATGTATAAGGAAACCAAGCGGTAGCATGTGCAAGCTATCCGATGAAGAATTGTAATTCATTTGACACAAATTGGCCATAAATGTGAATTAAATTCACATCAAGTATCAATCTTGAATGAATGCGCCCATGTCTAACCAAAATTCTATAAATTCAAGCAATGTCATTTCTCTCCCAACATCAGTTGCATCCAATATGGCAATCTCCCAAAGCAATGATAATTCTGCGAATGATTACATTGTTATGGAAGAGATTGAGTGCAATCCTCTATTCAAGCATATTTTTGATCAACTGAAAGAGGTCTTCATCATGCAGAGTGAGGTGGAAGAAGAGGTGCTCCAAAGCATCCTAGGTGAGGTGTTTATGAGCCAAGATCATGTGCATAATACTACCATGTTGGAGCGATTTATTTACATAGTTGTCAGGACTTCTGGCCATCGAGACTGGGGCGTGAGGGCACTGGGGCATTTGGTGAGACTTGAATTCCATCACCGTGTCAGGGTGGCGATAAGGTGGCGATAAATGGACTCAGCTACTATCCTCAAACAGGACCAGTAGTTGACACCATTTGCATTGCATTTGCTATTCAAGACGAGATTCTGGAGGAGGTCGTGGCTCTACTATGCACTGGATACTTAGTGAGAAACGACATGGACAGTTTGTTCATGCAATTCTTCTAGTCACATGAGAACCTGCTTTCACCTACTCAAATTGAACATCTGCAAGTTGTTACTGAGAGCATTCAGGTCCTAATGTAACTTACCTTGTGCACCTGAAATACCTTCTTTTTGCCTCTTTTGTGTCTGCCAACCTGGTTTTTGTACTTGAGCCAAGCGATTATAGCTATACTAGCATAATGTAAAAACATTTACATATGAATAAAATATCTTTTTTTGGTGTTATTTTTGTTTTTACATGTATGGTTTGTTGGTTTCTATTTATGTTGTGCTTGGAAAATCACTAGCTTTCTTTTGTATAACATCTTAATTAAGTCACCGGACAAGCAATAATTTGGTTTAAGGTAATATAATCCTTCACAGGCAGCAAAACCCATGGTTCACATAACTTAACAAAACCTCGCCTAGGTTCAAAATGACTTAGACAATGTCACCTAAGGCATAACTTGTGAATGAAGTTTTCAAAATTTGACTTATGACTTAATCGGTTTCGTGCATGCAATTTGGGAGATAAAGGAAGTTGGATGTGACACGAGAAAACTACCCAATGAAGGAAGAATAAGGTTGGCGGTAAAATGGGAGGTTCAGCGAACCTAACAAAACACTGCCCAAGTTCGAAATGGGTGACAAAAGACCACCAAGAACTAGTTTTGGTCCATGACTTAGGCAAAACAATAAGGTAATATCCTAAATAATGACTTAAGGAAAATTTATGTGTAACAATAATATAAAGCTCAATATGAAGGGTGGTGATCTATAGTATAATGATGTAGCTCAATGCATTTAATAGCTACAATAAATGCAATAAAAAGAAAATTTATGACAGGTCAAACCATATAAGATAGTCTGTATGAATTATTTATTCGAACGAACATCTAATACCAACTAGAAAATTGATATTTTTTGCTGATATGACATGTGACAATTTCTATTAGATTGTATTCATCTTTTATGACGAAATTTACCTTATTTTCTAGTAAAGTTTGCTAAACAAAAGAGATGTTTTGCAACGTGAGATAGGTTTCAGGCTAAAACCTCTCACTATATGTAGCCTATCGACTAATTAATAAAAAAATAATAATAAATATATATAAAAATGATATTATAATATTATATAATAAAAATATAATAAAATTATAAAAATAATAATGGGAAATGTTAGCCTAACCCAATCATTAATAATATAATATTAATGGTTATATTATTAACTATAATACAATAATATAAGATTAATATGAATTAAAATCATATTAATTAATCTATATTATAAAATAATCTTATATAAATATATTATAATATAATATAATATTATATAATATTTTAATTAATATACTAATACATTATTATATTAATATTAAGTATTATAATTATATAATTTAATTATGTTACATGACGATTAATTAAATTAAAATTAAATTATTTAAAAATTAATGCTTAAGAAAAATATCTCAACATTACTTATAATTAAGATAGATAAGCTATTTTATGTCACAATTGTGTTTCCAAAATAAAATAAAAAATATTATGTTCTTAATTATTTTTATTGTAGTTTATAGGCATAGCAAGCAACAATGAAAGAATCACCTCTACTAGATGTACTACCTACTTTGGTATTATGAGGATTGCATGCAAATGACTTACCAAAACTAATTTTCCACTCAACTTTTTGTTTCATTGTATCAACTAAAACCTCTTCTTATATATATTTTGATCTTTGGGTTTTCTTCCACTTGCCATAACTAATATTCATTTTGCAACTAGATTCTAGATTTGAAGGTCAAACTAAGTCATCACTAGCCTCAATCAAGATTGAAAAACTTACATTATTAATAGATTTCTTTATAATACTAATCAAGGACCTCTATCTTCTTAGCTACACCATATACTAATGATTAATTAGGGTCTTCAAAATATGAATATATTCAAATCTTCCCTAGAAATAACATCAATTTTTTGGGACAAAAATGATGGCTCATAGTTCTCGAGGGATTTATCAAACTCAAGGAAAAAGGATATATGGTCCTTGATGGTGGAAAAACATGCTCATTTATAAAGAGTGAGGGATAACATGGCAATTATTGATATTATGTAAACCTCCCTTCACTTTGGGGCTGATTAGACCCAAGATGGTATTCTCAGAGGTGGCCCTGGATAGGTTTGTTGTTACGATTGATGACATGCTTTGATGATTTTATTGAAATAGTACCCATATTATGCTTTGACAATTTTATTATAGTAGTACCTATATGTAAGTCTTGATCTCAAACTTTGTCACTAGACTAAACAAACCTACTAGTATGAACTCCATTAAGTTGATGCACACATATAGAACACGATTCTCTTAAGATGAACACTATTAAGGCTTTCTCAAATATTCCTTGGATATAAGAATGAACCATGAAATACATGGAAACCTACTTTCCATTCCTAAACTATTAGTTTATTTTTTTTACATTTGAAGCATGTAGAGAGTCAAGGTTTTTGAGACTGATCCCCTATTTGATTTATAAATTTATATTAGTCCATCAAAAATAACAAATAATAAATAGCAATAGAGGTGTGATACTTAACAACTAAATCTACTTAACAGTCATTCTCCAAACTTTTAAACATTTAAATGCAATAAGAAAGAGACTATTACAAATAACTTGTAGTGAATTAAAATTCTTTGACAAATATCAAGTTCATATTAGAACCACACTAACACATAGGGCGAGGGAAAACTTTAAACAATGGGTCTATCACACCTCATCATTCAAAATATTCCAAAATGCTTATAGCTATCTAAGGAGATATCTAATTATAGATTATTTGTTTTACATAGTCACCTCTTCACTCAAAATCTTCTAAAATCACATCTACCCTCTCAACAATAGTACCACGTTAAATATTGCCATTATTATTGCTTACATCAACAAGAGTCACAAATTTCAACATACATGCATTCACTATAAATTTTCCCCTTCACATTCTAATAAAAGAGATGAATCCTTTATAGGGGCAAACACCAACAACATTTCAAGAGCATGTATTTCATTTGATATGTTCTAATTGATGAGATAAGCTTCATTGGGTCAATTTTGTTGGAATGCATTGATAGTAGGTTATGTCAAGCATTTCCAATCATAGTCAAATTCTATTTGGTGTGTATTTAGTCATCCTCTTTAGTGATCTAGATCAATGACCACCACTAAATAATATTATCATATATGTTATAGTATCATATAGATCAACACTTTGGCAAAGCTTCAAATAGTAGTAACATTGAACAAGATTTTTTGTATCATATAGAGCCAAATCTATTAGATAAGCAACTTCATGAAAATATTCTATGGTGCATTGCGCAAAAGGTTATGTTAAGTTTTAATTTGTGAGTAGCAACAAGTCATGTAAATGGTACATACTAGAATAAGTTGAAGCAATTGTATACACAAATGAAAAAATCCTATAATTATATGAAATATTTTTTCTTCACAAGGCCTTGCAATTCAATTGTCTACATTATGTTATTACAAGCAAGATTAACAATTGTCTTTAAGAATAGGACTAGCAACTCATTCTTATTGCTCTATTTATAGACACAATTAGACTACTCTTTTCTTTCTTTCACTAATTTTCTGATTACTACTATTTTAAATCTACATTGTTGGTCTATATTTTTTTTTGTAAAATCTCTATATTAGCACAAGTATTAAGTTACATATATTTAATAATAAATATAGAATTGTGTATCTTTTAAAACTATAAGCACAAATTATATGTACCTCCAATGACCTAATTTAATATGCTCACCCTTTTGTTTACTTAGTTGTAATTAATGTATTATTGGTTTTTCAAACCTATTATATCATTACATCGAGAGATGTTTATGAGTGACAAAATGGGGTTTGAAATTTTGTGTATATAAAATCAAAAGGATAAGATAAGATAATAAGAATATAATAAGAATATACTATAAATAAAATAAAATAAATGAATAAGATGAGATAATAAGATAAAGATATTATAATAAAAATATAATAATATATTAACAAAAATAATAATAATAGAATAATATAAATAATAATAATATAATAAAAATATAATAATATGATAATAAAAATAATATTTATATAATATAATAATACTTTTAAGCTCTTTGCATCTTCTCCATAGATTTTTCTAAATATAGATATGTTAGTTTATCTCATTTCATTGTGTATTATTCCTTAGTAATAATTTGTTTAGTGTATATTATTGTTTGATATTATTTCTAACAAGAAATCTATTTTCATTGCACAAAATCTTGCAATACAATATCAATATTTTTTAAGCTATTTAATTTTTATTCACCCCCTAAAATTTATTTCAAAGATTTAATTAATAAATGTAATCAAAATTATAAAAAAGTAATAATAAATGTAAATAGTTAAATTATTAAATATAATTAATATTAAAATTTATATGTCACATTTATGTTTGCAAAGTAAAAACAAAACAAAACTTAACCTGCAACCTGTTTGCATCCCTTTGATGTGGATTCACTGTAGGTTTCCCCGCCATTCTTGATTTCACACTAGACAAAATGTTAAAAAATAATAGAATTGGTTTGTTTAGAGAGAAGCATTTGGATGGCCTTCACCACCACAATCAATCGTTATGCCTACAACGAAGACCAAGAAAATGGAACCGTGCAACGACTTGACATTGATTGAAGTTATAACCAAACAAAAATGGAGGTTGTTCACTGGAAAAAAATCTGCTATGTGGCTTACATAATTAGTGGGTGTTTT
Organism: Sequoia sempervirens; assembly: GCA_007258455.2. Lineage (NCBI taxonomy): Eukaryota > Viridiplantae > Streptophyta > Pinopsida > Cupressales > Cupressaceae > Sequoia > Sequoia sempervirens. The sequence goes on from VDFB02058242.1 coordinate 681,631,150, forward strand.
GTAGGTAAAGCCAAACCCATCAAGAACAAAAGAACAAGCAAAGTAATAGGTGTTGAAGAGCTTATGCGTTCATTAGTCCTCCACCACTTCAACAAATTCACCTCCAATAAATCATCGTCAATAATTCATTATCATAATCAACAACATGATGAATTTTGTTGAATATAATTTGTAGAATAAAGTGAAAAAGAAATTGCAGAAATAAAAGATTAAAAAAAATCACAAAACAAGAACACCAGATTTATTGTGGTTCACCATTAATTTAATGGCTACATCCACACTCGGGGATTATCTCTTATTATTCACAAGTTCTGAATTAATTGCATTCAGCCAACAACTTAATTATATAAATTAGTCTCCAACCAATTAATGGAAAACTCCATTCAAAATAGACAACTTCTAAATTGGCCACACATGCCAATAGAAGTAATTACAAAATGAGAAAGCATTTCGAATTATGAAGACAACATGCTAATTTGGGCTTCACTTAACCCAACAATCTCCCACTTGAAGACCAAATTGTTGCTCAGAGATATCCTAGCGCTGCAAAGTTAATGTCAACGCTGCAAAGTTAATGTCAAAGCTGCACAAGTCTGAGAGAAGCTCTACAGAATTTGAACTTCTCTCTTGGAACTATTTTCCTCAACATGTCAGCTAGATTCAATTTTGTGTCAATTTTCGCCACCTGTAGCTTTCCTTCTTCAAGACAATGGTGAATGAAGTGATATCACATCTCTATGTGCTTCGCTCGATTATGAAAGGTTGAATTCTTTGACAAGTGAATAACACTATTGCTATCACAAAAAAGAGTAAAACCAGATTGTTGAAACCATAAATCACCTATTAGTCTCTGCAACCAAATCATTTCCTTTGCCCTTTCAGAAAGAGTAATATATTATGCTTTCGTAGAAGAAAGTGCAACCACCTGTTGCAACCGAGAAACCTAACTGATCGCTGCCCCAACAAAGGTGAATACATAACCAGTGGTAGAACATCGTTTATCCAAATCTCCAGCCATATCTAAATCAACATAACCTTGTAGATGTATTTTCTTACCACCAAAACATAAACCGTGATTAGAAGTACCTTTCAAATACCTGAATATCCAGTGTACTGCCTGCCAATGTTGTTTACCTGTATTACTCATCAATCTACTCACTACTGCCAATGCCTGAGCAATATCCGAACGGGTACAAGTCATGGCATACATTAAACTACCAACTGCTGATGAATATGGAAAACGTTTCATGTATTCTTTTTCTTCATCTATTTTAGGACACATAGCTGAGGATAACTTAAAATGATCAGCCAAAGGAGTACTCACAGATTTGACATTCTTCATATTGAATCTATCTAAGATTTTTAGAATATATTTTTCTTGAGATAATCTAAGTTCTCTCTTTTTCCTATCTCTGATTATATTCATCCCAAGAATCCTCTTTACTGCCCCTAAATCCTTCATGGAAAATCTCTGAGATAAATGTTGTTTTAACTTAAGAACTATCCTCACACTATTGCCAGCAACCAACATATCATCAACATAAAGTAATAAAATGACAAACTCACCATTTGGAAGCTTCTTGTAATAAACACATGGGTCTGAATCACAACGAATGAAATGTTGTTGAGTCATGAAGCTGTCAAATTTTAAATACCACTGCCTTGGGGCTTGCTTGAGCCCATACAAACTCTGCTTCAATCTGCAATATACATGCTCTTGACCCGGTTTTGCAAAACCTTTAGGCCGCTCCATGTATAATTCTTCTTCAACATCTCTATGAAGAAAAGCAGCTTTGACATCTAATTGCTCAAGTTCAAGATCCCAAATGGCTGCCAAGCCTAACACTGCTCAAATAGTGGTCATTCTCACAACTGGTGAAAATATCTCATTGAAATCAATACTTTTTCTTGAGCAAAACCTTTGACAAATAATTTGGCCTTGTAACATTGTTGACCTCCCTCTTTCTCTTTCACACGATACACCCATTTATTCTTTAAAGGTTTTTGATTTGGTAGAAGAATGAAATCCCAAGTGTCATTAACACGCAAATATGCATTTCTTCATTCATTGCCTCCATCCATTGCTCGAATTTGCATCTTTGCAAGCTTGTTTGAAAGTCGCCTCCTCTGCCTCACCACAAAGCAATAATTTATAATTATAATCATCAGATAAAAACAACTGAAAATCATCAAACTTCTTAGGTAGCTTCCTCTTTCGGGATGATCTCCACAATTGAGGACCACTTTCTGATTGCATAACACCCTTTGTTTCTATATTTTCTTGATTATTGTGAAAAATATCACCATTGCCCTATTTTTCAACACTCCCTTGTTGCGTTTTTTTAATTTTCTTCTCTTATACATCTCCATGTGACAAAGATTTGTCAAAAACAGAGCCTCTTATAACAACATCGGTTTGATTTTGAGGCTGCAAATTACTCTTAAAAAGAGAAGAGACATTTGTCGTCTCTACAGGCTAGATGGGATTGACAGAGGGTTGTGTTAAAGGCAGTGCACCAATTAGAGAATGCGTTGGAATCATGGAAGGAAAAATTTGACCTACAAAAGGCTGTGAATAACTTGCCAAGGGCTACGAATGATCATTTGAAGGTTGTGTTGGAGCATTAACAAGCTATGCCTAACTTATCAAAGGTGGATTGCCACGTGAAGAGGATGGTAAGATTAGTGGAGGCTGCGTATGAAATATAGAGGCCTGCAAAACTATTTGTGAAGGCAGCAAATTGCATAATGAAGGCAGCGAACCACTGTGATCAAGCTGCGATTCAAACAAAGACTCTTTTTCATTTGTTAAAGGTTGTGCATCAATTGATAAAGGAAGTGCTGGAGAAATCATGTGCGAAGTTGATAAATGTGAATGGATTTGAATTGGGTGTGAACTAGTGTCTAAAGGCTACGTAATTATTTGTGTGGGCTGCGTATGAAGAGAGGGCAGTGAATTATCAAACAAGGATTGCGCTTGAGGAGCAGGAGGCATCGAGTTAAACAGAAAAGGCTGAGAACTATTAATAGGTTGTGTGCTTGTATAAACAGGGGCACAACATGTGAAGGCAGAGCATGTAAATTAAATGATTGCAAACAAACAAGGGTGCTCGAATTTGAAGAAACTACTAAGGGCTGGGAGAAAGAAACAGAAGTTTGCTTGACACGACCATTGTCAAATATATTAATATCAAAATATTAATTAGAAGATTTGTCCAGAGGCTGCAAACTTGGGAATTTTTTCTTATTGAAAACAACATCCCGACTGCGAACAATCTTCTTTGCAACAGGATCCCACAACCCAAAACCAAATTGATCTTCTCCATAGCCTATAAAAATGCACCTTTTTTATTTGAAATCAAGCTTCGTTCGCTGTTCTTTTGGAATACGCACGAACGCTTCACAGCCAAACACCCATAAATGATGATATGAAATTCTCTTCCCAAGCCATCTCTCCTCTGGAATGTCAAAATCTAAATGAGATGATGGGGCACAGTTGATCAAGTATACTGCAGTGTTGCACGCCTCTTCCCAAAACTCTTTTCCCAAACCGGCATTGGAGAGCATACAACGAGCTCTCTCTAAAATTGTCTGATTCAATCACTTAGCTGCTCCGTTTTCTTGAGGGGTGAATGGAACCACCTTGATTCTACGAATGTCGTTGTCTGCACAGAAATTATCAAACTCCGAGGAACAAAACTCTCCTCCATTTTCAGTTTTCAGAAATTTAATCTTATGCCCTATTTGATTCTCAACAAGAGCTTTGAAGATTTTAAATTTTGAAAAAACTTCTAATTTTTTATTTAACATGTAAATCCAAACTTTTTGAGTATAATTATCAAGAAATGTGACAAAGTAATTTGCACCACCAAATGAAGTTACCTTAGTAGGACCAAAAACGTCTAAATGCCCAAGTGCCAAAGGAGTAGTTTTCTGATCATGGCCTGTCCTCAAGAAGTTGGTCTGACTTTGTTTGCCATAGAGACAATGTTCACAAAACTACAAATCCACTGATTGCAAGTCAGGAAGCTAATCTCGTTGAAGCATTACTTCAAGCCCTTTCTTGCTCATATGACCGAGCCTCTTATGCCAAATTTCTAAATTGTTGTCCATGACTATGATGGTAGCTCCCACTTCACCATGGCATTTTAAAATATAAAGATTACCCAACTTCTTGCCTTTTGCAATCACTAAAACCCCTTTTGTTACTTGTCAATTTTCTAAAGAGAATTTAACATCACACCCAAAAGAAATTAATTGACTGACAAAAATTAAATTTCTTTTCAATAAAGGAATATATCTCACATCCTTTAAAATTCATTTACTACCATTTTTTAAATTTAAAACTATATCACCCTTACCAACAATTTCACATTCCTTATTGTCACCAAGAAAAACTTTACCGAAAGCACCTTCTTGAAATTTTGTAAAAGCTTTGCTACATGAAGTAGCATGGAAAGAAGCTTCAGAATCAAGTACCCAAGAGTGTGCAGTCATGTCTCTGGCAGCCAAGATTAAAACACCATCATCCTTTTCACCTACAGTGTTTGCTTGATTTTTGATGACTGAGTCTTGTGCCTTCTTATAATTCCAACAATTTTTATTTGTGTGGCTTGGCTTGCCACAAAACCAACATGCACCTATTTTACCTTTTGACTACGATCTAGATTTTGACCTCCTTCGATTATTATATTTGCCTATTTCTTTACTTCTACCTCTATTACCAATACTTACAGCCATTAACGTCTCACTAGATGAGGGTTCCTGATTTTTTCTTTGCATATCTGCACTTAGTAAACTGGTTACAACATCATCGAATTTTAGCTTGCTTTTGGCAACCACCAAAGTGCTCACTGTCATCACAACACCTTCCCAACTATTTGGTAAAGAACACAGTAATAAAATAGCTTTGATCTCATCATCCAAATTTATGCCTACAGAAATCCACTGGGTAACTAATGTATTAAATTCATTCAAATGATTGGACATAACCCCTCCTTCTCGCATTTTTAAATTATACAATTTCTTAATAATAAATGCCTTATTGGAAGCAAAAGCCATCTCATACATTGAAGACAATTTGTCCCACAGCTCTTGTGTTGTCTTCTCTGTTGAGACATTATATAAGACATTGTTGGACAATGACAGGAAAATTGTAGCTCTTGTTTTTTTGTCCAGCTTCTCCCATTCTTCATCTGATAGAGATCCTTTCCCTTTGGCTTTGCCAACCAATGCATTCAAAAGATCTTGTTTGATGAGAAGGGATTACATCTACACTTTCCAAAGGCCGAATTTTTGCCTTGCAAACTTTTCAATTTTCCACTTGTTTGCATCTTCCATGGCTACAGAAGTTCTTCACAATCTCCTCCACTGGAAATTTCTCCAACCTACTCTGATACCAATTGTTGAATATAATTTGCAGAATAAAGTGAAAAAGAAATTGCAGAAATAAAAGATTAAAAACAATCTTAAAACAAGAACACTAGATTTATCATGGTTCACCATTAATTTAATGGCTACGTCCACACTCAAGGATTATCTCTTATTATTCACAAGTTCTGAATTAATTACATTCAGCCAACAGCTTAATTATATAAATCAGTCTCCAACCAATTAATGGAAAAATCCATTCAAAATAGACAACTTCTAAATTGGCCACACATGCCAATAGAAGTAATTACAAAATGAGAAAGCATTTCGAATTATGAAGGCAACATGCTAATTTGGGCTTCACTTAACCCAACAAATTTGTCATAAAGATAAATTGTTAGAGATGAATTTGTTGACTGTGAATTTTCCTAAAACCATTTTAGGACAGTTTCTCCAACAATTATACTTCCCTTTCGTAATGGGGAGTCCCCTCTTCTTCATATTGGGAGTCGTCGTGTTGTTGTTTGGTTGGGATGCGGCTACACATTTGAAGTCAAGTTGTCCTTTAAAATTCACAGTAGGTGAGAATACCAAAACTTACCAAGTCTGCAACAACCTAACTTTAGGAGCTACCCTGTCATATAACTACCATGTAGAGAATGGATTGCTAGACATAGCTTTCAAGGCCAAACCTACTGGTTTTGGGGGGTGGGTAGGTTGGGGGATAAACCCACAAGGGCTAAGAATGATTGGCACACAGACTTTGATTGCCTTTATATTGAGTGGTGGAGCACTAGTGATTGAAAGATATGCTTTGGTCTCTAAGTCAGTTGCTTTGAATCCTTCAAAGATTAGCATCAAGGTGACCAACAAGAGTGTTGTGTATGAGAGTAGTGATGGGAAGATAAAAATATTTGTGTCCTTGGTGCTTGAGATCAAGCAGACCAGTGTTAATCAGGTGTGGCAAGTGGGCAACTCAGTCACCAACTTTAGTCCTGGCAAACACAGTACTGCTGCGACAGATCTCAATAGTTTAGGGACACTCAATCTCCTAAGTGGAGCCACCTCTGCTCCTGTAAGTATTGCATTTTCAAGCAAGGATTATTTTCAATTTAATGCCTCTTTTTATATTTAGAGAATGTTAAAGTTTAAAGGTGTAGAGATCCAGGTGAAGGGAGGTTGTTCGGGTTTGTATACATTATTATGCATGGAGAGTTTAAATGGTCTCATTTAATTTTGGTTTAAGTTATTTTTACCTCAAAGGCGTGTCTTATTTGAACTTTCCGAGCTCATTTTGCTCAACGGTGGAAAACGAAAGATAGGGCTTGGTTGACGGTAAAATGAATCTCAGCCGTCCATAATTTTTTGCCATCTTTCTGCTGTTTTTCGCCCTGGTTTTCTGTTTTCCCCGCCGCTATTTTCGTTTCGCCATCGACCGCCTGCAATGCTGGAGAAGCCATGCAAAATGGTTGAAAGCATTTTGCCCATCCGATTCACCGCATTTAATGTTCATGCCTGAAAACTTGACTCGTAGTTAATATTTCTGTTTAGGACACTCATCTCCAAATCAAATCGAATTTGAGGAACCCCAAAATCCTGATATTTTCAGATATTCTGCCGTAGTAGGGTTTCGTAAATTTTTCCTTGCAAACTCTACCCATTTTTTCGGCATCGTTCAGAGGATAACACAATTTGTGCATAATCTTGAGGTAAGTCACTTGCATGAATATCATATTCTTCTCGATGCTTCTTTTGTGTTGATTGAATATCATGGCACCCTCTTTGCACAAGCCCGTACCCTTTGAGATTAGATTCACATCACAACAGAGAAGTGTCTCGCACTTGAAAAACAACTTTCCATCAGTTGAAACATTCCTCTCTCCACAGCTAAATACAAATCCTGTCCAACACAAGACGCCACATTTTTTCATTTAGACGGAAAAATTAGCTTATTCCTTTCTACTCTACTCTTAGGGTTTTACCAGTTTGGGAGTTGTGAGACGAGAGAGGATCCCATCCCCTGTCTGCTCCTACTACATGCTCGACTGTTTTACATCCCTGATATTATAGTGCCAAGTTGAGGATCAATTTTTGCTATACCTGTCCGCACGCAACTGAAGCCATATCAATGGAGGGAACTTAATCCTCGTCCGACTATTCATATTAGGCAAATTTTAACCTCATGGTCTTATAGAGGCGATTGTTTGTTATTTTGTCAAGGGAGTTTGTTCTAAGGACTGGTCTTAATTACCCTATGGCAAGCAAGTTTGAGAGGATTGCATGTGCCAAACTTGTTTTCAGGGACTACATTCAAGAAATCAGTTAAAGAAGGTGATTGTTGTGAGTGATGGAGACAACCTACAATGGGCTTACATGTATGAGTCCATGTATGGGGATAAGCAAGCCATCACCGCATATTATGATCCACTGGATGTGGAGGAGATCTACTTGTTCTCATGGGATTCACTTGATCAGTAATGGAACAACTAGTTCCATCTCTCAATTCATATATTTGGGATGTTCTTTAACCATTCATTGTTTTTATTTGACAACTTATGGTGAGAGTTTAACAAAGAAATCTATCTGGTAATCAAAACTCTATGAGGAAAAAAGTGGAATAGTATCTCATCAGAAAAATTTGTACAGGTCCCTACCTGTAGCAGCACCATTTGTGTGCTTCCTTGAGATCAGAATGTAAAAGATGGTATTTTGTGATGTGTTGATTCTTATTTACTAATTTTGAACATATTGTCAGCCTTATTCATCTGAAATGTGATAAGCTGAAGTCAGTAATGTTTGTTCCCTTTCTCTGTTACCATGGACTTGATACCAATGACTTCCCACTGATTCCTCGGTACAATCTTGTTTTGCGAAAACCAATTGCTTACTGCTCTTAATTACAATCTCGACACTTTTAGAGATCTGTGATATGAAGTCCTCTATCATTTGCTTGATTACATATTCTATTTTCCTTACTTATTGCGCTCAGAAAGCTTAAGACACCTATGTCCTTTGGTATTTATCATTGGCCATTTGAATTCAAAGTTCGTTAAAGGATCACAAATAGAATCATAAGAAAAACATTTTCCAGAGCATTTTGATAGATTCGTAATCTTATACAAATTAAGAAGGATAATTGGAGCACTTGCATTATTTTTGAGAATGTAGAAGACCCCTTTTTAGCTAAATTACGTCCTGTGATATACAGAGACTTATTCCTTTGTATGTGGGTGGTCATGGTCTTCAAGCTAATTCATGACATTATATTATGATTGTTAACAAGTGATGTCTCTTGGCAGTTTTATATGCATTTTTTGGCTTGCGTTTACTTTATATAGCGTGGAGGTCAGACTCAAAGAATCACTGAAAAAAGAGATGGAGGAGGTATGTTAATCTTTCTCAATTTTAGGAGGCAGAGGATTTTCTCTTGCTTAGACGCCATTACATGGGGAATCTATTTTTTTTCAGATGTACCTAGGGCTTGCAACTGACCGGTTATTTTTAATCTGACTGGTTCAGAAATGGGAGGACAGATACTAAGCACTCGGACACTTTTATAATTGCAAGAAAAAAATATATTGTAGAACTGGAATCAATGCCTTCATTTAACAGATAACAACACAATTGTCTTAGAATAGACAAATACATAAATCCGGGTGTACAGGGTTCCTAAAAAGCTCATTGAAACCGGGGCAAGTGACTTACCTCAAGATTCT
>VDFB02058242.1:681640335-681662126 GCA_007258455.2 Sequoia sempervirens
AGATCAGATGTGGGGAGTTCATTTGGGAGGTGACAGGTTACTGAGTTTTTGACAGATGCATGATGGACTGTGTAGGATGTATTGACAGAGATCAGAGATGTGCTATATCTCTGGGTTTTGTATTTTGTCATATGAGGGATTTATGTATGATGGACATGGGACATATGTTATATTATTTTGATATGAGACAGTTCTTAGTGACACCATGTAGTATGTTTCTGTTTATGATGGATGATTATATGCATGTGTATATGGTATTTCTTGGTTTATGTGGATGAATGCGTGATTTATGTTCATGTGTTGATTTATTTATGATACGAGATGAGATGTTCATGTGGATGAGTGGATATATGTATTTATGGATAATTTTACTTAGGCGTATGCACTAGTTTATTGAGATGTATATGTATTTATGGATAATTTTACTTATGCTTATGCACTGGTTTATTGAGATGTATATGTAGATGATTGAATTTATGCACTTATGTAATATGAATATTTGTATGGATGTGAATGGTGATGTTGTATGTGTACCTATGGGATCTAAGATGATGTATATATATGGATGCCTAATTGACTTAATTATCATGTATGTGTGTATGATGGATGTTGTATGAACATTTTATGTATGCAGGATGTGATGTATTATGCGTCTAACACTTTGTGATGCAGGTGGCGATGTACATATGGACCTATCATGTAGTGGTGCAGGGGACGATAGATGTATGGATAATACTCTTATAATGCTAGAGGAAGTAACACATGGCCATAAGTGCCAATAAGAACTGACATGGTAATGGGAGATGGGTACGTGGTGATGGATGTGATTTGGCATCTGTCAAAAGGTATCAGTATCCTGAGAAGAATGAAAGAGAATGGGGGAAGGTATTTGCACAACCAAAACCATAGGGCGAGTATTAATGCAATGATTATGAAAATGCAATCCTAACTCAATTTTGCCATCTTTGGAGCACTGGTTTTTGCTATAGCATAAGACACGATTCACCAAGGTATGGAGGACCGAGGTAGATTAGTGTCCAATGCATGAGACAAACATATCAGACAAGAAGGCTATCCCGATACCCCAAAGTCGCGAGGACCTTGTTCGGGTCCGGTACTGGGATAACCACAAACACAAAAGGATGCCCCAACATAACACAAGACCGTGAGGATCTTGGTGGATACTATGTGGGACAACCAAGAAGACATCATCAAACAAAAGATCAAGATATGCCCCTATGTGGACCAATCAAAACACGCCATAATATGATGGATCATGGCGGTCTTGACAAGTGATGATAGGGAGCTCAAGTGATAAACAAAAACCAAAAGCATCAAAAAGATCACAATCAATTTCAAATGTCCATTGCCATAGGATCCAAGGGATAGATAGAATCAATGAGGTCTGTTAGGAAGGATGTATCCTGTTAAGACCTATGATGGATGCTAAGCGAAAAGATCGGTATGATATAGGATATTTGAAAGTGATTAGGTTCATTGGTACAAGTGGGTTTTGTTTGTTAAGAACCAGCTAGATAAAGGCATAACTTGATGACAACCAGAAGGGAGACAAGACACAACCTAACGACCTAGGGGCTCGGTGGACGATCAAAGATTAGCCTTGCCTACGTGAAAGCGCAGAGCCCTCGTAGTTCATAGAAAAAGACCATGGATAAAGCGGAAAGAGGACAATGGTGACCGATGATGGACACAAAACGCGACCAACAAATGCCCCGGGGGAGGATCAAATGACCAACCTTGCCTACGTGAAAGCGCAGGGGCAATGTAGTTCAATAAAAAGACCATGGAAAAAAGCGAAAAGGGACTAGTGAAGATGAAGGGATGGAGGATCAAAACGAGGTTGATCCAAAAATGCCCTGGGGGCAGATCAAGTGATCAGCCTTGCCGGATTGCGACAAAAGGATGGAAGTGGGACAAGAGGATGAGATCTAGATGGAGACTGACCCGATGGATGATCCTATATGATGACACAGACCAACTGAGAGACATAAACCCAAAGTGGGGAGTAAGGAAGCTCAGGATGAGGGATAGGTAAGGTGGGTCGTCCAACGCTTAATCAACAAATACCAAGCAGCCTAGGCTGATGTGGGTGGGGATGAAAGTGCGGATGAAAGCACAAAATAATTAGGATGCCAAGTAGATAATGATCAAGCCCTCTATGGATGATGCCTGCTGATAGGGTTTCACCATCCATACTTATCCAAGGTGCCACCAAGAGGTGGTTTTCACCATAGGAAAAACTTATTTCTCTTTACTATTTTTGGATTTATTTATTTATTTATTTTTGATAGGGTAGGCCAAGTGGACCTAAGCGTAGAACCTTTTTAAATGGAGAATATTGACAGGTTCGTCAAGGGGAGTTCCTTCCAGAGTAGTTAGCCTGTAGGCTCCAGATCCATATTTGGCAGCGATGATATACGGCCCTAGCTAGTTTGCCTCAAATTTGCCTTTCTTGTCACGGTCTTGTTGAGTATGCTGATTTTCTTTGAGCACAAGTTCACCAACTTGGAATTGCCTGGGGCGAACCTTTTTACTGTAATGACGTTTGAGACGATTTTGGTATACTTGTAGGTGATCATAGGCCCGTATTCTGCATTCATCCAGTAACTCTAGCTATGTAAGTCGTGCAATGCGAGCATCTTCTTCGTTGATGAGGTTTTTCAAAGAAATTCTCAATGAGGGGAGCTCAACTTCGATTGGCAAGACAGCTTCTGCACCGTATACTAAAGAGTAAGGGGTGGCGCCTGTTGGGGTGTGGATGGAGGTGCGGTATGCCTAGAGGGCGGGATGAATGTGAAGGTGCCAATCTCGTCCAGTGTTATTGACCACCTTTTTGAGAATGCGGATGAGGGTTTTGTTGGTCGCTTCTGCCTGACCATTGCCTTGGGGGTAATAAGGCGTAGACCAATGATGCTGAATATGGAAGGTATCACAAAGGTGTTTCATGGCTTGATTTTTAAATGGCTTTCCATTATCAGAAATGATGGTGGATGGGATACCATATCTACAGAGAATATGGTAGAGGATGAATTTAGAAATCTAAGTACCGATGATTTGTGAGAGTGGCATTGCTTCCACCCATTTGGTGAAATACTCAGTTGCGGTGATGATGAATGTATGGCCATCGGATGATGGTGGGTGAATCTTGCCAATCAAGTCGAAACCCCATTGAGATAATGGCCATGGTGCTAGGAGAGGCTGAAGATCTTGAGCTGGAGCGTGAATCAAATCCGCATGCTGTTGGCACGGAAGGCATTTCTTGACAAAGTCACAAGCATCGTGTTCCAAGGTCGGCCAATAGTATCCAGCCCGTAAGATTCTTTTGGCCAGAGCCATACCATTTGAGTGAGCCCCACAAATACCACCATGTACTTCCGTTAGTACCATTTGGGCTTCGGTCTCATTCAGACATCTTAGGAGGATTCCATCATACCCGCATCGATAAAGCGTATCACCAACGATGATGTATCGGGACGAACGATGGATAAAGGATTTACGTTGGTTGCGTGTAAGTTCTGGGGGTATGATATTATGATGGAGGTAGGTGTATATGTCTTGGTACCACGGGGAGGCAAGACCTAGAATATCACACACCATGTCAGTGTCAGGAACATCATATGCAGGGATTAACAATTGTTCAACAAGGAATTCACACTCTGTTCGATCCTTGGGCATGTCAATCAAAGAACCAATAGTGGCCATGGCATCTGCTGCTTTATTCTGCACCTGAGGGATTTGGTCAAACTGTATGGAGGTGAAATATTTCTTGAAATCGTCCACCATACGCTTGTAGGGTAACAGTTTGTCATCTTTTGTGAGGAATTCATCATTAACTTGTCTGATAACCAGCAAGGAATCCCCAAAAAATTTCAAGTGTGTGATGTGCCACTGTTTTGCAATTCTAAGGCCGGTGAGGAGAGCCTCATATTCGGCCATATTGTTGGTACAGGGAAATGCTATCCTGAATGATTTTGGGATGTAATCACCTTGAGGGGTGACTAATAGAATTCTTGCCCCAGATCCATTATGGGTGTATGAGCCATCAAAATATAACGTCCAACTTGGTGCTTCTGTCACTGTGTAGATTTCTTCATCTAGGAATCCAGTGTCTAAGGGGTAAGCATCTACCAATAGTGCTTCGGCCAATTGATCAGCAATAACTTGTCCTTTTATGGCTTTGCGCTCGACATACTCTATGTCAAACTCACTGAGGAGCATGACCCATTTGGCCATGCGGCCAGTCAAAGTGGTTCTAGATAACAGATACTTTAAGGGATCAATTTTAGCGATTAACTTGACTGGGTGAATGATCATGTAATGGCGAAGCTTCTGTGTACTGAAGACTAGTGCGAGGCATGCTTTTTCCATAGGGGAATAATTTAACTCATAGCCAACTAATGTTCGGCTGATGTAGTAGATGGCCCTTTCCTTGAATGACTCATCATGTTGTGCCAATAATGCCCCCAGTGCGACTGAAGTAGCAGAGATATAAAGCAGGAGGGGTTTTCCTGGAATAGGCGGCATCAGAATCGGTGGATGAGCTAAGTATTCCTTGATTTTATCAAAACCCATTTGACACTGCGCTGTCCATCGGAAAGTGGAATCTTTCTTCAAAAGATGGGTAAATGGTTGACATTTATCTGCGAGCTGGGCTATGAACCGTCGGATGGACTGCATCTTTCCCTGGAGGCTCCTTAACTACTTTAGGTTGCGTGGAGGTGGCATGTCCAGAATAGCCTTTATCTTGGCAGGATCAACTTCAATACCTCTGCGAGAGACTATGAAACCCAGCAATTTCCCTGACGTGACCCCAACGACACACTTTTTCGGATTCAGCCGCAACTTATAATGCTCTAACCGCTCGAATATCTTCTTCAGGATGGCCGGATGTTCTGCTCGTGTTTTGGACTTCCCTAATAGGTCATCAACATAGTCTTCCATGATGATATGGATGAGATCATGGAAGATAACGGTCATGGCTCTCTGGTACATTGCCCCCGCATTTTTGAGACCGAAGGGCATGACATTGTAACAAAAGGTGCCCCAGGGAGTTGTGAAGGCAGTTTTGTGTTGGTCTTCAGGTGCAATTTGAATCTGGTTATAACCGGAGAAGCCATCCATAAGGGACAACATCTCATGTTCTGCTGTTAAGTCGACCAACATGTCAATATTAGGAAGAGGGAAATCATCTTTTGGGCAGGCTTTGTTGAGATCCCTAAAATCCGTACAGACCCGAATATCTCTGTTGGGTTTGGCAACTGGGACTATATTAGAGATCCATTCGGAGTAGTCAATTGGTCTGATAAAACCTGCATCCAGCAACTTCTCCAATTCCTTCTTAACTAACAATGCGACTTGCGGGTGCATCTTATGGAGTTTTTGCTTTACAGGCTTGGCATCTGGGCGGATGTCTAAGTGATGAACCACTAAAGCAGGGTCTAAGCCTGGCATGTCTGAGTATGACCACGCAAAGTTGATGATGCCTTCTCAGAGTAGCTGCACAAAGATCATATACTCTTGTTCGGAGAGTGACTTGGCTACATATGTGATCTTCGGACTTTTAGCAATTCCCAAATTAACTTCTTGCGTTTCTTCAATGAGGATAGATGATCTGGCAGAAAGCTAAGTTCCCATAAGGGGAAGATGAATGTCTCCATCTTCCGGCACCTCTTCGAGGTTTTCGCCATTAGATGCATCCTTTATTTTTTACTTTTTCTAGGTCAGGAAGTGCCTCAGGGAGGTTTTCACTAGATGACCTCTTTTTTATTTTTCTTATTTTTATTTTTGCGACTGGAGTGTTCATCCTCCCCCAATCCCATAAGGTTGACGTAGGTGTCCGCAGACATACTGACAGGTGTGGTGTTGTGTAGGTCCCAATCGATGAGTTCAGGGTGACAAAGGGATAGGCTAATGGTGCAAACGGATAAGCATTCGAACATGGATGATAAGTCAGTGTGATCGACATCATCGTACGCATGTATGATAGATTCCTCCTTGGGTATGTCTGCCAATGAGCCCTCGTCCATGGTGATACCATGAGAAGTATGAGATGATGTTGTGAGGCTTTTCTGTTTGCTGTCATACCCAATTCCTACCTTCTTGGGTGACTATGGTGTATCAATGGGTTGCAACCGCCCTTGTTCCTCTTTGCCTAGGCCGCTACCTTGATAGTTATACTTTTCCATGAATTTTGTTGGCCAAGGATACTTTTCTTGAAAATATTTCTTCAGAGGAGTTTCTGGTTCGGGCTCTTCTCGGTAGACCCATTGGCTGATGTCTTCTTCTGGTGCATCGACCTTGACACTCGGAGACCTGAAAGTGGTAGTAGGAATGTTTTTACCACTAAAGGTGATGATCTTGTCTTCCTTTTGTGTGGCATGTGAAGGTTGACTGTACTCATGTGGCGACAGTGGCATGGTGGCTACATTGAGGGCTGTATGCATCTCATACTCACCGCACCCTTTGTCAATGATCTGGACTCTAGTGACTGAAGGATTAGTGGTGGAGGATGGAGTGGTGATCGCGGTGGATGATGGATTGGAGGACAATGACTAGGATGCCCCCATTTCAACCCCAGGACAATAGTGTAAATGGGGAAAAGATGCTTCCAAAGCTTGACAATACTCAAACGGTTGGGGGTTGGCATAGATGGTGACCTCCTGTCTGTTGACCGGGAATTTGAGGCATTGATGGTATGTGGATGGGACGGCTTGCATAGCATGGAGCCATGGGTGGCCAAGGAGGAGATTATACGGTAAGTCCAGATCCAGGACATGGCAGGTAGTATATTGGAGCACAGGTCCCACTTGGATAGGGAGACTGATGATTCCTTCTAAATTTCTCTCTGCATTGTCATAAGCTTTGATTGTAATTATCTGGTTGCTTAGGTCTGCTTGAGTATACCCTACCTGTTTTATGAATTTTAGAGTACATAAATTGAGGGCAGAGCCATTATCTACCAAGACCCTTTTTATTTTATGATGGGAAACTATGACTTCGATATGTAGGGGGCGGTTGTGATGGACGTCAATGTTGGGCATATCATTTTGGCTGAAATGGAGGTGGTGAGACAAAGCCAAGTGTCCCACTAAAGCTTGGAATTGTGTGGGGTCGATGTCATTTGGGATATGGATTTCCTGCAAGGCTTTATTGAGGATCTCTTGATGTACCGGGGAAGACTTAAGCAAATCCAGAATAGATATATGAGCGGGGGTCTTCCTTAGGTGATCAAGGATGTTATATTGAGAGTTTACAGGAGTGGGTTGGATGGGTGCAGAGGCTACAGGGACGGTGATGCGGGCTGTCGCGTAGTCACAGCACATTGAGGGTCTTTGGCTTTAACGTGTATCATGGACACTCGGGGTTCCACCTGCTCAATGTAATGAATAACACCTTCATAATTGAAGGGCACATTCTGATAATTCACATTATTTGTACTGTTGTTTTGGGGATTGCTATTGGAGGTGCTAGGACCTTGACTATGGTTTGGGAAGGCGTTCTGATAGATTTGCAGTTGGGCATTGGATGACGAAGGTTAACTGGGGTCCACCTTGATATCTCCTCGATCAATGAGATCTTGGACATAATTTTTTAAACCTTGACACTTATTCAAGGAGTGTCCCTTGATTTTATGAAAGTCGCAATACTCATTTTCTTTAAACCATGCCGGCTTGGGTTTGGACTCATCGAATGGTTTGGTGATAGGATATGTGATGGGGTAATTGATTTGTAATAATTTGTTAAAAACAACACTCAGGGGTTCACCCAATTGGGCGTATTGACGTTTGGTATTCCCCTGATTTCTTTGGTTTGACTGTTGAGGGGGACGAGGTGCCCCCTGGGGTACTGATATGGCATTGGGTACAGATTGCTGTTGCCCTTGGGATGCATTAGCCACTTGGACATGTTTGGTGTCAATCACTCCATCGTTGATCGCATTCTTGTTTTTGTTCCAGAATCGTGGTTTATCTCCAAATGACTTT
The DNA here is from genome assembly GCA_007258455.2 of Sequoia sempervirens. NCBI lineage: Eukaryota > Viridiplantae > Streptophyta > Pinopsida > Cupressales > Cupressaceae > Sequoia > Sequoia sempervirens. Next base: position 681,648,339 of record VDFB02058242.1, read on the forward strand.
TCTTTATCATGACTGTGTATTTTGATGTGTCCTTTGGCAACAAGGGCACGTTCAAGGATAGGTCCCTTTTCCACTATCTCGGCGAAAGTGGTGACACAGTGTAGTCTGAAATTGTGGGCCATGTTAGGATGAGAATTTTCCATGAAAAGGGTGACCATGTCTTTTTCTTTCAAAGGATTCTTCATTCGACTGGCTAATGCATGCCACCGTTGGAGGTAGCTGGTGAAGGTTTCTCCATCCCGTTGTTTCTCTTTCAGGAGATCTAAGGTGTCAGTATCCTTCCACAAACTGAAAGAGAAGTAGGATACAAACTGCTCTGATAAGTCTGCAAAAGTTTTTATAGACCCCTTTTCGAGAGTCATGAACCAATCTAGGGCATGGCTTGCTAGGCTTCGTGGGAACAAGCGTAAGAGATAGTTATCACTATACATGACTTCTTGACATTGTGCGTAAAACTCCTGCAAGTGAGCCTTAGGATCTTTGTCTCCCTTGTATTTGTCAAATTTTGGAATCTTGAAATGTTTAGGGAATGGGATCAATGAGATGGATGGATCAAACGGATATGGGCATATATCTTCAAATTTGAATGATTGTTTTGTGCCTTCTGCTTGAAGGTCCTTAAGGGCAGCTTTGATTTCCAACAAATCCGAGCTAGCTGGAGGTGGGTTGGGTGGATATTGATGATAAAAATATGAGGGATCTTGTTGAAAGGGTGTCAGATTGTTGAAATGTGGGTTTGGATGATTGGATGATGACACGGCTTGCTGGTAAGATGGGGGATTTTGTTGATATGGGGGTTGTTGTTGTGGGGGATAATATGGATATGTTGAGTAAAAGTGTGGGGTAGGATGTTGTGTGTTGGTTTGTTGGTATTGGGAGTATTGCTGTGATGGATGGGAGGTCGTATAAAGTGGTTGTTGGGGGAATTGTTGTTGGTTATGGTAGTAGTAGTGTTGTGGGGGTTGTTGTGGTGGTGTCGAGTGTTGTATGGACTAAGGTGGGACATTATGTTGCGATTGAACCTTTGGACGCAAAAGGGATGCGAGAAAGGGAGATATGGCTTGGGCAGTAGGTTGAGATGGATTGGCTTGTGATTGGTAGGGTGGTTGTTGTGAAGGGGCCAAAGCATTGTGTATAAGTTGTTGTGGATGAGACGGCGGAGGTAGCATAGGCGTATTTTGTAAAGGGGGTTGTTGGGTTCCGCTCGGAATATTCAGCTGGGGTGTGCCTTGTGGAGGTAATTGAGGTGGAATGGTGGATTGGTGAACCTGTTGAGGTGGTATACTGGTGGCCCCAGGAGGCGGAAGGGATGTGGCAAAGGATGTGCTCCCAATGTTGACTGGAGGTTGATTGGAAGAGAGGGGTGTTGTTAACACCAATGGAGGAGGTTGTGGAACACTTGGTGGCATGTCGTAAGCAAAAGGACTATTGGGGTCAGGCACTTGAGGTCCACCTATAGCTGAGGTCGAAGCATGTGGGGGATAATTAACTTGATAAAGAACGACATTGCCAAATTCAGGTTGATGCCAACCCTCGACTGGAGGAACATTGGAAAAGTATGAACCTTCAGGTGCATTTTGGGACTCTTAGAGTACGTTAGATGGGGTGCCCTTATATTTGGATAAGTCAACATTGGAGGGAGGTTTAACCCCCTTCTCAATCAAGTGGGCCAAGATTTCTTCCCCATGTTTCTCAAGCAAACGGTCAGTCATTTGCACATTAGCGGGATTACTAAAATGTTTCTCAAGTGTGAGTTCAGGTTGGCTAACCATACTTTCTTCACCATGTGGCGAGTTATTCTGATTCTTAGTGTTAGAATGTGATGAAGTACCGTTATGAGGATTATGAGGGGCATTGGTGCCCTTGTTAAGATCTGATGAGACATTGATTGTGTTTTTGGGATCTTGGGGGTTGCTTGGTTGGGCATTCTGAGCTTGATGGTCGGCCATTTTCTTTGCTTGTAAACGGGTCTGAACGGGCATGCAAATGCTAGATGAGTAGGTTAATGTCTTTTTTGAATGATTTGGTTGTGATGGGATTTGGATTGGATCCAATTGGATTTCGGTTACTTGGATTGGATTTTGATTAAATTTGATCGGATTTTGACTGGATTTGATCGGGTTAGATTGGATTTGATTGGATTTGATTGGATTGGATTGGATTTGATTGGATTGAATTGGATTCTGATCGGATTGGATTGGATGTTGATCATATTTTGATTGGATTTTGATCGGATCAGATTGGATTTTGATCAGATTCTAGTCGGATTGGATTGGATTTTGATTAGATTTTGATTGGATTCAATTGGGTTAGATTGGATTTGATTGGATTTGATTGGATTGGACTTTGGATTTTGATTTGGATTGGATTTGGATTTGATTGGATTTGGATTTGGATTTGATTGGATTTGGATTTGGATTGATTGGATTTGGATTTGGATTTGATTTGGATTGAACTTTGGATTTGGATTGAAAGAGATGAGAGGGAGACCTTGAGTTTGATCAAAGGAAGTTACCCTAAATAACCAAGAGCTTTAATTGATTAAGAGGGCGATTACGACACCGAATCCACCCTAAGGTAGGAATGGATTGATTGGGTCGAAGATGATAACTTACGCCACTGAATTCACCTCAAGATGGAGGCAAATTGATTGGGGTCGAAGTTAAAGACCAATAATCAACTTCAAGCGCTATAGTCAATTTGGATAACCGCTTTGTAATACAAGGTTGGGACGGCTTGGTTATGGGTGGTGTTTAGAGATGCAAATGGTAAGAAATTATTGGTGGGTTAGGGAGAAATTAGAATGACTGGGGGATTAAGGATAAATGTGGAGAATGTATGAAAATTATGAATAATGAGATGGAAGTTTAAAAAGGGGTTTGATTGAGGTTTTTGAAGGTTTAAAGTGACAAAACGAAGGCTTGGGATGATGGGGTAATGGTTGGGAATGGTTAAACAATGGTTTAAAGGCTGAAAGGATCCAAACGGGGTGATTTTGGGTATTCAGGAAGGCAGATTTTCCCTTTTACAGTGAAACAGGGGCGTAATTGCACTTCTGCAGTGAAACAGGAGCGTAATTACACTTCTACAGTGAAACAGGGGCGTAATTGCACTTCTGCAGTGAAACAGGGGCGTAATTGCACTTCTGCAGTGGAACAGGGGCGTAATTGCACTTTTGTAGTGAAATAGGGGCGTAATTGCACTTCTGCAGTGGATCAGAGGCTTGGTTTGATGTAAATGGCTATGGCAAGGACTTTAAAATGATAATGATAAGGCCAAACTGTCAAAAGTTCAGTGGTTTATCACAAGAAAATACTCTCAAGCAAATACAACCCTATGATTAGTGTTAAGGGTATGGCCAAAGTGGTCTTAATCTAGGATGCACAAGGTATCTAGGGAGTCCTCGATATAATTTCGGTATGTGAGGCACAACCGTGAACACTAGCCCATCACAAGCATGAGTCGGGAACCCTAGCGAGATACTGAAGGGCTCGGACCAACTCTTCACGTCTATCTAGGTATCACCCTAGCTTCGACGCTCCGCCAATTACGACGTGACTGGATTGGGGTACAACTTTCGCTCTCCCCCCTTTGTATACCCCGCCGGTACGCGTGGTTGGAATTGTCCCTTGGGGTGATGAAATCCCCAAGTAGGTCCCACTATGAAGAAAGCACTAACTGTTTCCAACTACTCCCCAGGCTCACACAAAGTGCAAGGGGAAAGTAGAAACAAGCTAATACTCCCTTAGGGTAACACAAAAAGATAAGAACAGCAAGCAATGAGTATCACTCCCTCTAATTAAGTTACGTTCTTAGATTAATGCAAACAACAAGGATAATTAGAAAATTTTGAGCAAATGGATAGCCCTTCCAGGGGGCGTAGTTGCCCTTCTACAGCAAAACAAGGGCGCAATTGCACTTCTGCAGTAAACAGGAGGGCACAATTGCACTTCTGCAGTAAGCAGGAGGGCGCAATTGCACTTCTGTAGAAAATAGGAGGGCACAATTACACTTTTGCAGTAAGCAGGAGGGCGCAATTGCACTTCTGCAGTAAACAGGAGGGCACAATTGCACTTCTACAGAAAAGTGTTAGAATTTTTTTTTTTGAAATTTCAGCCATGTGGGCGCAGACGCTCTTCTGCAGAAAAGTGTTAGAAAAAAATTGAAATTTCAGCCACGTGGGCGCAGACGCCCTTCTGCAGAAAAGTGTTAGAAAAAATTTGAAATTTCAGCCACGTGGGCGCAGACGCCCTTCTGCAAAAAAGTGTTAATTTTTTTTTTAAAATTTCAGCCACGTGGGCGTAGACGCCCTTCTGCAGAAAAGTGTTAGAAAAAAATTGAAATTTCAGCCACGTGGGCGCAGACGCCCTTCTACAGAAAAGTGTTAGAAAAAATTTGAAATTTCAGCCACGTGGGCGCAGACGCCCTTCTGCAAAAAAGTGTAAGAATTTTTTTTGAAATTTCAGCCACGTGGGCGCATACGCCCTTCTACAGTGAAAACAGGGGCGTAATCGCCCTTCTGCGACGTGTTCCTGCAAAAACTTCAACAACAGCAAACGTAAAGTATGGGAACCCGTTTGTGGGTCCCACCGGGCATGCCAGAAATGTATACCTTAAAATTTATCCTACTCTAGTGCATAAAATAACTCAAAATATGAATGATAATAGACCAAGGACACCTCAAGATTAGCCAAAATAGAGTGTCAAAACAATAAGGAAAATAGATAACATAAGACACAAATGGTTTTACCTTCCTTTGTTGTTGATACCCCTTTGATTGGCCCTTGCTTAGAATGGGATGTGTGCTCCTTGATGGCTCTATTGAGGATCTTTACTATGTGCTTGGATGCAAATGCAAGTGGATGTAATTGAAAATTGGATGGGTTCACAAAATGGCAGCATGTAATTACAAAATGACTAAGTGTTGTAAATGCCCTTGAGGAGGGGGTATTTATAGAGAAACTTGAATTCTCTAGAGAATTCAATGGTCAAGATTGATCCAACAAGGTCAAGATGAAGGGCTATGGTGGGTTGAGAACCCACAAGCCCTCACATCTTGACATGTGGAGGGTGAAGTGGCCAAGGGAGGATGAGGTGGAAATGAGTTGTCAAGAAGGTACATGAGGTGGAAAAAGGACATGCACCTTGGGGGGTGAGAGGATTTCCACAAAAAGGGATTTCTTGTCCCCAAGTAGGAGTGAAAGGGACATTTGAGGAATTTTAGAATTCCTCAAAAATCTACATGGGAAAAGGAAAGGTGGTTGGGGGGATAAATGTGAATTAAAAATTCACATTCCTAGGATAATCTAGAGGGTAAAAGGTGGGCTCCAAAAAGGTGGGACTTGGTCACATGTGGAGATTGTGACAAGTCCAAGGTTCTAGAAGCCTTGTAAGGATAAAATGTGAATTAAAAATTCACATGGAAAGGAGAGAGACATGGGATAAATAAATGAGAATTAAAAATTCTCATGGGAAGGAGAGTCAATGTCTAAAAAGGAAAAATGGAAGAATTGACCAAAAAGTGGTGCTAAATTTAGCTAATGACTTTGGTTAAGGTTGTGCAAACATTGGATTAGGCTAATTAATAGAAGATTAGAGGCAAGTGGCAAATGTAGGAGGATGTGACATTAATCTCTGATTAAGAGGATGCACATCATAACCCTGAATTAATTAAATTAATTCAGATTAGGGTGAGGTTATGGAGGATGTGACAAGGAGAGAGAAAGTGAGGAATTTTAAATTGATTTTTAAATCAAAAAGAGGAAGAATGACTAAATTAAATAAATTAGTGTATTTATTTAATTTAGAGAGGAATAGGGTAAAAGACAAAGTATTAATACTTTACCGATATGAGATGAAAGGTGTAATATTAATTTAATAAATTAATATTAATATGATAGATGGAAAGGAAGTAAATTTAATCATATGGAAGTGATTAAATTTGGATGCCTACAATTACATTCTCAAAATAAAGGATTTTTGAATTTGGTTATTGATCTAACTTCTGGTGAAATTTTTAAAGGTTAAATTTCTACAACTGATTCACTCCCCCTCGCAGTTGTCTTGTTCAACAATTGGTATCAAATCTTGGTTCCTTGGAGAAGAGGTTAACCGCTCACGAAAGGTCTAGGATGGCGAGCAAGATAGTTATTGATTGACCTAAGTTCGATGGCACTGAATAGACTTTCTGGAAGGAAAAGATGGAAGGATATCTGGAATACTATGGATATGATGTTAAGAAGGCTTATAAGACTCCATACACTGCTCCAGCTAATGGTCTGAGTATTGCTGATGAAATCAAGGTTCAAATGAAGCGAACAAGGAGAAATTTATTATGAAGAATAGCCTTTCACATTTCGAATTGATCAAAGTTGTAAATCTGAAAGAAGATGCTATTGACATTCCATCACCTAAAAAATTAATATTAAAATATTTGGAAAGATATTTTAAAGGTTTATAGTAAAAACTTATTATTTAAATATTCAATATATTTAATAAAATATCAATTCACGTATAAGTAATAGTTTAAAGAGGTAGTGGATGAGGATTATCATGAGATGATATTCTTTTTGTGAGATTTCATTTGGTATAAGATTTCATTCATCCTATGAATCTTGAAAATCAAGAGGATAAAAACACTCTCTTAATCATAGAGTTATAATCCCACCCTCAATACCATTTTATTAATTTTCAAAAGTTTTACCATCAAAAGATACAAATCATTATCATCATTATGCAAGAGGTAGAGACAAAAAAGAGGTACAGACAATAAGCCTTGACTATGAGAGTAAATATGCCTATAAGAAACAAGGGGAATGGTCTAACTATTGACATAAGAGGAGCCTAACTCATACTACATGGATGTACTCTACCAAAGGTTAATCAAGTCTTACAAAATTTTATAAAATTCAAGAGGAACTTTCTTGACACAAGATTCAATCTATATATACATAGAAGAAACCACACTCACTTTTTTAATTAGAAAAAAATATATCTAATATTTTTAGTGAAGAAAATAACACTATTTTAGACTTTCAAAATTGAAAAAAATAATAACATTGAAGAAATTATTAAAAAAATTCATAAAATTTAATTTCTTATCTTAATAAATATGTAAATATTTCAACTCGCATCCAAAATCTATTACTAGTCATTATTAAATAATAAGTTTTTATCATAATACTACACTATAAAAAATAAAAATGAGGGAATATAAAAATAAGAGACATATTTAAGGGTCCAAATGTAGCATTTGGAGAAGGTATAAATTTATGCATTGCTAGTTATTCATCTTTAAATGTTGAAATAATTAAGGAACCTCTATTTTTTCTAAGAGATTAGATTTCAATATATCTTATAAATCATGAGGGTAGAAGGATGGTGATGCAAAATATTTGAGTTTTATAGATGGAATTAATATTGACAAAAAGATTTATAAAATTACTTAGAATATATTTGACTAAACATATGTTTTCTCTAATATATGTTGGATAAAATATATGTTACAAAAAATATATAATAGATATAATATATATTTGACTAAATATTTATTTCATCCAAATATATGTTAGCTAAAGCAATTATCTCATCAATGAATTCAAATTTAAAAATATGTTCAATGAAACCTATGACTACTTGAATGTCCCTTCACATACTAAAAATATTCAAATTTACTAGCCATGGGTGGCTTCCTCCATAGAAGGTGTCAAATTAATGTAGAAAACCTATGAATGAGTTCTTAAAATAAACAAATATGTGCAGAGGCATAAAATGTGTAAACTCAATATATTTTTAGCTCTAATTATAAGATTTTAAGAAGGGTTTATAATTTAATTTTATATATGCTTAAATTTTATGAGGGTTTGTAATACTTTATATATATATATATATATAAAAGAAAGACATGTATTATTTAGAAATTAATACCTCTTTATTATGGTTATTAAAAATATATATATTTTTTTAAATATAAACCCCAAATGTATACACACATATATGTATGTATATATAATTATTGATGTTTGGTATCCTAAAATATTTATAGACACAAATCTATCATAATACTTGTATCTCTTTATTCAAAAATTGATAAAAAAAAATTGTTGATAAAAATGTAAAAGTATATTAAACCTCAAGTTTTACTCTTGTAAAATTTAAATCAGTGATAATTTGGATCATCAGTTCATTCTATATGAAATTAAATTTTATAAAAACTTAACAATCCATGATAACTGTCTAATGTATATAATTTTTTTGTATCAAACTGTATATTATATGTTAGATAGTTAATCTTGGAAATCTCTTTATATTCAAAATCAAATAGCATATTTTTCTTGATATCAAATATTTGATGTGTATTTAGGAGGAGGAAAGCAACATTCTATGAGGTTCAAAATTATTTGGTTGAAAAAATTATATTCACTTAATTCTCAACTTATATAGAATAAGAGGAAACCAAAGAAAAGATATCTTGTAGTTTTTAAAAATATATCAAAATAAACAAGCCTTGAAGAATTAGTCTCATAATCTAATCATAAAGATTCCAAAAAAATTATAATCATTACAATTTTGGGAGATAGTGACCTAAATAGAATGTACTCCATGAAGGAAATTAAGAAACATGCAAATAAGTTTGGAATTTTTCAAAATTAGTGTACCATGAGGTTTGATGAGGGTGATCATGATGGATGATTATTTCAATAGTCTTCTTTTTTAAAATAAGATTAAGGAACTAGATACGTAGTATCTTTATGGAGCACAATAATAGTTTATATGTAAATGAAGAAATAAGATAATAATTTTTAAGGTTTGTAATTATGAACGAGCAATTATTTAATCTAATTGATAATCATGAATTGAAATAATTTATTAATATTTTGATATGAGAAACTTGGAAAGGTCCTTATGTGGAATGAATATATAGAAATTAAAAGATAAGATCATAATAGGTAAGGATCATAATCATGAATGAGGAAGTATTTAATCTAATAAGTACTCATGAATTGAAATTTATTCATATTTTGATATGAGAAACTTTGAAAGGTGCTTAGTGGGACAAATTTATTATAATATTTTCATATTATATTTAATTAATGGTCTTCTTATTATTTTATAACAACCAAAGGTTGGTTTATTTTTTAAACATTCTTCTTTCTTTCAAATTGTTTGACCAAAAATATAAAAAATAAAAATATTTTTTATATTCATGTTTAACCATGTCAATCTAGTTGGAATAACATACTCAACATTGAAAGGTTTAATCATATAAGAAACTTTCTATTTTAATATTTTGTAGCCTTTATTATCACTCTATGGAAAAATTATATTCCCTCATAGCAATGTAGATTTAGCGGAATTTAAAAAGTATCTTCCTCTAGTTAGAGGAATTTAAAAAGTATCTTCCTCCAATTAAAATAAAGTTTAGATGATAAGTCCTAGATTTAGTATTCACAATGACTTGGTCTAAAATATAAGCTAGGCATTACTATTTGTAGAAAATGGTAGAGGAATGATAAAATTTTATGGAAATAGGGGTGGTTGGTCTTCCTCTATCCATCTTGTAATTTTTTTAATAAAAATTATCTTGTTGAATGTATAAGGATTGTAAAGTAATCTTTGGAAGCATATTTTAAATTTCAAGATGCATAAAAGATTTTGGCATACTAATTTTTTGGATAAGAATTAAATGGATAATGGTTGTGTTTATGAATTTAATCTTGTTGACAAGGTGTGATCAATAGATTTTCAAGTTAAGAAAAAATAAATGGATAATAAGTAATATTTCTCTTTTTGTTCAAACTATATTATAGTGTATTATTGAATAGAAGTGAAATCTAAGATTGATTTATTACCTTTATTATTCCATTGATTAAGCATAAGGTATGTTTATTTTGATTGAATTGAGAGATGATTTGAGGATTCATGAAAAGCCTCAAGTACATGCTAATCAAAATATGGCAACAAGTGATGGGAGTATGATAGTTTAGATATTACAATAAATTGAGAGACATGGATAAAATTGAGTGAAATAATAAAAAATAAAGTAAAAATAATCTTTAAGACAAATGTAGAAAAAAAGTAATGATGAAATTGTATCTCCACCTAAAAAGGTATACAAATAATGATAATGGCCAAGAGAATGGAAGCCATAAAAATTCATTTGAACATGAAAATTTATTCTTGTTTCAACCAAACTAATTTGGCTTAGATTTTAATGATAAATCTAGAGACATTTAATACGGTCGACAACCATGCAACTTATCTAAGTAACAATTTGATATTTTTCTATATATTTGAATTTTGGGGTATAGTTTATTTATTATTTAAAATATATAGTATTACCTTTTTATAAAGGTTTTGTATCTAAGTCAAGAATAATTAAATGGATAATAGATAATACTCCTCATTTAAAAAATATGTATATTGTAAGTGTATTATTTAGAAGAGTGAAATTTAAGAATGTGTTCTTACTTTTTTTTTTATTGATTAAATATATGGTATGTTTCTATTGATTAAATTGAGAGATGGTTTGGGGTTTCATGGAGATCCTCAAATTTCTGGTAATCAAAATATGAAAATAAGTGGCGCAAGTATGGTAATGTATGCATTACAATATATTATAAGACAAATAAACTGTAGTGAGAGAATAAATATTGAAAACTAGAGTATAAATGTAGGAAAAGGGTGATGAAATTATATCCCCCCTAAAAAAACATAAAAAAGATGACAACGGTTGGAGAATGGAGACTATTGAACATCATTTAAAACATGGTGATTGACTTTTGTTTCAACCAAGGTAGTTTAGTTTAGATTTTAATAACAAGTTTGGAGACATTTGATATAATTGATCACCATGCTCAACCAAGTAATAGTTTGGTTTCTTTCTCTACAACTCAATCTTGAATATATATTTTAAATTATTTTTCAAAAAATAAACAAATAAATACATTATTATTTAGAAGTAAGAAAAAAAGGCCAACTCATTCATGAATATATGTCTATATTACTAATAAATAAATATTATAGATGAAATTATGCATGAAATATCTAGGTGAAAGGAGACACAATAAAGATCTATGATAGAAACAATAATTTTGTAAATGAACATTCTCATTAATGCAATAAAAGAAAATTATAATGAATAGAGAATCTCACCTAGATCTTATCCTATTTAAATGTTTGAAAATGATAATTCATTCAAAATAGAAAAGAAAATAATGGTTAAACCTACTTTTGTGTAGTAATGATGAGTATGTGAGAACAATTCTTGAACTAAGTAGAGGAAAAAATATCTATTATTTGATGTGAGAGTAAGAGACTAATAAGGTAAGAGACTATTTAAATGCTTGAGAATGATAATTCATCCAAAATAGAAAGGAAAGTAATTGTTAAACTTGCTTTTGTGCACTAATGATGAGTATGTGAGAACAATTCTTGAACTAAGTAGAGGAAAAAATATCTATTATTTGATGTGAGAGTAAGAGACTAATAAGGTAAGAGAGTATTTAAATGTTTGAGGTAAGAGAGTATTTAAATGTTTGAGAATGATAATTCATCTGAATTAGAAATGAAAATAATGTTTAAACCTACTTTTGTGCACTAATGATGAGTATGTGAGAACAATTCTTGACCTGAGTAGAGGAAAAAATATCTATTATTTGATGTCAGAGTAAGAGACTAATACTGGTTAAACCTACTTTTGTGCACTAATGGATGAGTATGTGGGAACAATCCTTGAACTTAGTAGAGGTAAAAATGTAGTTTTTGGTGTGAGATTAAAAACTAGTGAATTTCCAATACCTTTTTAAAATTGAAGTATAGGTAAAACTATAATCTTTGATGTGAAAGCGAAAAACTAGTAAAATTCCAATAGCACTAAATGAATAGATAAAAATAATATCATTAATGTGAGAACAAAGGACTAGTGAAGTCTAAATAGTTATGAAAAAGAAAATGCTATTGACATGTCACCACCTAATGCTTAGCATCTAAATATTTATAAAAGTAACTATTTCAGAATGCTTAAAGCAATTTTGTATGATCTTTCTAAGTAACAACCTTCTATAGAATGTGTGAGGGGATAGATAGTACATCATGAAGCATGAATTTCTTAATGGAGATTAAGATCAGGATTTTGAAATTTAAAATTTATATATTATTTTTTTACAAGTAATCAATTTAGGTTAATGGGACAATGAGAAAAATATATTTACTTACAATTCAATAAGAGAAGAAAAATAAAAATAATTCATAATTCACAATGAGTTCATTTGTGCCTTTAAAATTGAGGTTGAAAAGAGGAATTCAAAAGTGAGCTTTGGGACGAATGTGTTGGAATTTGTAATCTTGAGGAGTAACGGACAAATGCATTTAATGTTGTGTCAGATGAGATCTATTTTGGATCATTCCCCCCAGTTGTCGTGTCTAAGTTATGCTGGTCAGTTAATGTTTTGGCAGCAAATTAATTCTGGTAGATGAATTTGAATTTTGAGCGGTAGTTTTGGAAAAGGGCAAGTAAGACAAAAAGCAAGAATATAATGTTTTAGTTCGAGACAACAAATGGACAAAGAAGAATGTTCAGGAGAATAGAACAAAGAAGAAGAACCTGAAGACATTGCACATAGTGTAGAGCTCTAGTGCTCTAGAAATTTGCAGCAGCACAAAGAAAGCTCCAGTGCACCGGGAATCTGGGTAGTTTGGTGTATGAAGTAAATAAAGCCATAGCTTTGATTTTTGTATGTAATCATTTTGAATATAATTTCTTACGTGTTTGAATGAAATAGAAAATATTATGCCTCCTTGTCTTGTTGTCTCCTTTGGTGTGTGTGTGTGTGTTTTCATCTTTGTCCACTTTAGTTGGGTTCTTTTCCCAACAAAACATTTGTGTTGATACTTTTAAAATACAAACCTTGTATTGGATCATCTCTCTAATGAATATAACTACACATTATTAATCCGTATAACAAATAAGATCTTGTAGAGAGTCGTGTTCAAAGAGACCATTAAGACCAACCATAGATTTCGTAATATACTAGACACCTAAATACAAAATAAGATTCTAAGTCATTATTAGAGTCCACAAAAACACATCTCTTGAGATTAAGTTTTGTGGCCCCAGATAAAACTGATAAGAACATACCCAGATTGATTTCTAAAAAAAATCTCAAACCAAAAAGCTTTCTAAAGGTGGTTTCACACACTTAAAGAAGTGAATACCAAACAGCTATGAAGGGAACAGTGGAGAGCACATGAAAGTGGATGGCAACTGAAGTTGAAACCTCAATTATTCTATCATATTATGTAAGACTCAATGTCCTCTACCTACAGTCACGCGCACTGATACAGCATACAGAAAAAGAAAGGTGTTGAATTTTTTTAACAAACATCAATTTATCTCTATACTATTTTGATACGGATCGTCTTTGTCAACTCAGAATGCTTTTGAAAAAGCAGCGGGCCCAGTTTCCGTAAAAATCTGCGAGAAACTATTATCACCACCACCACCCATCTTAACCATTATAAAAATTATTGACTACTATATGAGAGGTGACTATAAATTACAGCACGAGGAGGAATTATTGAGAATAAAGATATCAGATGATGTTTTCCATCTTTCAATGCAATTTGTTCTTTGTGAGGTGGTGATAGTGATGTTGGGAAGATAAGAAAGTTTATCATGTAAACATTGATTGGATGTTTAAAAGCATAGAGTGGTTGTCATCCGAGGTAAGCAAGTTGTTTGTATTGGCAATTTGGATGACAGAAATCAGACAAATATAAAGGAAGTTG
>VDFB02058242.1:681662226-681733224 GCA_007258455.2 Sequoia sempervirens
TAGGGCTCTACTTGCATGATGACCTCTAACAACTAAGGTGTTGATGTTGGGTTGAGTCTCCCTCTTGTTGTACGCCCATCATCCATAACCCCAAAGGTGTGTTTGGACGATTTAGCCATGGAGCGGGAGATTATTTTGCAATATTATGCCCTAATTTGCAAATTCACAAAAAAATGGCCAAAATTATGTGATTCTAGATTTACCCCTATGCCAAGGAGTTTTTTATATTAGAACTTGACTCTAAGGAGGATAGGACGTTGGTGTTGGAGAGTGGCCCTTGGATCTTCCAAGGTGATTTTTTGTGTATGAAACCATGGTTCCTCACCTTTGATCTACGCACAGATGTCTTCACCGTAGCTTATTTTTTGGTATGACTATCATATCTTCCTCTACAATTTTGGGATCTTGACTGTCTGCGGACCATTGGGAATGTCTTAGGGGAAGTATCATTGCACTTCCAAAGAAACAATTGAATATTAGAACTCCACTCATGCTCAAATATGTGTTGAAATGGATTTATCTAACGGCCTCCCTACTAAGATCATGTTGAAGGTGGGAAATAGATGTTGGTCGCAACCTGTGACTATGAGAAAATCACCTTTAGATGTAGGAAATGTTTCTCAATGGACCATTACACTTCCCATTGTCAAAAACAACAAGATGTGGGGAATTTGGTCTCCTTTGGGAAACATTCCTATTGGGATGGGGTTGGGCCTCAACATTATGTCATTCCTCCCAACTCCCCTCAAGTATCAAATCATCCCCAAGTTCCTTTAAAGGACACTAAGGCTTGCTCCCCTCCCTCTCTTGGTGATTTTTCTTCAACTCCAACTGATGTCCATCACAATAATGGGATTGCGATGGAATCCTCAATGGCTACAGGCTATGAAGTTAGTATAGATATTGAATGTTGCCAACCAAAGTATGTTGCCCCATCTTGCTCTCTTGTGTTGATGGAGAATTATGCAGTTACAGGTTGCGTAGGTGGTCCAGAAGTGGAGCACTATCATATAAAAGATGACAGATTGACTAAGGTAAAGAGGAGAAAATAGAATCCTCAACATCATATGATTTTGAAGTCCTCCAAGAAAGGCAGAAATGTGGAATCTTAAGTCTTGTTATTGTAGGTGGCAACAGTAAAAAAATAATAATCTAGAATAGATTGTGTTTCTGATAATGGCATCAGGAACAGTAGGAAGAGATTTGAATGGTCTAGTTTTACCATTGCTTAATAAAATAGATGTAGAGGTGAGTTTGTGGGGATGAGATCCCTCCTCTGTGATCTCACCTGGTGCAGGCCATGTTAAATTCTCACATCATCTAAAGCTTACGTAACAAAAATTAATAAATTAAAAATAGTATTTATTATTGTTAATAAATATTTTTTGATACGTAAGGTAAATTCTATTGATTATCAAATATAATTACAAATGTCTACAGTGCAGGAGCCAAAGATATCCATCACCAATACAAAATTTATAGACCCGTCAACTTCTAGTCATCAACCCAGACCCAAACACTAGACACCTAACAAAAAAAGGATCACAAAGCCACCTGAAATGTGACTCCTAGCCATCGCCGAGCTATCCAAAAACCCCAAAACCAACTCCGAACCAAAGCCACATGTAATTACAAAGGATGCCAAATAGTATATTAATTATATTCACAAACCATTAACCTTGAACTGCCTAACCACCTCCTAAAAACCATTCATTTTTCTGAATTGATCAAACCTAGGGACCCAATCAAAATCATTCATAGGCTTGAGCATCAACACCTTCTTGAGGAAGCTTACCTCATATACCATAATTTTTTGTTGCTTCACTAGAGCCATTCCTTTTAGTTCCTATAGCAGGGGATAGACTTTGACCACCTCGCCAGGTACTATTAACAACAAAAGATCACAAGGTCGAGGTGCACCATGACCCAGGAATTTTGTGTGCAAGATCTCGTCCAACCCTACCAAAAGCTCTTTTTTGGAGAGTTTGCAGACTATCGCCTTCGCCTCCGCTTTTGGTGTGTGAATATTAAGCACACAAGCTAAGAACCGAGAGAAAATGAGGGTGTTAACCTAGAAAGTCTCCAGGTTTGATAAATTCCCCTTTTCCCAATATCATTTTGACTGCTACCATTGTATGATGATCAATCCTTTTTAACCGCTAATTGGTTATCACCTTGAAAGCAGTCTGCCAAACCTTGTAGTCTAGATGGATAGGTGTGTCGAGACCAAAGCTCATTAGCAACTCCACAGAAATCTCCACTATAAACTTGGATCTTTCTACCATGCCCAAAAATAGAGTGCAAGACAAGAAAATGAAAATAAACTTTTAGCAAAATTGTGCCACCCTCCGTTATTTATGGTTCTTTTTCCACCAAAGCTTATTACACTTACAACACTTTGTAAAAGCGTGTGTGCCACCTGAATTTTCTTGCTCACCTACCACCCAGTGACTAGCGTACATGATGAGGAGTCATGATACGCCAACAAGGAGGCTTGCCACATCTAGTCTAATCATCCGTATATTTCCCTCTTAATGCCATTGTTGATGTCAATGAAAAATGACACAATAAACATGATGCATTAACTAAACATCATTTCACCAACCATCGAACAACCCAACTTGCTCAGACATCATTTCCAAAATGACTCCCTATAAAAAGACTTCCCCCCCACCTACTCCAATTTCCAAAGTGTCATGCCGAGTTTTATCACCAAATTTCCTTGAGAGAACCTAGCCTTTCCACAAGAAAATATGTGGAAAGGCTCCCGCCTAGTCACCCACAAGTTCCTTAACTTCCTGTTATGACAAAAACTCTTTTAGTGATTTCCTATCAGCCGCTAGATTGGATAACCAATTTGCTTCAATGTTACCTTCATGGAGGATCTGGGATATAGACACCAAATCAAAACTATACATTAGGTCCAAAGCCTCTTCCAATCTAACCATTAATTTGTAATTGACCATCTTTTGCATTCTGAGAGTGTTGATTATTAGTGAAGAATCTCTTTCAATGGCTAGATTTTTTAATTTTAAATCCTAACACAACTTCAATATGAGGATCACTTCTTGCATTTCTGCCATATTATTTGTCCCCTTCGGAAAAGGATCAAAAAATTGACCTACAACCTTCCCTCACCAATCTCTAACTATACAGCCTGCCCCTAATACTCTCGGGTTGCCACATGAGGTTCCATCAAAATTGAGCTTGTACAAACCTAACTTTGGGGCAACCATTGTATGGTTTTCCTCATTTCCTAATTTTTTGAGCCACATTCCTCGATGGATGGTACCCATAGGCTATTTAGACTAGAACACAACTTTGCATCCCATTCAGTGAACGTACCCTTTTTGGGATCAACCTCCCTCACTCTAGAGTTCACTAGCCCGACTAGGTAGGCTTCAATGTTGTTTTGAAGCAATTGAGGCGATAATTCTTTCTCCTAAAAAATGTGTCTATTCCTTTCTTTCCAAACTTCCTAGATCAACAATGAGGGGCTAGCAATCCAAACACAGCTATATAGCACATGTTTATGTAAAGATGACCAACTCAGTAGAATATCCAAAAGTTTATTTGACATGATAGTTTTCCAATTCAGCTAAGTTAGCAACCACTACCAACAACTTTGAGTGTAGGAGAAATTAAGAAGGTGGTCACTAGTTTCCTCATTTTGCTTGCATAAACAACACTTGGATGGGCCCAAAAAACCTAACTTGGCAAATCTGTCTACCATGAGTACTCGTCCTTGGGCTGTTGCCCAGGTAAAGATCCCAACCTTAGGAAAAAACACCTTGTTCCAACACAGATTGTTGGGAAGCTTACTTCCTCCAATTCCCGCAAAAATTCTATTCTAACCTTATTTCACATTATATTCACCATTTGAAGTAGCTACCCATCTTAAGATATCCAAACTTGCCTTGTGACAGATATTTTGATCCTTCAGCACACCTTCGTAGTAAACTTCTTCTTTAGGATCTAGGCCTAGACCCCACACACTCTTCCATTCAGCCTTAGGTCGGTCATCCTCCAATTTTACTAACATGTAGTCCCTTACCTTATCCCCCCATTATTTCTTAGTGATAGTCCTTACATTCCCAAGCTCAACTAAATTAGACAATTTGGGAAAACCTTCCCAAGAATCCTCCCAGAAGGAGGCACCACTTTCATCTCTGATTTCCCAAGTTAGAAAGTCCAAAATCACTTATCTACAACTGCATATGAAATTCCAAATCCTGGATCCCGTGGGGAGGTTCTTGGAGGTAAAAATTATGTGCTCATCCATGGCCATATACTTCGCCTTTAAAATCTTTTCCCATTTAGATTATTTCCTAGTGTGTGATGCTTAGACCAGTTTGGAACCTGGTGCTTTATTTTGGTAGAGGTGATTCTTTAGGCCTACCCCATCCCTTTCTTTACTTTCACACACCTTCTCCCACTTAACCAAAGGAGATTTGTGGTGCTCAAATTTTCCCTACCAAAAAATTCTTCATTTTCTTGTTCATAATTTTTCACACCTCTGCCAACATGGGGAGGCAAGACGACATATACGATGGCAAGGTAGAAATAATAGCTTTGAGTTTTGTTAAGCGTCTAGCCCAAGACAACCACCTGCACTTCCATGAGGCGATCGTATCCTCCATCTTCTTTACCAAATTTTATCATAATTTTCCTTATTGCACTCCCTTGGAAAGTGGGAGACTGAGGTATTTACAAGGTAGCTTCCCTCTCTTGAATTTCAAAATTCTTAGAATCTTATCCTCTCTATTCACAGGGGTACTGAAGAAAAAAACCATGGATTTAGCTAGGATTACCTCCTGGCATTCCGCAAGTGATTTGCACCCCCTCCACCCTACCACAACTCCAAGCTTTGGTGATACATCTACCAAGGGCCTCAACTATTATAATGAACAAAAAGGGTGACAAGGGGTCCCCTTGGCATAGCCCCCATGGGACACTGAAAAAACCTTAAGGGGACCCATTCAAAAGAACTAAGAATCTTGGGCGAGCAATCCATCCAAAGATCCTATCCAACCAAATCCTACTAAAACCGAAGTCTTTCAAAGTCTTGAAAAGAAATTGCCAATCTCCCTTGTCGTATTCCTTCCTTATGTCAAGCTTGATTAACATTGCTGACTTTTTCATGGTTTGAATGGAATGGATTGCCTCTTGAGAAATTATGACACCATCAAGAATTGATCTTCCTGGTATGAAACTAGTTTGTTCTTATAAAATGATGCTAGAAAGGATTTGTTTTATCCTATTAGCCACTGCTTTGGCCAGAACTTTGTAAATGGTATTGCAAAGGGAGATCGATCTAAACTCATCGAGGGACTCTAGTTTTTCCTTCTTGAGAATCAAGGCAATAAAGGTGTTGTTTACCTCTTTTAGCACCCTTCCTGAACTCTTGGAATCTTCAATTGCCTCATAAATATCCTTTCCCACTATGTCCCAACACTTCTGAAAAAAGCCTGCGGGGAAGCCTTCTAGGCCTAGAACCTTATTAGGATGAATTTGGAAGAGAGCCACTCTAATTTCATTCTCTATGAATTTACTTTTCAAAATCATGTTTTTCTCTTGCGTGATTATCTTTAGGATACATTCCAAAATCTCCTACTGTGCAATTAAGTTCAACCCCGACCACTCATTCAAAAGGTCCTCAAAAAACTCCATCGTGGCTGCCTTTACATCCTCTATCTTTTCCAAGACCCTACCATTACTTATTTTGATGTTGGTGATTCTATTGATCTCCCTACATACCTTAGTTGAATTATGGAAGGACTTTGTGTTCTTTTCACCTGTAGAGAGCCATGTCTCTCTTGATTTCTGACGCTAGAAAATTTCTTCTTTTACCAAGACGTCATTAAATTTCTTTAAAAGCTCATGTTCTTCCAAGAAATGGTGGTTGTCCATCCCATTCTTAATTATTTCTTCTAATAACTTAGCTTCCAAAGCTTCTTCCGTCTTCTTTTTTTCTTCGAAAACTTTTTCTAAATGATCTCTATTTCAAAGCTTCAAATTCTATTTTGTCACTCTTAATTTGGTGACAATGTTGAACATCTTTGAGCCCCCTGGATTACAATTTTCCCACCAGCACTTGATCAAGTGCAGAAAATCTAGGTCTTTATACCACATGTTCTCAAATTTAAATGGACATCTCACCAGAATCCTTTCCCCCACAATCTCTAAAGCTATTGGAAAGTGATCCGAGCCCGAGACAGGAATGATCTTTCTTTCCAAGGTAAATGGAAAGAGGCTTAAATCTCCTCTTAACACGAATCTATCCAATTTCTCAGCTATACTACAAAACCCACTCCTTCTATTTGTCCAAGTGTAGTGACCATTCCCCGTTTGCACATCTAGAAGTATATTCATTTTGACGAAACTTTCAAAATCCAACTGAAAGTGAAGCTTTCTTGTCACTCCATCTCTTTTATTAGACATTTTTAGGATTGTATTGAAATCCCCGCCCAGAACACAAAACTCAAAGGTCGGATCACCACAAACGATATCTAATTATTCTAGACTTATCTTTTCTGAAGGAAATTATTAGGCCCATATACATTGATTAAAATAAAACCGATATTAGAGGCAATACTTCTTACCTTGCAAGTGATCCAGGATCTACTAACTGCCACCTCCTCCAAGAGAACACTTTGTGGCTTCTAGAGGATCATGAGCCCTCCTAAAGGCCCCATTGCATTGACCACAATTAACTTCCATTGCTTCATCTTCTTGCCAAAGCTTACCCTCTCTTGATCACCGAGCTTCATCTCTTGCAACAAATAAATATCTACTGCCATTGATTCTACTTGATGCTTAATGAGGTGACACTTGTTAGGGGAATTTAAGCCCCTAACATTCTAGGTCACGAGTTTCATGGTTGTTCAAGAAGGGCATCACCCTTCCCTACTTTTAGCATCTCACTAATCTTTAGTTGCCCATTCACTTCTCCATCCCATTTGAGTTTTTCCTTATTTGGGATTCTCCCCTGAGTTTTGCAATCTCCATGGTCTGGAGAAGTTTTATTATACTCCTTTTGTCCTATACTCAATTTTCGAGCACACCCTACTCCTTCATAGAAACTCTTTGCCTCTTGCTTGATTTTTTGACTAAGTCCTCTACCTCTTGATCAGATTCATCATTGTCAAGATGCAGTCCAATAGTCCAATCCTCAAATCAATCTTCATTATCAATATTAGTCGCTCCATTTTTAGCCTCATTGGCTAGTTCTGCTAATTTTGTGCCAACTTCCATGAGGGAGTTAAGGTCCTCCTCCCTTACCTTACTACCTAGAAAATCAATGGCATCCACCACCTTTTGTTCAATCTCCCTTTTTTGTTCTTCCAGCACCACCAATTCCTCAACCGAGTCCACAACGTCTCCAGGCACACCTTCCTCTTCCTTCTCTGGTGGGATTAACGAGCCTACCAAAGAAGCTCCCACAAGGGAGCCCTTTGAACCAACCTGATCCTAAGAGTGATGGGTGGGTTCCTACGTCCCTCTAGATGCTAATTTCACCAAATTATAGTCCTTAACAAAGCACTTTTGGGGTATGGGTCCAGAGTTAAATTTTGTACCCAGTTCCCCCAGTCCGTGAAGATTTCTATCTCCTGCCATGTCTGGCTATTGGGTGTGTTCTCCACACAAATTCTGATATAGGAGCTTATACCATCTGAGTCTAGTCTCTCCTCTGCACATACAAAGTTTCCCAAAAATTTTGCAATGTCCGCCAAGATACCTAGAGCCCAAAATTCTAAGGGTAAATTTGACAACTTGTACAGTCCTGAATCCTGTCCAAATTGTGGCGATAAGGATCAAAGCCAATCTGCCATCTACATATATAAAAACCACACCCATCCATGATTCAAAAGCCATTTTCAATTTCCTCCTTGATCTCCAGTGAAGGAAAAACAACCACAAAATAACCTTGCAACAGGGCCTTAAACTTCATATCATCCCCCCATTTCCCATGCCACTGTTTCATGAAACTATCCTAGTTGAGCCTCATACCATACCACCTAATAATCAACCCTAGCCTTTCAAGATGATCCTTTTCCACCTGGAGTTTGAAGGAGCTCAAAACCATAGTTTGTCTTCTCCCTAATGCATGCCTATCACCAAAACCACCATCGTTCCTGGGGGCCTCTGATTGCCCTCGCCTCGGTAGGTTTTGCTCACCGCTTCCATGCTAAGGAAAATTGCCTGGTTGACGCATCCCCTTGCAATCCTGCCTGAATGACCTTGTTCCATTGTTTGCATTGAAAAGATTGTTTGCACCTTGTTGAGGCCTTCAGAACCTGCGATTATGGCCTTGCCAACCTTGACCACCCTTCCCACCATTTGAACGCCAGTGAAAGTTTGAATTTCGCCAACCGTTCCTCCGTGATCCTGGACTTCCTTGATTTTGTTGCTCAATGGATGCATCCCGAGCAACCCCGTGAGTGCATGGCACTTGAGGCCCTCCTCCAATTTTCTTCCTTTCCACGACATGGTCTTTGCAACCCTCGCCATTTCACACCACCTCTATGATTTTTTTCTCATGTTCTGCTCCTTTGATCTCCATCTATTATTGTTAATAATTTAAATATAATATAATTATATGATATTAAATAAAAATTAAATAATATTTATTATTGATTAATAATTAAATATAATATATATAACATTTAATATTATAAAGTTTAAAAGTTAACATGATACATAGTATACTAATAAATTAGAAATATAATAATTTATAATATATTGTTAAATTAATATAAATTATATTATTGAGTGTTTTGTCTAAGTTCATGTTAAAATTTATGTCAATAATATAAAATAGAAATTACTTAAGGTGGTTAAAATTTTCTTGTTAGAATATGATATGTAGTTGTATGGAATGAATTCCAAGTTTTTTGAATTGAATTTGTTCATTTATGTTGTCTCAAAGTCCATAATTTGTAAAAAGACACAATAAAAGATATATCATGCAACTTTTAAAGAGTCATCCATGAACAAAAGAATGACAAATGAAAAAATAAAATGACAAAAAAATTACGATTGAGATGTGTTTCAATCATCTTGCATTGTACTCAAATGATATTAATTATGTACCTCAATAATTAGCTTGCTCATTAGTTTCCTTCAACAATAAGGAGTGTTTGTGTCATTCAAAATGAGCGGACAATGTGTATAAACAATCTTGACCATCAAAAACTTCATTGAAAATCCTTCTTATTTTATTGGACAATTTAATATAATGAAAGAGGATTTAGTTAAAAATGAACACATGGCCACATGTAGACCAAGGAAAATAAATATTTTTTAAAAATATATATATTTTAAAGTTCATAGATTTTTGAAACATAAGAATACATATATTAAATATATAATATATAATATTTATATTTAATAATGTATGTTATAAAAGATAGAATATCTAATAATAAGTATAATTATAGTACATATTTTTATTGCTTGGTAGATATGTATGTGAAGTGTGAAAATGTTTGAACACAACACAAAGTGTTAACTTTTGATAGAATTGCCTCAAAGAAATATGGTCTCAGGGCTTCATTTGTTCAATGATATATTGTTGGTTTGGTTGCTCTAGAAACATTGGTCTAGATTGAATATCAATATTCTGAAGTCACCAAATCCGAATGATGAAGATTTTCCTTTTTCTTGTTTGATTGATTTTGATAATTATGGCGTTAGGAAGATTTACACAGTTCATACAAACCCAGAAGAAATTTAGAGGAAATCACAAATTAGAATCATATTCTAGTTGTAAACTATGTCTACCTGACATGTAAGAATAGCTGAATAGCTAAAAATATGTATGATGAGGATGTAAACTGAATTATCAAGATGATTTCAATTGAATCTTTAACTATCAATTTCATAAATCAGTTAGACCCCTTTGTAGAAGGAATGTCTTTGACATAAATATTCTCATGATTATATGAATGGAAATTTGTACCGTAATCTTATAGGTTAGAATTTGAATGTTCTTCCATAATTTCAAGTTAGTAAATGTCAAATTTGAAACTTGTAAAGCAGGAACAAATTTCAAAAAAATTATCTAATTAAAAAAAGAAACGCTGAATGAAAGCATTAAAGATTTTGTCACATTTATTTATAAAAATACCTCAACAATTTGTATTGTAGTTAATGTATAGCTTATTTGGGTGGAACAAATTCCTTGCATACATAACCAGTGCATGGATTAAAATGTACTGTGTTATACTAGGTGGCTCCACTTTGGAGAACGAGTCTCCCTAAACTGTTGAGATCGGCCGCAGCAGTACTATGTATACCAGGACTCGAGCCGCTGACTGAGCTGCCCACTTGCCACACCTGATTAATAGTGGTTTGGTTGGAATCAAGTACCAAGGATGCAAATATTGTTATCTTCCCACTGCTACTCTCATACACAGCACTCTTGTTGGTCACATTCAGGCTAATAGCTGAGGGATTCAAAGCAGCAGACTTAGACTCCACATCATATGTACCAACAACAGTTGATCCATTAGTCGATTGAAAGGCAATCAAAGCCTGTGTGCCAATCATTGCTAAGCTTCTTGGGTTTATACCCCAACCTACCCACCCCCCCGAAGCAGCGGGCGCGGCCTGGAAAGCTATATCGAACGACCCATTCTCTACAAGGAAGGTATATGACAGAGTAGCTCCTAAAGTCAGGTTGTTGCAGGCATGATAAGTTTTGTTCTCACCTACTGTGAATTCTAAAGGGCAGCTTGCATTCAAAGTCTGTGCATCTGCATTCCAACCAAACAGCAGTGCAATGAGTGCCAATGTGAAGAACAGGGGACTCCCCATTATTCAAATTCTAGCAAATTCGATCCTGAAAATTCAATCGTTCAGGAAGGGAAGTATGATTGTTGGCAAATTGCAGAAACTATGCTCTATTATATAGGGTGAAACAGATGAAGTTGTCAAGAAATTTTATGTAGATAAACGTGTAGATGCTTCTGTGAAAGCTAAAGTCGTCGCTGGGCACTATTTTCTTGGTCGTTGCCGTTGGCTTAAGATTGTTTGTGGCGGTGGAGGCCATCCATATGGTTCTCTGTCTGAACAAATCAAATATCTAGATAAAAACTAGCTGCAATGTCACAAGATGATTTCATAGTGTTGAATACAAAGGCGAGTGTTGAATAGAAAAGGCAAGATATGGGTTATAGTATCCACATCAAAATTAGCTACAATGTCATAAGATGATTTCGTAGAGTTGAATAGAAAAATGATCTTGTGAATTGAAGGCAGGATATTTCTGTCTCAACAAATCAAATGAAATTCACGTCATGGAAGAAATCAAATATATAGGATATAGTATCTAGATCAAAACTAGCTATAATATCATAAAGATGATTTCATAGTGTTGAATACAAAGATAAGAATCATATTAGGATTTATTTTATTGGTAGATTCTATGTTATTTAAAGAAATTACTACAAAGATCTTTTAATAAAAGTTGGGGAACCTCAATAGGCTAAATCCTAGTTAATAAGTTTTTTATGAAAGAAGTTATACACTTTAAGGATGGGTGATTCTATTTTCGAGCATTTCAATTCATTCAACATGATTATAACCC
Source organism: Sequoia sempervirens (assembly GCA_007258455.2). Taxonomy (NCBI): domain Eukaryota; kingdom Viridiplantae; phylum Streptophyta; class Pinopsida; order Cupressales; family Cupressaceae; genus Sequoia; species Sequoia sempervirens. The sequence continues at coordinate 681,673,817 of VDFB02058242.1, forward strand.
AGTTACAATCCATGGGTGTGAATATGGAAGAGGAGGATCAATGCATTGATCATTCTATGTTTTTTTTCCAAACTCATGTGACAATGTAGTAATGGAAGCACTATCTCAAAATTGGTGCTTGAAGAGATTTTGGTTGTTCTTCTCTTAGAAGAGATGAGGAAGAAGGTTACAAAATCCACAAATGAATCCTTGGTTATTCATAGGTAGTCTAAACAAAAAGGGTAAGAAGAAGGACAATGGTAGTTCTAAGCCTCCTAGAAATCCCAAGGTAAAATATTTGAACTATAGAAAAGTGGGCCACTTTAGAAGAGATTACAAGGAGAAAAAGAAGACAAATATCAAATCTTGTAAGGCCCAATCCCTTTGTGGTCCTTGTAGCATCCCTCATTGCTCACCAATTCTTATTGTATTAGTTAATCAAATGTTTCATGAACCTTGTTATCCTTATACAAGTATATCTTTTTTAGGCTTACTTTGGTAGTTGGTCTAACAAAAGTTATGTTGGTTGTGTATATGTTAACCTTAAATCATCTAATGATCCTTATTTTGTGAACTCATTCTAATTACATGAATAATTAGTTGTATGGTGAGAAATCCTTGTGATCATATTGTTAGTTTATTTGTGTGTATGGACTTAACCTGGTGAAGCATCTCTATGGTGAAATCAATTTAAAAGTGAATATTAAATTTTAGATAGAAGAAAAATTAAGTATATAGTGTTATAAATGGAACCTACATAGATTGTAGCTAAGGTGATTTTGTTGTTTTATGTTATGTTGGTGTCACATGTGATTTTCGTACCATTTTGTGTGTGTGCATGTAAATGCACGACATCTAACCATATATATTGTATATGCATTTAATGAGAAATTGGAGTTTTTTAATTTAATTATTGTGTAAATAATGATAATTTTATAGGACTGTTACCTTTACGACTGGTTTAAAATTTAGCGTAATTGAAATTGAGTATTATAAATTGTAATTATAAAGAGAAAGGAGATATATGAAAATGTGAATGGATTGTTATGATGTGTATGAGCATTGTGTTGACCCATAATCTCTTATTTGGATTTTTTTGATAATTCACAATTCTTATAATACAATTTGGCTTAATTATTGTAAGTGAGTAGTATAGTTTCAATCATGCTACTTTTTCTATATTCACATATCTTGGATGTATTAATGTGCACATAAGTGTGCTAGCAAAGTTTATCCAATGAAGGAGCAAGAGATCAAACAAGACTCCCAATTGACATTCCCACTTCACCTCACTAAGTAAGAGGGAGTTTGACTCTAATTTCTAGTTACACCAATCACTCTTGGTCTAGTGTGACCAAGATCCCTCAATGTCACCTCATGTTGTTCTTTGGTAGCATTCCCTTTTGTTTGGTGTATTTAGTTAATCATGTGTAGTTGTGAGCAAGAGATACATTATATCCTAACCTTGTTTTCCCAATTATGCCTTGAACTTAGTTTATGAGGGGATTAAGACTTTGTTGTGTTAAATTCAAAATAAACTTAATGTGTTGTTTATTTTGAACAATGTTTTGAGTGTGATAAAGTTGATATGTGTGTAAGCACCTATTCAAAGTATAAACTCGTATTTTTATTTCTTGTGAATTCTAAATGGGTAAAAACATCTTTTTTTCTCATTTCAAGGTAAAATTGCTTATATATGCCTCTTGTGCATGTCACTCAAATGAGGAGTTACAAGTGGTAATCGAACACTTGTGTGCACTAAAACAATATGAAAATTGAAAATCCAAAAAATGGTTGGATTTTTAATTAAGTTTTTATTTTTTACATTCGTGGGAATTACATATGGTGTCAACGCACAGTGTCAAAGCCAAGTGGCCATTATTAGGATGTGTACATGGATCATTATATGTAATTAAATAATTGATTTTTTAAGTAGTTTTTAGTTGATAAAAATTGAACTCGATTACATCTTATGTTACCTTTTTCATAAAACCCATAGATTACATGAATGATCTATTTACAAATATTTTTTAACTCTAGTTTTGTATATCAATGCCTCACTAATGGTTTACTTGTTTTCTTATTTTCGCTAATGAAATTAATTATTGGAATTAGGTGATTATATATAATATTGAAATAAATGTGAATTTTCCATGAAGTTCTTACATAATGCAGTGAATGTTGTATGTGCAATATCTTCGTAATGGTCTAAAAGTAATTCTTGAAAAGGGTTAGATGTTGATTTCATAAAATGTGATTGTTGTGTTGTAATAGTTATGCTAGTGTATTTAGGTATTTTCAAATTTTATAATGTGAGATGAGAGTGTTAAATAGTAAAAAAATATAGTTAGGGTGTCTTATTATTGATATGCTCAAAGCAATTTTTTACATTTTCTTAGATGTAAATTTGTTTATAATGACTATCATATTAAATGTGCAGTTTAAATGATCTTGTTAGAAGAGATTAACTTTACCTTAGGCTTCTTGAAAAATTATCTCTATGTCTAAAATGTGTACCATACCTTAAAACTTGATCCATGTTGCTCCTTACCCAACATTAATATAGTGATTAAACATGGTTTCACTATGTGATTTCTCAAACACATGTCCTACTTAGTTAACCATGTTAGTTTTGTAAGTAAATTTTCTTACATAGTGAATTGTATTAATCATAAGTTATCTAAACTATACCCATGTGAAACTTAGATTTAAGTAGATTATATGTTATTTGAGTTATTTAAAGGGTGATCAATATATATTTGTGTTAAATTTTAATCAATGAGTAGTTAATACTGTTGGATTGTGAAATTTATAAAAACCTAGAAAGTGAATGTTAAATTCAATGATATATATAGAAAGTGAAAATTTTAATTTAGAACTATAGATAGGCAAATAGGGAGGAATTAAAATATAATTTTATCAAATTTGACTAAAGTTTTGTTCTAGTTTGTCTGAATATGAGTGTTTGATTATTAAAGTTCTTCATATGGTGGCTAGTATACAAGTAGCTTTCAATTAAGAATTGAATATTAATTAGTTTATTATATTTATTTATATATTTTCCTTGTACATCTTAGAGTAAGAATGAAGCATAAATATAGAAAATTGTTGTAAAATGTGGTTGATGGTATAAATATAGGATGTGAAACTTCAATATAACTATATGTACACCTAAGATATAATAAAATGTGTAGAGATATATCAAATGTTATGTTTCATATTATTTTCATTGAATGAATATACTCCTTATGATTTATCAATAATATTGTGTCTATTACATTCTCAAATGTTTGGTAATGCACCTTATAGACAGATTTTCATGTAACTTGTCTTCAAAATTAGATAGTATAAACAATATAATCATAATATGAAGGAGATGATGAACTTATTTACATGATGGAAAAAATAAATCTATGTTAGAATACATAAAAGAGTATTTTAATTGCACGAGTTAAAGGAAATAGAACTAGTGTTGTGTTAGCAAGTGGAATTTAGCTTCGTAAAAATATCATGATGTAAAAATGTTAAAAGATGGTGATGATAATATGAAACAAAATGATTGTTGAACTACATTTTGAAAGTGATTGAAATAAGTTAGAAATTATTATGTTGAAATAATATAATGATAATTATATTTAAAATAATCAATTAAAAGTATGAAACTAATAGAATAAAATCATATGTGTGTGTCCACTTTTTGTGTGGTCAAATGTGGAAGAAGCATATGACATCCAAAGAATAAAGTGTGATATGTGAACACCCAATGAATTTTGTGAGTATTACTTGAGCTTAGATTTTGGTGTGATATTATTTAATAAAATGAAATATTTTGATTACGATAAAATGGGAAGGTCCCATACCCATTACAAAATGACCATAGAGGCAAATTAGAGGAGTCTCACAAGAAATGAGACTACAAAAATACTAAAAATCCAACAAACAAAGAAGGACTCCCAAATTAGAGAAAGAACTAGCTTCAAGCAAGAGAGAAGCAGAACCCAACAAAGCTTTTGGTCGGAGCTTGGAATTAGAGAAAAGGTTTTGGAAGGACCCATAACCATAAGAAACAATAATCAAGGTGGTTTGAATCCAAAATTCACCATAGGCTTCAGAAGAGGGGCAAGGTTAGTCCTTCCATTTTTCAAAACAAGTGAAGGATTCTCGAGTACTAGTTTCCTTTTAACCTTGTGAGCAATACCTTCTCCCTCAATAGACAAGACTAGTGATCTCTCTTCCAAAGGGAAATGATGGTAGCCAAGGGCACTTTATCCTCTTTTGTTCCCAATGTCAATTCCTCTTGGTAAGAGTTCCACATTTTATGAAGATCATGACACAACAATGAAAAATCCCCATATTATGGAAGCAATGCCTCTAAGAGGTCTCATAAAGGAGTTTTTTTTCCAAACCCCAAACTTGGAGCATAAATTAACACAGTTACGTAGCTCAGAACCAACCTCTATGCAAAAAAAAATCTGTCATAAAAAAAACACATTCTAGCTTTGATGACATTATCAACAATAATAAATTGACCAATGGCATTAGCAATGTCATGGATAATACTTTCATCCTAGAACTCCAAAGATAGAATTGGGAGACAAACCCAGATTGGGACCAAGTTAATTTTGGAATCAAACCCATCAGAACACTTGTAAATGAAGAAAGGCCTTACCGAAAAACCAAGGACCACCCATAAGAGCATGGGAACAATCTTCAACAAAGTTGAAAGAGAAAAGGAGGAACCTATTTTTCATAGCCTTCACACTTAGAAGACTATTATCAGCCCAAACCTCAAATTCCTAGCTACGAATAAGATCAATGTTTGGTCTATATCCCAAAAATCTTCCAATAAGAGTAGAATGTAAACCAATAGTAGCTCTAGATATCCACTTATCAGGAATAGATAAATTAGAATAATGTAAAGTAGGAGAATGAGAGACCTCCACAGAGCAAGAAGGCATAGTTTCCACATCCCACACACTAGTAGCAGAGATCGGCAAGGGAGAAAAAACAAGAAGATCAGACTACAAACTAAACTTAGATAGAGGAGAAAGATTTGTGGGAGGGGGCAGAAGAAAGCCCTTCTTGAGAGATTTACTATCAAGTAGCCTATTCCTAGCTAAAACAAGCTTAAAAAACCCCAACCCCAAAGCCCCATGCTTAGTAGCAATATTACGTAGGGATTCCAACCACATAGCTAGAGGACACACTCCATTGCTGGGGGATGCAAAAGGATGCCAACATGCAACCAATGATCCTTTAGCCCATATTCATCATCCTCATCTTTCAAATCGCCCTCTCCATCAACGTTGACTATGCAAACTCCAAAGCTGCCACCTCCTATTCCTCCATCACTTAGGGTTATCACTCTTGTTTCCACGTCCATCACTTTGATTAAGTTATCATGAAAAAATCAAAGCTATTTTTTTGTAAAATGAAGTGTTGTGGAAGTAATGTGTAAACCAATTGTGTGCCCCCAACTTAAATTGTTATTATTTTTTGTTAATTATTGATGGTGGTGACCTCCCACTAACAATAACTCACTAATGCATGAGCATCATTTTAAATTCATCCATTTTAATCAAGTTTCGAGAAGTGATTATTGATTGATGATGGTCTCTTTTGGTAATGCTAATAATAACCTTTCTAATTTGGTAAAATCATTTCAATAACTATTAATAGTGATGGATCCTCCTCCTAGCTAGAGTTATTGGAGGTTGTGCTCCTTGTTTAAATCATGTGGACTCTCTATGTAAAATTTATTTATAGGATACATATGGGGAAATGATCATGACATCTAGGATGAATCATTATTCTCCTTGATTGTATCATTAATGAAGTAATGTATGATAATAAGGTAATTGACCATATTTTAGGATACATGATTATTTATCATTGGAGTATCACATATCCTGAAGTTATTTGACTTTTTAGAGATATGTGTTAGAGAACTAGTGTTGTATGGATGTGATACCCTATTATTAGTATTAATATTTCTATTATTACTTGAACCATGTTTTATCACATAATAATGGTTCTTGATATTGAGTTCTAGCATAGATACTTGGTGTGGAGTAGCATCATACTAATCCTTTGAGATGCTATGCCATTGAAGGTTGTATGGATAGATAGTTGCATGCTTAGTGAGGTTTTATGTGTGTATTATTTCTAGGAGTTTTAAATCCATCACCCTTACTACTCATAGAGAGTTTTGGCTATGCCATTGAGATATATGTGTGTATTAGTGTAGGGGGTTTTGACTCCATCCCATTATCACTTTTGAGGGATTCCAACCATATTTCTTGAGTTAGTGTGAAAGGAGTCTATTAGGGATAGAACCTATTTCCTTTTAGCATAAAAAAGCATGCTACTATTGGTATTGGTGACAAGGAATTGTGTTGCGACTCTTGTGATATTTTTTTCCTCAAGGATGTAGTATTGCTACACTATTGCATTTGGATAGATGTGGGAGTTATGATAGTTTTTTTGTGATATAACTTTATGGACCTACTATCATTACCTAAAAGAAACATTTGTGGGACCAAATAAGTTGTGGTGTACATTATCAAAGAGGAATTGGTAATACTAGGGGTATATTTTCAATGTTATTGCTAACCAAGAAGAAAAAATTGGGGGGATTATCCATCCACAAAAATCTCACCTTGATTTTAAGGAATTCATAAATAAAAATTACTTCATTGAATTCCCCAAAAAAATGGAAAATTTACTCAAACTAATAGAAGGTCAAACTTCCACTATATTACAAAGATCTTGATAGGAACTAATTGAATCCAATGTGGCCATCAAGAACTTTAAGAAATTTAGGCTCTATAATTATATTTTCTAGGCCAAACCATTTTCCAATTACTCTAAATATCTTTGAAGATAGGACCCTAAATAAATGTCATTTTAATTTTGAAGCCATGTAGTTTAGAGATCAAAAATTCCATCCTCTTTGTAAAACTTGGTGGAGAAGTTTTCATCAAATAAAAAATTCAAGGATGTTGCAATTATGTTCCAAACTAAAATTCATTAAAAATAAAATAAGAGATTGGAACAAAATCCCTTCTAAAAACATTTTTGAGGAGAAATTAAGAGTCAAGCAATAGTTCCATGATCTAAATGGATTTGTTATAAGAAATGGTATGAACCAAGAGTTCTTCTAACTAGAAAATAGTTTAGAAAAAGAGTTGCAAGAGATCATTTCTTGAGAAGAAATATATTGGAGGAAAAAACAAGGGAGCGATGGTTAAAGGAGAGAGATAGAATATTTTCACGTGCCTAGTAAGATAAGATGACAACAAAATCACATAGATCACATGCCTATGGAGCAAAAGTTGGTCCAAAATGGCTAAAAAAGGCTCCAAAGGACTGGTTTACAGGTCAAGTCCGCCCCTGGATGGGTCAGGTCCACCCCTGGATGGTCAGGTCCACCTATCAAGAGGGCAGGTCCACCTTCCAGGAGGTTTAAACATGGCTTTTGAAAAGATCACTAACGCAAAGGACTCAAAAAATAGCAAACATCAATGAAAAGGATATGGCTAAGTCAATTAATCAGACAATCACTGGTTTCACACAAATAAGACAATTCAAACAGGATAATCCTAAGTCTAGTAAAAAGGGTATGGCAGACAAAGTCTTCTATTCTAGAATGAACATGGTTGCTAAGGAGTCCTCGATATACACTCGGTACGTGAGGCCCAAACCGTGAACACCAACCTATTACAAGCGTGAGTCGGGAGCCTTAGCAAGATACTAAAGGCTCAGACCAACTCTTCACGTCATCCCGATGCTTCACTAATTACAACGTGGTTGGATTGAGGTACAACTTTCACTCTCCCTCCTTTATATACCCCGCCAATATGCGTGGTTGGAATCGTCCCTTGGGGTGATGAAATCCCCAAGCAGGTCCTGCTACGAAAAGAAAAAGAGGATGACTCAAAGGACTTGGTAAGCTACGATTTCTTGTCACCCAGGATCGCCAAATGGTGCAAGGGGATTGGATACGTCAAATAGCTTACCAACTATTACCGCAAACAAGGTTAATTGACACCCCTAATTAAACTGTGTCTAAGTTATGCAAGACATCAAGCGGAAATTGATAAATAACTAACCTTGCAAGGAAAATTGTTAGTGAGTCTCATCCTTGTTCCTCACCAAATGCCAATTAGATGCTTTCACAAACTCAAACAAAGCACGTTAGGGGGTTAGAAACACTTAAAATAACCAAAAAAAGTGTTAAAAGATGAACTTTCACCTTCTGGAAAAAGCTGTCTAGGGAAAATCCGCTTGTCTAGAGGGCAGGTCCACCTATTTGGAGGGCGGATCTACCTATCTAGAGGGTACGTCCACCTGTCTGCATGTCAGATCCGTCTATCTATAGGTCAGGTCCGCCCCTCTATGAAAAAATTGCAAAAAACACTTTTTGGAGCCTGTGGAGGGCAGGTCCACCCCTGGGCAAGGTCGGGTCCGCCTATGGAGGTCAAGTCCACCTATGTAGAGGTCAGGTCAACCCCTAGATTGTCGGGTCTGCCTGTCTATAGGTTGGGTCCGCCCCTCTATGAACCTGCACCTACAAAAAGTAAAAAAATAGCAAACGTGAAAGAAAGAGACCCGTTTGTGGGTCCCATTAGGCGTGCCAGAAATGTGATAGGGGGAAAATACTTGTTAGAAAATGAACAGCAAACAAAAGAGTGCAAATAAGAACTACAAACACCCTACACCTCAAGATTGGCCTAATGATTAACTTAACTAAGCAAAATGAAATATTTCACCTTGTTGAGTTGTCATTTGGTTGGCCCTTCGATCTTCGATGTTGTATGCTCCTTGGGTCACAAGAGATGCAAGCTATGAAATGAGATGAGAATGGAAAATGAGTGAAAATGGATGCAAGTATGAGAATTTGGTTAAGTATGGCTCAAGAGAAAATTTTGCAAGAGTTTGGCTAGCATAAATGATCTCCCCCAAAATGAAAGAAAAGAGGGGGTATTTATAGAGAATTTTGGACTCTCTAAGGAAATGGATAGTTGAGATTGAGCCACCAAGATCAAGATGTAGGGATAAGGTGAGTTGAGAGCTCACAAGCCCTCACATCTTGACATGTGGCATGTGAAGTGGCTTGTAAGAGATGATGTGTACATGAGTTGGAAGGAGAGTACATGACATGGAGGTAGTACATAGTACCTTGGGATTGGGGCAAGATCTCCTCATAAAGAAGGTCCTTGTCCCCATGTGGGTGAGAGGACATGTGAGGAATTAAAACTTCCTCAAATATACTCATGGGGATGATAAAATAAATTTTAAATTCCAAGGAATGTATAGGGGAATTAAATGTGAATTAAAAATTCACATGGGGAATGGAGTGCCTTCTCCAAAAGGAGAAAGTTATTAAGAAGGTTGACTTAGGACACATTCCATAAATGATATGGGGATTAAGTTAACCTAACTGAGTGATTAAGGTTGTGCAAGTACTTGATTAGACAAATTAATAACAGATTAAAAGCAAGTGGAAAATTATGGAGTATGTGACCCTAATGATGATTAGGGGTGTGCACATCTTAATCATAAATTAATTATGATTAAGAAAGAGGATTAGAATGTTAAGAGGGATTAGAGAACAACTTGCAAAAGTTGGAGGATGTGACAATGAGAGAGAAAGTGAGGAATTTAAAATAAATTTAAAATTCCAAGATATAATATGACTAAATTAAATAAAGTGGTGTATTTATTTAATTTAAAGAGGAAAGAGGGGAAACGTATTTATTAAATTAAATACTTTGGAAACCTTATGTAGGACATGAAATATTAATTAAATGAATGATTTAATTAATAGCGGCAAAGAGGATGAATTAAATGAGCAAAGAGATGATTAAGGAGATGCCTTTGACTATATGGAAGTAGTCAAATTTAGATGTCTACATTTTTCCCCTCTTCGAAACACTATTAGGATAATAGGGTTTCGAAGAAAATAAAATACAGACGACTCTATGGAAGAAGTAACCAGAAAAGAGATGTCCCAGCATGGGAGAGTTTGTGTGAGCTACCCAAACGGAGGAGGATTAAAGGGGATGCCCTAGTCTTGCAAGAGAAGGTTTATGATGGAAGATTGGGAGAGAATGGTAGGGTATGCCCCCTTGAGAAGGCGGATGGGGAAGGAAAAGGGGACCCGGGCAACTTCTCGAAAGTATGAAGTGGTATATGTCCTTGGAAAGAGCACGAAAAACCAAGAAGATTGACGCTTGAACGGAGAAAAATGGATAAACAGTGCGCAAATGGTGGCCCCAGGAAGATAGAGGGTGATTGGATTAGTTGGGGGGAAAATATTCCCTTTATTTTAAAAGGTAAAAAAGGGAGGGAAAGGCTATAAAAGGTAATTATAAGAATTATCTCTCCTCATTTGGACAGCTTTGAAGTGAGGAGAGGGAGAAAAGGAGAGGATGAGAGGGAGAGTGTACGATGCCAGAGTACAATACCGACATCATCCACCGAGGGGACGAGAGGCGACGCTTCTTCAGCAAGTGTGTCGTGCCACATCAAGTTAGCTCCAAACCCAACTTTGTGATTTTTGTCATTGTGCTTAAATTATTTTAAAATTTAAAAACATGGGTTTTGTCAGGTCGAGACGGATGAAAAATGGGTAGGAGGGAAGAAAAACAAAAGTTAGGGGGCACGAAATTATGCTAGGGTTTGGTAGACTGGCGAAGCCATCTGCGCCCTAGCAGGTCAGGTCCTCCTGTGCGCGGGCGAGTCCACCCACGGGCATGGACGAGTATGCTTGGGTTCGGTCGAGTCCACCCATGGGCGTGGGCGGGTCCGCCTGCAGACCTGGGCGGGTCGGCCTGGGATCGAGTGGGTTTGCCCAGGCTCGGGCGTATCTGCCCGGAGTTGGGCGGAGGCCCACCCATGAGCTCAGTCGAGTCTGCTCGGGCTTGGACGGAGACCTGCCCACGGGCTCAAGCGAGTCCGCCCAGGCTCCGGTGGGTCTGCCCGTAGCCGGGCGGGTCTGCCCGGGCACCAAGGCGGGTCCGCCCATGGAGTCGAGCGAGTCCTCCCAAGCTGGGGCGGGTCTGCCTGGGCACCAGGGTGGGTCCACCCATGGAGCCGGGTGGGACTGCTCGAGTTGGGGCGGGTCCGCCCAGGGACTAGGGCGAGTCCGCCGGGGGACTAGGGCGAGTCTATCCCAAGCCAGGGTGAGGATCTGAGAGGACCGAAAAGAAGAAATATGGAAAGGTAAGGGAAAAGGGAGGAAAGAGGTAGGATTCAGAAGGGGGAATCTTGGGGCGGGAAGAAGAAAGATAAAAAAGGGGGCAAAACGACGCCAGGGGAAACTAACATAGTGTTTATGTTATGGATGCAGAATGTTGAGAGCTTGCGGATGCAGGAGAGACGGTTCGAGGTGCTGAGGAGATGTATGGTAGCGATGACCGGCGTAGATCACTAGAGGTTAGCTGAGGCGGAACTATTCCACATGCTAGCTTACCTGATGATTAAGGCCCACAGGGCCATGTTGACAGCCTTCATAGAGCGTTGGGACTCGGCGACATCGACATTTCATCTACTGACTGGGGAGATGATAGTGACTCTGGAGGATGTATGGCTAATTTTGAGGCTCCCAATAGCAGGGCTTACAGTTAGCAAGTGAGGCACTAGATGATTCTGTGCAGGTTGTATTTGGCAATGATGAGCTATCGATTCAACGGTAGCAGCTGGACATGGACAGATGCTTGTCTTGTAGGGTACCGGCATTGTCGTTGTACCTAGCAGGGCTAATTAGCGGGATACTAGTGCCAAACCAGAGTGGTCGATTCTTGTATCTCAGGTTTTTTGAGGTGATCCGACACATCATCGAGGGTCGAGAGGGTCAGTTTGCATGGGGGACCTGTATGCTGGCACAACTATACCGAGATATGCATAGGATATGTTATCGACAGTTGTTGAGTGTGACACAAGTCACACTACTACAGGTGTGGGCTTAGGAGTACATCAGGGTGACTATGTTGATCATGCGAAGAGCAGGAGAGCAAGATGACAGAGAGGATGTAGCCTAGGGATGGGGGGCATAGGCGGGAGCGATACTGCGGTATCGGGATGTTAGAGATGTGGATGTGTGGAGGAGATGAGTGGATGATGTGCAGGCGGAGATGATAGTATAGCGTCCGTATATGCTGCGGCACTTCAAGGGCTAGAGGGATGAGGAGGAGGCACACAACGGGTACTTTTTCACCCGTTGTTATATTATTGGGTGAAGTTTGCATGTATTGGAGCTGCATAGACCCGATTGGGTGACGCGATAGTTTGGAGTGAGGCAGGATATTCCTCCAGGGCAGGTGATGTTCCGACGATTGACATGAGAGCAACCATGGGGGGTTTAGCTGGATTTGGATGCAGTGTGGGAGGAGTTGGAGGCACTACAATTTGTGCCATACGTAGACAGGAAAGAGGGGCAGAGAGATGCAGGGATGACAGATCGATATCGTCAGTGGTTTAGGTAACATCCACCTCCACGAATTACCCTAGTAGTGCCGATTGAGGGAGCAGTAGGGTTCGGATCAGAAGATGAGAGATGATTGAGGGCGGAGGGACTAGTACCTTAAGGATGACAGAGAGGAAGATAGCAGGGGTAGGGACAGGAGGCGGTTAGAGCAGCTGAGGAGCCAGTGAGGGTAGGGTGGAGGAGGAGATGATGGTGCAGAGCCCGAGGAGGGGATGGAGCAGAGGAGGGAGAGGATGAGGCCAGGGCTGTGACACAGTAGGATAGGGGGCTGGACGTCTAGAGAGAGAGGAATCAGGAGGTATGTGCATCCCCAGGAGGTCAACAGCATGAGTGAGTGGAGGAGGCCGAGGCTAGCAGAGTGCGAGAGAGACAGGAGGCAGACATTGCCACAGGAGGGAAGCAGTGACAGAGACAGGACGAGGGCGAGGCCAGTGGAGAGCAGGAGAGGATGGCAGGGAGAGAGGGAGCCCCCTCGGTGATTGATGTCGATTTGATGGAGGCGTTGACAGAGAGTGATGGGTATGAGCCATGGGAGATGGACATTGACTCTAATGTGTATGACATCCAACCACTGTCGACAACACCACCTAGAGGAGAGGGTCTCGTGGTGGTGTTGAGAGAGACTCTAGAGAGACTATGCCTTAGTGAGTAGCAATTACAGCAAACAGAGGCAGAGTGGGTCGGATTTGAGGCAGAGGTGAGTGGGCTACAAGCACAATTCATCCAGTGTGAGAGATATTAATCAAACTTGGCCACGTTCGTGTCAGATGTTGAGAGGAGATTATTGAGAGAGAGGGATGAGGCATGGGATGAGGCAGTTGACCTGCGGGCAGAAGTAGAGAGGTTGCAAGTGGAGGTGGCTAGGGAGCATGAGGAGGGAGATGCAGTGAGATGGGAGAGAGACTGGTTGGTGGCAGAGGTAGCGATACGGCAGGTTGTTGGAGGAGGGACAGGGCAGAGTCGTCAAAGATTGGGGTCAGGATTGTCAGAGATATAGAGGGTCTGCAAGGATAGCTATAGCGGTTATGGAGAGAGAGCAGATTTGCATCGGGAGCGGGCTGAGCTCAGAGACAGAGTGGACTATTTAGAGTACACAGTTGGGGATATGGGATTGATGCAGCAAAGAGAGGAGGAGATGAGGAGAGAGATATGTATGCTGCAAACAGAGAGAGACATGGCACAAGCACAGGTGCAGGTCATAGAGGTAGAGAGGGATGTGGTATAGGCATGTTCTTAAGTGTCCCAGAGTGAGAGGCAGGTGGTAGAGGCAGAGGTTCAATCTCTTCAGAGATAGAGGGATGCAGCGATGTCACAGGTGTTAGGTCTTCAACGAGAGTGAGAGCGAGATGCTGCCGAGTTGAGACTTCAAGCACTTCAAAGGGACAAAGATGCAGTAGAGGCTCGGGCACAGACCACGTATAGGGAGAGAGATGTCGTAGAGGTACAGATGCAGACATTGCAGAGTGAGCGGGACACATCACAGACTCAGCTACAGGCAGCGCATGGTGAGGGGGGCGATCCAGAGGCAGAGGTACAAGGATTATGTGCACAGTTACAGACTAAAGAGGCTTAGAGAGACAGGGCTACAGAGCAGGTACAACAGCTAATAGTGGTACAGGAGGCCTAGGTATAGGAGAAGAGAGCTATTAGCAGAGATCGAGATAGGTATAGACTTGAGCGGAATGTCGCTAGGCATCAGGTTGCACAGCGAGATGATTATATGCAGGAGGCGAGTTACTGGAGGTGTGTGTATGAGCATGTTGTTCTAGATCTGGCATAGCACACAACGCACTACATCAAATAGGTACCTCAGATGCCAGCACCGTCCCAGTCATTAGGAACGTGTACCAGAGTGTATAGTGACTATCGGCGGACTCCTTCTCCTCTCGGTGGTTACCAGGGGACTCCCACGCACAGAGGGCCAGTGCCTGACTCTTCGCAGAGATCAAACGTGGGTAGCTCACAGTAGAGCAGTCAGAGAGTAGATGACAAGATACCAGTTTTTTGACAGACACAAGATGGAGGTTTAGTACTTATCGACAAAGATCATAGGTGCTCTACATCTCTGTATTTTGTACCTTATTTGATGATATATGATGGATATGTGGTAGATTATGCTTGAGGCTTTGTGACGAGATGTACATTGTATTATTTTGATTATGATATGGGACAACCCTTATTGACACTATGCATTATGTTTTTTTTGTGATGGATGATTCGATTGATGTATGCATATGTATATGACATTTCATTCCTATGTGGATGTATGATCTGATTTATTTATGCACATGTAGATGATACTGCATGCTTATGTGGATGGACACTTTGGTTTATATATGCACTTGTTTATGATACTTCATTCTTATATGGATGGATGATTTGATTTATTTATGCACATGTTTATGATGCTTCATGCTTATGTGGATGGGCACTTTGGTTTATGTATGCACATGTTTATAATACTTCATTCTTATGTAGATGGATTATTATGCATATATTAATGTTGATAATGCAGGATGATATGAATATTTGGTACGAAATGTAATTAAGATGTAGCCAACACTATGTTTTGGCAGGTGATAGTGCATGTATTATGTAAATATTAAGATGGACATGTATGGGTTAAATGAAACTATGATGTTTAATCTAGTCAGCCTATGAACTATGAAATATATTGAACCTATAATTTAACATCAAATGTGAATGAAAGATGAGTTCCTATAATGCAAACCTAAGTGTTAGTAAGGACTTGCATGGGAGTGCAGATAGGTGATAGGTGTATGGTGGGTGTGATACTGAACCTGTCAAAAAACCATTGGTACCCTGAGAGGAAGATCAAGAGGGAAAAGAGAGTCAAGCTTGCACAACCTAAATCACAAGTACTAGGTCATGAAGAAGGCTGAACTAAGAGTGTATGTAGTGAAATGAAATGCAGTCAAGAACGCAATTTTCCATCTTTGGAGCATTGATTTTTACTATAGCATAAGATACCAAATACCCTGATATGTAAGATCAAGGCAAGTTGGCATCCAATGCATGAAACAAACACAACAAAAAAAAAGGCTATCCTAACATCCCAAGGTCATGATGACCTTGGTTGGGCCAGGTATTGGGATAACCACAAACACACAAGGATTCCCCAACGTAACACAAGACCTCAGGGATCTTGGTGGGTACTACATGGGACAACTGAGAAGACAACAACAAAGAAAAGATCAAGATACGCCCCTATGTTGACAATTCAAAGCACACCATGATATGATGGATCAAGGTGACCATGACGAGTGCTGATAGGGAGCTCAAATGATAAATAGAGTCCAAAAGCATCAAAAGATCACAATCAATTTCAAACGTCCTTTGCCATAGGATCAGGGGGATGGATGGGATTGATGTGGTCTGCTAGGAAGGATGCATCCTGTTGAGACCGATGATGGATACTACACTAGAATGACCCAGTTGATGCAAGATGTTTTTCATTAACCAGATCTCCTGAAACTAGGGGATTTTGTTTGTGAAGAATGATCCAGACAAGGACACGGACTGGCACACCCTATAGACCTAGGGGCTTGGGGGCTGATCAAAGATTAGCCTTACCTACATGAAAGCGCAGAGCCCTCATAGTTCAAGAAAATACTATGGATAAAGTGGAAAGAAGACAATGGTGATTGATGATGAATGGCACATGTCATGAAATGAAAATTCCTTGGGGGAGGATCAAATGATCAACCTTGCCTACATGACAGTGCAGGGGCAACGTAGTTCTACTAAAGACTTGACAGGATGAGAGCTAGATGGAGACTGACACGATGGGGGGGCTATATGAAGACACAAACTGACCAACGATTAGACAAATGACATAAGTTCAGAGTGGGATACTGAAAAGCTCAGGATGAGGGATAGCCAAGATGGATCGTCCAATGCTTAATCAAGAGATATACAAATTGGCCAAGGATGGGATGGGTGGGGATGATATTGCAGATGAAAGTATAAAATAACCAGAACGCCAGGTAGATAATGAATAAGCCCTCTATGGATAATTCCTGTTACCAGGTTTTCATCACCCGTACTTATCCAAGGCACCACAAAAAAGTGGTTTTCACCATAGGACGATTTTATTTCTCTTTACTATTTTTCGATTTTATTTTATTTTTATTTTTTTTATAGGTGGGGTCACCAAGCGGACTTAGGTGTAGAACCTCTTTAGATGCATGATATTGATAGGTTCGTCAAGAGGCTCTCCTTCAAAGGTAGCAAGTCTGTATACCCCCGATCCATATTTAGCGGTTATGATGTAAGGACCCAACTAGTTTACCTCAAATTTTCCCTTTTTATCACGGTCCTGTTGGGTGCGCTTGTTCTCTTTAAGGACAAGATCACCAACCTATAACTGTCGAGGAAGAAACTTCTTATTTTAATTATGCTTGAGGCGGTTTTGGTATGCTTGCAGATGATCATAGGCTTTGATTCTTCTTTCATCAAGTAACTCTAGTTGTGCAAGCCGTGCAACATGAGCATCCTCCTCGCTGATAAGGTTCTTCAGAGAAATCCTTAATGATGGGAGCTCAACTTCAATTGGAAAGATGGCTTTGGCACCATACACTAATGAATAAGGGGTGGCACTTGTAGGGGTGTAGATGGATGTGAGATATGCCCAGAGGGTAGGATGAATATGAAGGTGCCAATCTCGACCAGTGTTATTGACAACCTTTTTGAGGATGTGGATAAGGGTCTTGTTGGTTGCTTATGCCTGACCATTACCCTGGGGGTAATAAGGCGTGGACCAATGATGCTAGATATGAAAGGTGTCACAGAGATGTTTCATGGCCTGGTTTTTAAAAGGTCTTCCATTATCAGAGAGAATAGTGGATGGGATACCATATCTGTAGAGAATATGATAAAGGATGAATTTTGAGATCTAAGTACTGGTGATCTATGAGAGTGGAATTGCTTCCACCCACTTGGTGAAGTACTCAGTAGCAGTAATTATGAATGTATGGTTGTCGGAAGATGGTGGGTAAATATTTTCAATCAAGTTGAAACCCCATTGAGAGAAGGGCCACGGTGCTAGGAGGGGCTGAAGGTCCTGTGCTGGAGCGTGAATCAAATCTGTGTTGCTAGCAGGGAAGGCATTTCTTCATGAATTCACAAGAATCATGTTCTAATGTAGGCCAATAATATCCAGCTTGGAGAATCCTTTTGGCCAAAGCCATACCATTTGAATGAGCCCCACAAATACCACTATGTACTTCCATTAGTGCAGTATGGGCTTCAATATCATTCAGACATCTAAGGAGGATTCTATCATACCCGTGATGATAAAGCGTATCACTGACGATAATGTATCGAGAAGAGTGATGAACGAAAGATTTGAGTTGATTGCGTATAAGATCTGGAGGGAGAGTATTATCATGCAGATAGGAATATATGTCTTGGTACCATGGGGAAGTGGGACCCACAATATCGCACACCATGTTAGTCTCAGGGATATCATACACTGGGATTAGAAGTTGTTCCACAAGGAACTTGCACTCTATTCAATCTTTAGGCATGTCAATCAGGGAGCCAATGGTTGCCATTGCATCAACTACTTTGTTCTGTGCTCTGGGAATTTGGTCAAATTGTATGAAGGTGAAATATTTCTTTAAATCATCCACCATGCACTTGTAGGGTAATAGCTTATCATATTTCATTAAGAATTCATCATTAACTTGCTTAATGACTAGCAATGAATCACCAAAGACCTTAAAGTGAGTTATGTGCCATTACTTTGTAGTTCGGAGGCCCGTGAGGAGGGCTTCATACTCAGCTATGTTGTTGGTACTCGGGAATGCTATCCTGAATGATTTTGGAATGTAGTCACCTTGAGGGGTAACCAATAGAATTCTTGTGCCTAACCCATTATAAGTATATGAGCCGTCAAAATACAATATCCAGACAGGTGCTTATGTAACTGTGAAAACTTCTTCATCTGGGAATTCAATGAGTAGAGGGTAAGCATACACTAATGGTGCCTCGGCCAACTGATCAGCTATGACTTGTCCTTTCATGGCTTTGTGATCCACGTACTCTATGTCAAATTCACTTAGGAGCATGACCCACTTAGCCATGTGACCAGTTAGAGTGGTTCTGAATAACAGATACTTTAGTGGATCAATTTTTACTATTAATTTGACTGGATGGCTGAGCATGTAATGTCAGAGTTTTTGTGTGCTGAAGACTACTGCAAGGCAGGCTTTCTCCATGGGAGAGTATTTTAATTAATATCCGACCAGTGTTTGACTGATGTAGTAGATTGCTCTTTCTTTTGACGATTCATCATGTTGTGCCAACAATGCCCCTAGTGCGACTAAAGTGGCGGAGATGTAAAGTAGGAGGGGCTTCCCTGGAATAGGTGGCATCAAGATCGGTGGATGAGCTAAGTATTCCTTGATTTTATCAAAACCTACTTGACACTATTGGTTCCATCAGAAGGTGGAGTCTTTTTTCAGAAGATGTGTGAATGACTGACACTTATCTGCAAGTTGGGCTATGAACCAACGAATGGGTTGCATCTTCCCTTGGAGACTTCTTAATTTTTTTAGATTGCGCAGGGGTGGCATTTCCAAAATAGCTTTCACCTTGGTGGGATCAACCTCAATACCTCTTCGAGAGACTATGAAACCCAACAATTTTCCTGCTGTGACACCAAAGACATTTTTTTTTATTTAGTCGCAGCTTGTAATGTTCCAACCGTTCAAAGATCTTTTTCAGGGCGCCAGGATGTTTTGCTCAGGTTCTGGATTTTCCTAGCAAGTCATCGAAATAATCTTCCATAATAATATGGATGAGGTCATGGAAGATGACAGTCATTTCCCTTTAATATGTCGCCCTCGCATTCTTGAGACCAAAGGGCATAACATTGTAACAAAAAGTACCCCAAGGTGTCGTAAAGGCGGTCTTGTGTTGGTCTTCAAGTGCAATGTGGATCTGATTGTAACCAGAGAAACCATCCATAAGGGATAACATCTCATGTCCAGCACTCAGGTCAACCAGCATGTCAATATTGGGCAGTGGGAAGTCATCTTTTGGATAGGCTTTGTTAAGATCCCAGAAGTTTGTACAAATCCGAATGTCTACGTTTGGTTTGGCAATAGGAACTATGTTGGAGATCCACTCAGAGCAGTCAATAGGTATGATAAAACTGACATCTAGTAGTTTCTCCAATTCCTTCTTGACTAACAATGCTACCTGTGGATGCATCTTGCAGAGCTTCTATTTGATAGGCTTGGCATCTAGGCGAACGTCTAGATGATGAACCACTAAGGCGGGGTCTAAGCCTAGCATGTCTGAATATGACCAAGCAAATTCAATGATTCCCTCTTGGAGTAGCTACATGATGACTGGATACTCCTACTCTGAGAGTGACTTGGCTACATAGGTGACCTTAGGGTTTTCTGCAGTACCCAGATTAACTTCTTGAGTTTCTTCAATTAGGATGGATGACCTTGTGGATAATTGAGTTCCCACTAGGGGAAGATGAACATCTCCATCCTCTAGTGCCTCTTCGAGGTTTTTGTTGTCAGATGCGTCCTTTATTTTTACTTTTCCCAATTCAGGAAGTGCTTTAGGGAGGTTTTCACTAGATGACTGTTTTTTTATTTTTCTTGTTTTTATTTTTGTGACTGGTCATCCTCCCCCAATCCCATGAGGTTGACATATGTATCCAAGGATACATTGACAGGTGCGCTGTCACGTAGGTCCCAATCAATGAGCTCAGGATGACGAAGGGATAGGCTAATGGTACAAATGGATAGGCATTCAAACATGGATGACAGGTCTGTGTGATCAACGTCATCGTATGTGTGTATGATGGATTCCTCCTCGGGTATGTCTTCCAATGAGCCATCATCCACAATAACACTATTGGAAGTATTAGATATTGTAGGGCCCTTCTACTTTTTGTCATATCTGAGGCCTATATTCTTTGGCAGCTTTGATGTATCAATAGGTTGCAACCACCCATGTTCTTCTTTACCTAGGCCCTTGCCTTGGTAGTTATACTTTTCTGTGAACTTAGCTGACCAAGGGTATACTTCTTGGAAGTATTCCTTTAGGGGTGGATCCGGTTGGGGTTCTTCATGGTATACCCACTGACTGATATCTTCTTTTGGTGCATTTTTCTTTATACTAGGGGACCGAAAAGTGGTGGTGGGGATGTTTTTAACATTGAAGGTGACGGTCTTGTCCTCTTTTGGAGTAGCCTACGAAGGTTGGTCATACATGTGCGGTGACAGTGGCATGGTTGCCACGTTTAGGGTTGTATGCATTTCATATTTGTCCCACCCCTTGTCAATGATCTATGCTTTGGTGACTGAAGGATTGGTGGTGAAGGATGGAGTGGCTGTCATAGTGGAGGGTGGATTAGCAGATGATGACTGAGATGCCCCCATTTCAACCCCAAGACAATAATGTAGATGGGGAAATGATGCTTCTAGAGCATGAAAATATTCAAATGGTTGGGGGTCGGCATAAATGGTGATCTCTTGTCCATTAACTACGAATTCTAGGCACTGATGGTACATGGAGGGGATGGCTTGCATGGCATGGAGCCATGGGTGGTCGAGGAGGAGATTGTATGGTAAGTCCAGATCAAGGACATGATAGGTAGTGTACTGAACTACAGGTCCAACCTGGATAGGAAGACCGATAATTCCTTCTGAATTTCTTTCTGCATTATCATAGACCTTGATCATGATGATTTGGTTACTCAAATCTTCTTGGGTATACCCCACCTATTTTATGAATTTTAGAGTGCATAGATTGAGGGCAGAGCCATTATCTACTAGGACCCTTTTTATTTTATGACGGGCGACCAGGACTTCGATATGCAAGGGATGGTTATGATTGGAATCAATATTTGGCATGTCATTATGGCTGAAATGTAGCTGGTAAGACAAAGCCAGGTGTCCCACAAGGGCTTGGAATCATGTGGGATTGATGTCATTAGGTACATGGGTTTCCTGTAAGGCTCTATTGAGAATTTCTTGATGTACGGGAGAAGAATTAAGCAAATCGAAGATGGAGATATGAGCAAAGGTCTTTCCAAAGTGATCAAGAATGTTGTAATAAGAGTTTATAGGAGTTGATTGAGCGGATGTGGGGGCTATCGGGACATTAATACGAGATCGTCACGTAGTAACAACACATTGGGGATCTTTAGCTTTAACATGTATCATAGACACACGGGGTTCTATTTGCTCAATGTAATG
Organism: Sequoia sempervirens; assembly: GCA_007258455.2. Lineage (NCBI taxonomy): Eukaryota > Viridiplantae > Streptophyta > Pinopsida > Cupressales > Cupressaceae > Sequoia > Sequoia sempervirens. The sequence continues at coordinate 681,695,534 of VDFB02058242.1, forward strand.
GACAATGCCATCATAATTGAGGGGGACATTTTTATAGCTTATATTATTAGTGTTGTTGTCTTGGGGATTGCTACTAGAGGTGCTTGCGCCTTGATTATCGTTAGGGAAGGCATTTTGGTATATCTGCAATTGAGCATTAGACGACGGAGCTTGACTGGTGTCGACTTTGATATCTCCTCGATCGATAAGATCTTGGACATAGTTTTTGAGACCTTGACACTTATTCATAGTGTGTCCTTTGATTTTATGGAACTCACAATATTCATTTTCCCCAAACCATGCAGGTTTAGGTTTGGATTCATCAAGTGGCTTGGTGATATGATACGTGATCAGATAGTTGACCTGTAGCAATTTATTGAAGACGACACTCAAGGGTTCTCCTAATTGAGCATACTGGCATTTTTCGTTCCCTTGATGGTTTTGGTTTGACTATTGAGGAGGACGAGATGCCCCCTGTGGGATGGATATGGCACTAGGTAAGGATGGTTGTTGTCTCTAGGATGTATTAGCCACTTGGACATGTTTATTATCAATGACACCGTCATTCACTACATTTTTTTTTTGTTCCAAAAACGTGGCTTATCCCCAAATGACCTTTCTTTATCATGGTTATGTATCTTGATGTGCCCTTTGGCAATAAGGGCGTGTTCAAGGATGGGTCCCTTTTCCACTATCTCAGTGAATGTGGTGACACAGTGTAACCTAAAATTATGAGCCATGTTGAGATGAGAGTTCTCCACGAAGAGGGTGACCATGTCTCTCTTTGAGAGGGGTTTTCATTCGGCTTGCTAGTGCACACCACCTCTGAAGGTAGTAGCAAAGGTTTCACCTTCTTGTTGTTTCTCTTTAAGGAGATCCAATGTATCAGTGTCCTTATCGAAATTGAAGAAGTAAGAAACATTTTTTTCTGAAAGATCTACGAAGGATTTTATGGATCCTCATTCTAGACCCATGAACCATTCTAGGGCATTGCCTATCAAGCTCCTTGGGAATAGGTGCAAGAGATATTTTTCATTGTGCATAACTTCCTGACACTGGGAGTAAAACTCTTGCAAGTGGGCCTTATGATCTTTGTTTCCCTTGTATTTGTCGAATTTTGGTATCTCAAAATGTTTAGGGAAGGGGATCAACGAGATGGAGGGATCGAATGGATATGGACATATGTCCTTGAATTTGAATGATTTTTTTCTAGTCCCAGCCTGAAGATATTTCAGAGTGGCTTTGATTTCTAAGAGATCTAATTTGACCAGTGGTGTAAGAGATAAAGGCGGGTTGGATGGATATGGATGGTAGGACGATAAAGGATCCTGTTGAGAGAGCATTGGAATGTTGAGGTATGGATTTTGGTAGTGGGATGATGACATCCCTTGCTGGTATGCCAAGGGATTTTGTTAGTACAGGGGTTTTTGTTGTGAGGTATAGTGTGGATTTGTTTGATAAAAATGTGAGGTAGGCTACTGAGGAGCTTGGATGTGAGGTTGCAGATTGGCCTGCTGATACTGAAGGTATTGTTGCAACTGTTGGGAAGCCACATAAGGTGGTTGTTGGTTAGGATAATGATAATGTTGGTGAGGTTGCTGATGTGATGTGAGATGTTGTGTGGGCCGAGATGGGATGTTGTATTGTGTTTGAGTTCGCAGACGTAGGATGGATGCTAGGAACGGGGATATGGTTTGAGTGGGAGTTCAAGACGGATTGCTTTGCGACTGGTATGATGGTTGTTGTGAAGAAATGGGGGGTTATATGGCTACTTTTGTTGTTGGGGTGACTGAGATAACGTAGGGGTGTTTTGCAAAGGAGATTGTTGGGTACCAAAGGGGACATTCGGTTGGGATGTACCTTGTGGCCATAATGGAGGTGGTAGGTTAGATTAGGGAGGCTGTGGAGATGCGTACGAAGGCGATGGTAGGTTTATGGCCCCAAAAGGTGGAGGTAATGCAGTAAAAGGGTTGCCCCCATTGCTGACAGAAGGTGGATTTGAAAGAGGTTTCGTTAGCATTAATGGCAGTGGTTGCAGAATGTTTTGTGGCATGCCAAAGGAAAAAGGATTGTTAGGATTAGTTGTTTGAGGAGCCCCTATGAATGAGATTGCGGGATGTGGGGGATTTCTAACAAGATATAGAATGGCATTGCCAAATTCAGGTTGATGCCAACCTTCTACTAGAGGAATATTGGGGATGTATGAACTACCTGGTGCATTTTGTGAACCTTGGGGTATGTTAGGTGTGGAACCACTATATTTGGATAAGTCAACACCTGGTGGAAGTTTGACACATTTTTCAATGAGATGCACCAAGATTTATTCCCCATGTCTTTCGAGCAGGCGGTTAGTCATTTGCACATTGGTGAGGTTACTAAAGTGTTCCTCAAATGTAAGTTCAGGTTGGTTGACCATGTTCTCATCCCCGGGTGGTGATATGTTTTGACCATCAATATTGGATTGTGATGATGTACCATTGTGCGGATCTCAAGGGATGTTCGCACCATTATGGGGGTCTTGTGAGACATTAGCTGCGTTGTTTAGATCTTGAGGGATGTTTGGTTGGGAATTTTGGTTTTGTTGTTCGAAAATTTTCCCTGTCTATGACCGAGTCTGAATGGGCATGCAAGATGATGGGATAGATTAAGATGCTAAGATGATCAAGATGATGACGAAAGGATTGACCCAATGGATTAGCCAACGAGGATGTGGCTCAATGGGATTGATTTGGATGATTAATTTGAAATGGATTTGTTTGATGAGATTGGATTGGGTTGATTAGTAGACGATTTCCCAACCTCGATTGGATGATATGATGATTTGATTTGGATTGATGATCAACTAGGATAAATGGTAACGACCAGAACCTGAAATCAAGTTCGAGAGTGACCCTTGGTAACGCTAGGTGTTGATTAATCGACTAAAGGGTGGATGTATGATAATGGCACCAAATCTAACTTGAGATAGAAGTGGATTGATTGGGTTGACGAGGATGACCGACTTAAGACAGATGGCTACTGTAAGTCAGTTTTGATGGATGATGATTAGAGATGAACACCTAGGTCAATAAAGATAACTGATTTAAGGAGGTTTCAATGGAATAACGGTGATCCGAAATAGAGAAATGATATCCAAAACGTGGAGAACGGCTAAGTGAACGGGGACCCTGAAGGGGTGAATGAATGCATGCACCGAGGGGATGGATGTTTCAGATGGAAAATGGACTCTCGAAATGGGTGCAAAGGTGTTTGGAACGGGGAGACGAGTGATCCAAATGGTGAAACGAGGGTCCCGAATGATGAAACAGATGAAAAAGATGATCGGTCAAGGGTCAGGTCCACCCCTATGGAGGGCAGGTCCACCTGAGGAACAAAAGATGATCAAATTTGGTCAAAACAAGCCTTAAAAGGTTGGGTCAAAGGTCAGGTCCACCCCTAGATGGGTCAGGTCTGCCTGTCGAACAAAAGATGGTCAAATTTGGTCAAAATAGGCCTGAAAGGGCTAGGTCCAAGGTCAGGTCCACCCCTAGATGGGTCAAGTCCACCCCTAGAGGTTAGGTTCGCCTATCCAAAGGTCAAGTCCACCTGTCGGGAGGGTAGGTCCGCCTATGGAGCAAAATTTGGTAAAAAATGGCTAAAACAGGCTCCAAACGACTAGTTTACAGGTCAAATCCACCCCTGGATGGGTCAGGTATGCCCCTGGATGGTCGGGTCCGCCTATCAGGAGGGCAGGTCCACCTGCCAGGAGGTTTAAACTTGACTTTTGAAAAGATGACTAAGGCAAAGGACTAAAAACAAAACAAACATCAATGAAAAGGATATGGCTAAGTCAATTAATCAGACAATCACTAGTTTTGCACAAAGAAGACAATTCAGATAGCACAATCTTAAGTCTAGTAAAAAGGGTATGGCCGACAAAGTCTTCTATTCTAGGATGAACATGGTTGCTAAGGAGTCCTCGATATGCACTCGGTATGTGAGGCCCAAACCATGAACACCAACCCATTACAATCGTGAGTCGGGAACCTTATCGAGATACTAAAGGCTCAAACCAACTCTTCACATCATCCTGACGCTTCACCAATTACAACGTGGTTGGATTGAGGTACAACTTTCACTCTCCCTCCTTTATATACCCCGCTAGTACGCGTGGTTGGAATCGTCCCTTGGGGTGATGAAATCCCCAAGTAGGTCCCGCTAAGAAAAGCAAAAGAGGATGACTGAAAGGACTTGGTAAAATACGATTTCTCATCACCCAGGATTTCCAAATGGCGCAAGGGGATTGGATATGTCAAATAGCTTACCAACAATCACCGCAAACAAGGTTAATTGACACCCCTAATTAAACTATGTGCCTAAGTTATGCAAGACATCAAGCGAAAATTGATAAATAACTAACCCTGCAAGGAAAATCGTTAGTGAGTCTCATCCTTGTACCTCGCCAAATTCCAATTAGATTCTTTCACAAACTCAAACAAAGCATGTTAGGGGGTTAGAAACACTTAAAATAACCAAAATAAGTGCTAAAATGATGAACTTTCACCTTCTAGAAAAAACTGTCTAGGGAAAATCCGCCTGTCTAGAGGGCGGGTCCATCCATCTGGAGGGTAGGTCCACCTATCCAGAGGGTAGGTCCGCTTGTTTGAAGGGAAGGTCCGCCTGTCTGCAGGTCAGGTCCGCCTATTTTTAGGTCAGGTCCGCCCCTCTGTGAGAAATATGCAAAAAACACTTTCTGGAACCTGTGGAGGGTAGGTCCACCCCTAGGCAAGGTCGGGTCTGCCTATGGAGGTCAGGGCCACCTGTACAGAGGTCAGGTTGACCCCTAGATGGTTGGGTTCCCCTGTCTGTAGGTTGGGTCCGCCCCTCTGTGAACCTGCACCTACAAAAAGTAAAAACATAGCAAACGTGAAAGAAAGAGACCCATTTGTGGGTCCCACTAGGCATGCTAGAAATGTCATAGGGGGAAAATACTTGTTAGAAAATGAACAACAAACAAAAGAGTGCAAATAACAACTACAAATACCCTACACCTCAAGATTGGCCTAATGATTAAGTTAACTAAGCAAAATGAAAGATTTCACCTTGTTGAGTTGTCATTTGGTTGGCCCTTCGATCTTCGATGTTGTATGCTCCTTTGGTGGCAAGAGATGCAAGCTATGAAATGAGATGAGGATGGAAAATGAGTGAAAATGGATGCAAGTATGAGAATTTAGCTAAGTATGGCTCAAGAGAAAATTTTGCAAGAGTTTGGCTAGCATAAATGATCTCCCCCAAAATGAGAGAAAAGAGGGGGTATTTATAGAGAATTTTGGACTATCTAGGGAAATGGACGGTTGAGATTGAGCCACCAAGATCAAGATGTAGGGCTAAGGTGAGTTGAGAGCTCACAATCACTCACATCTTGACATGTGGCATGTGAAGTGGCTTGTAAGAGATGATGTGTACATGAGTTGGAAAGAGAGTACATGACATGGAGGTAGTACATAGTACCTTGGGATTAGGACAAGATCTCCTTATAAAGGAGGTCCTTGTCCCCATGTGGGTGAGAGGACATGTGAGGAATTAAAAATTCCTCAAATATCCTCATGGGGATGATAAAATTAATTTTAAAGTCCAAGGAATGCATAGGGGAATTAAATGTGAATTAAAAATTCACATGGGGAATGGAGTGCCTTATCCAAAAGGAGAAAGCCTTTAAGAAGATTGACTTAGGACACATTCCATAAATGATATGGGGATTAAGTTAACCTAACTAAGTGATTAAGGTTGTGCAAGTACTTGATTAGACAAATTAATGACAAATTAAAGGAAAGTGGAAAATTATGGAGGATGTGACCCTAATATGATTAGGGGTGTGCACATCTTAATCATAAATTAATTATGATTAAGAAAGAGGGTTAGAGTGTTAAGAGGGATTAGAGACCAACTTGCAAAAGTTGGAGGATGTGACAATGAGAGAGAAAGTGAGGAATTTAAAAATAAATTTAAAATTCCAAGAGATAATATGACTAAATTAAATAAAGTGGTATATTTATTTAATTTAGAGAGGAAAGAGGGGAAACGTATTTATTAAATTAAATACTTTGGAAACCTTATGTAGGACATGAAATATTAATTAAATGAATGATTTAATCAATAGCAGCAAAGAGGATGAATTAAATGAGCAAAGGGATGATTAAGGAGACGCCTTTGACCATATGGAAGTGGTCAAATTTAGATGTCTACAGGTTCTATTTCATGTTTTTGAGTTTATTGATGAATTCATTGTTGTTAACCCGTTCTAGTTTTACCCCTTATAAAAGTAAATACTATGTTGTTGCAATCATGGAAGGTTCAAAGTAATGTTCTACATTTCTCCCTAGTTTAGTTTTTGGTCTTATGATTTAGAGGATGAATCAAAATTGTCTATTTGTTTTCCCCTTTCATGTTTTGGATTTTGAGGTGTACCGTAAGTCAAATTTTCAATGTTCTATCTCAAGACTGTGTTGTCTGGGTATGCAAGAGATATTGGTTTTGTGTTTATTTGCTTGTGTCAACCAAATTTTGCATGAAGTTGTAAAAGGATGGGATAGAAATGTTATTGGTTATCTTTCAATGCTCGTAATGTGAGTTACATGATGTTATTTGGTCTCTAGTACCGCTTGTGGTCTAGATTTAATGTTTGGAGGGTTAAGTGTTTTTTGGGCCAACTTGGTATATTCAGTTGTTTGTGACAAGTTTTTGTGGTGTACACAAACATGGGATTGTGTACAGATTCAAAATAGCTCATTCTTATCTCCTGGTTTAGACCACATTCAATTTGCCTCTCTCACAAATGTTTTGGAGCTGACTTTGTTATGGTTGTTGCACATTTCATGTCATACGTTTCATTTTGGCTGATAAGGAGAAATTTTTTGAAGCTTGCGAAAGGTATAAATGAAGGATCAATTATGTGATCAAAGTAGTTGTGTCGTATGTTGAGTGTTCAATGTGCATGCCATAAGTAGTGCATTGAAGGAAGATGAATGAGTGTGAATATGCAAAGAAGTATTTGATGTGTGTTGAAGGTAGTGAGCTGAAAGGAGTGTGTGAGTAAGTACTGCAGGCGGTGAGCCAAAGGAAAAATTGTTTATGTGAGTGCTAGAGGTAGTGATATGAAATCAGAGGTGTGTAGGTAGAGTGATGAAGGTAGTGAACTAAAGGCAGTAGAGGTGTTGTGGAGGTGGTTGATTATCTAATTCATCAAGTGTTGTATTTTGAGGTTCCAGCCTCTTTTTGTAAGTTTTGCAATTGGTAGAGATTTGTAAACTTCATTTGGTTGATTCCATAAAATAGAGTTGTAAATCTTATTTATGTTTGTTAGGTTGGATTTGGATAGTAGCTTTGGACAAGCAACTTTCTCATTGTGGTTTTTCCCTTGCTGGGTTTTCCACGTAAATTTTTTGTTGTGGTTATGTTCTTGTGATTTGAATGCTTTATTTGATTAAAAAATAGTTTTAAGTTTTGATTTATAATTTTTTGGATTAGATTAATTTGAGGGATACACTGATTCACCCCCCTCTCAATATATTTGTGTCTTCTTGTTAGGATAGGTGACATTATAATTGTTATCCTAAGTTGATAATTATGTGTCTCCACATTCTTTGAAAAGTGTTGTAGAGGACAAGAGGGGAAAAATATTTATTATTTTTCCTATGACAAATTATAATTGTGTTCAAAGAGGTGGACCACTACGGTGATGGTTACAGAGCATCACAGGAGCATATTATTTTGGGCATCCAACTTATGGGTGGGAACCACCTAGAAGTGCATGCTCTTGCATTTTATTTGCATGTTGTCCTAGGTTGGGCGCCCAAGCTTGCATGCTCTAGGTTTGAGTTGTCAGAGAGTTATGGAGTACTTGGTATTGATCAATTTTCATTGGCTATGGGTTAGGCGCCCATGTGAAGGCCATGCCAGCATTTAATATTTTTCACCATGCTAATGGGTTATCCACTAAGGGGGGCGTGGGTTTTTCCAAGTGGTTTTGCTTGTTGTTTTGGGATACCATATGTGGTATTCTCTCCTACAAACTTCTATATATTGGAGCTTTGAGATGGTGGTTTGTAGAGTTGTTTGTAGGTTTTTAGAGTAACAAAGTGTTGTCAAATTATAGAGAGGATTGTTATATTGATGTACTTTCTTGAAAATTAATACAAACATTGGATCTCTTTGTCTGTGGATTTTTTTCCCACAAGGGTTTCTCCATGTATATCTTATGTCACTTGTGATTCTCAACTTGTGGTATTATTGATTTTTTATTTCATTGTTGCAATTGCTAATCACATATCATATTATTGGTAATCTTGGATACATAATTTCAGATTTAAAAACACATATTTAAGTTCATATTACTACAAGTTTTACCTTGAATATCCAACATTTGGTATTAGAGCTAACAGTTTGTTAAGAGAGGGACACCTTTCATTTAAGTGTTGAATGTTTTTGGTTGCAATGGGAGCTTGTGTATTGTAGGTTTTATTGATTTGTGAAGAAGATTGTAAAGCATGCCTTCTACCTCTCAATATATATGGATCTAGTTATGAGATGTGGAAGTTCAAGATGGAGGATCTCCTTAAAGAGAGAGATCAGTGGTTGGTAGTTTCAAATGAAAAGAACCCAAAATCAACATCTGATGAAGATTGGAAGAAAATGGACAAGAAGGCATGAGGAACCATTTGGTTGTGTCTTGCAGATTCTATCCTCCTAAATGTTTCAAAATAATCTATTGTATTCAAGTTGTGGAGGACATGAAACAACAAAAAATAGGGGGAGATGTTTCTATCGTTGAAGAGATAGAGTTCCTCCTATTTCACACTCATGTTTCACTCAAGGAAACCCTAGAGATCTCACTCCCAAGATGGATTGAAAGAAGGAGATCTGCTAAAGGTTGTCCTAGGGTCTGATTAGTGACAATAAAGGGGTTCACCACCAAGTTAGGGCTTGGAAAGACTAGAAATGTAAATGACATACAAAGTACTTTGTAAAACTTAACTAAATGACATAGGAAATGAAATTGAAATGTAGAATAAAAGAGTGATAAAGTATAGAGGTGCACCTGGAAGAAGGATGAGGTCAAAACAAGCTTCAAAACCCTAAAAAACTTGTTGTTTGGTGCACACTGGGACTCATACGCCAGTCTGGGTGATTTAGTCCCAGATTAGGGTTTCTATGCCAAAATTGGAATCTATCAGTGTATGATCTGGATCTCCTGAAATCTAGAAATTGTGCTATACTGGGACTCATACACCACAAGAGGCATATCAATACCACTCTACTTTTTCAGAAGATTAAGGCCTGAATTTTCTCTCCTATCTCTGCTCTTCCTTTCACACTTCGTTTTAGAATCTAAAACTTAGATTTGCAACCTATAGGTGACATTCCATGAATATGACAACCTTGTGACAAATTGATGACTTTCTTCAACCTTGCAACCTAATCTTCAAAGGATCTCCAAGCTCCAAGACACCTAGATCTGCAATCACACATGTGGAGAGAGATAAAAAAAAATTGATTGTTAGGAAATAGGGGTTTATCTTGGTCAAACCCCATTTAGGTAATTAAACCTTGTGATGAAACAATGAAATATATGAAAATGAAACATGAAATATGAATCATGAACAATGATACCTTGAATGATGTCTTGAGATGTAAATCAACAATCTAACATGAAGTGGCCATGTAGAATTTAGATCTTGATCTTGAACATGGAGATGAAACAATGCTTGCAACACTATCTCAACAACATGCTTGATGCTTGATGATATTAACATGATGATGGATCTTGAATTGCTACAAAAAATGATAAATAATTTTCCCTTGAATGCCTTAGAAATGCTCTTGTAAACTCTCTTAACAATCTTGTGAAGTCTTGGAATGCTTAACTCTTGAATGCTAGGCTTGATATCATTAATGTTTAATGAAATAATGATTTGAGACCTTATTTATAAAGGCAATCCATCCAAATTTCCGTCTATTAGATCCCAATGGTTGACATACGTGAAATTTGAATTTAAAACCCCGATTTCCTACTCAAAACCCTAAAAAGGGGCCAAATGAGACTCATACACCACTTATGGCATATAGGTCCCATCTGGATGGGAATCATACTTCCAAGCTGGCGTATGGGTCCCACCAAGCTTTTTCAAGTGGAGGAAATGTAAGGGAGTTGAGAAATTAAGTATATTTGATGATTATGTGAGGATCTCAATTGAAATAAGCCTTGAGATGCACAATAAAGGGTCTTAGGGGCGTATTAATGATGATATGAAGGTCATAAATGAAAGAATGTGGTGGAAATAAATACACTAAATACAACATTAAATTAAGGAAAAATTAGGTAAATTTAGCGTAAAAAAACCCTAAATCCAATGTGAATGTGGAAAACACATTACAAAACTAGATCAAGGTGACATTAGGTCCATCTTAATGTGAATCATTCCAAAATTAAGTGAGGAAAAGGGATAATTTTTCTATTGCCACATTTATCCCCCACTTTAGTGAGAGCATGAACTTGCTTCAAACTCGCACTAAAGTAGACATTCAAGAGGGGTCCAAGTGTACCAATGCTAGCAAGATAGGACAAAAATGACCAGGAGAGTTGCACAAGCCCCCAAGATCAAGATCCTATGGAAAACCAGTATGAGCACAAAGGGACACACACAAGGTGTATGATATGTAGCATCAAGATATACAAATATGCAATGTCAATAACTAAAACAGAGAAAAACAAAAACAAGCAAAAATAAAAAGAGGTGGATCGAGCCTCAACCGTTTGTCCAACACGATGTGGATCAGATCTAAGTTGTTTGTCCAAAAATGAACACTCACTCTGAGGCAACAAAACTTCAAGCTATCCTCTGGGTGAGTATCCAAAATGATGAGACACATGAACATGTGGCCGGTATGCACTCACATAAACAAGCAAGTGGCTATGGGAAATTCACACCTAAGTTCAACTTCTCATACAACTAGACCAAAGCTATACCTCCTGATAACTTTGATATGGTGCCACACAACAATGAACTTTGAGCTTCATGAGGCAAGCAAAGCTTCGTATGCTTGAAACTCATGAACAAGCAAGATGGCCCCACAGGCATGCAAAGTGTGTTATGCAAGGTGGCCATATAACAATTGTTATAAATAAAAAATAGTGTAAGGTGCATTCAAAGGAATTTTTCTTAGTACATGTAAGGTCTCTTCTTAGGGAACATTTTTCCCAATGTCTCTAAGAGAGGTCAATTCAAAGAAATATCATGATCTCAGATGAAATCAAACCCAATGACACCACCAAGAAAAGAATACATCACAAGAATAAATAAAATCACACAATAAAACATGAGTGTCGATATATGCCCCCACTTTAAAGTGGTTGCTAACACCATTGCTATGAGGAATTGCTTTAAAGTAGAAGAAGACATGAGAGGTTATTCAGAAATCCCTATGCCGAGTCATATGTTCCTGGGCGAAACTACATCATGGATAAGTATGTCACATGCAAGCCAACTTAAGGCATGTTGTCCACATCTCAAGCTTTCTCTTATATATAAATGAAAGGTGATCAACTAGCCAAAAGAGACAACGACAAGTGACATATGGGGACAGGGCTACCTAACCCTTTTCGCCCACTTAGTGCAAGACAAGGATGAGCTGAAATGATTGGTGAGAGACACGAAAATCAGTATCAAATAGAGGAATGAGGTGCTTCAACACAAGGAAGAGCACCACACTCCTTAAGATATTGAATTTTTTTACTCAAAGCCTTGCATTCATTAGTAGCATGACCATGAACTCTATGATATGCACAAAATTAATTCTTGTAGTAAAATTTCTTTCATGTTCTTGGAGGGAGGGATATCAAACAATCTTGGAGAAGTCTCAACAAGATGCCTTCTTGATCAAAAGTAGGTGTTGCTTTATTTTGTGACAAAGATATCTCTTGCTTATTACAAGATTTCATACTTACACAAGATTCTTTAGATTGTCAAATTTTGTACTCACCTTTACAGGAGGGTGTAAAATCTATCAAATTCAAATCATTAATGTTTTACATTATGGTATTGATATTAAGAAAGGATTCGTTTGTTTTTTTGTTTCTTTCAAAGGATAACAATCAAGACCACTAGTGTTTATCAATTAAGGATGCACTAATGTTAAATTTAGCTTAGAAGAATCATTTATAATAGTGCTGACATTGAGTGAAGGCTTTTTTGTTTCTTTCAAGGGACAATAACCAATACCATTGGTCATTCCTTGCGTGTTAGGCTCTATAGGGACACAAATACCTTATTCTCTAGCACCACATCCTTTTCCACTATATCCAAGTTGCTTCATAAGTTCTTAACCTTCTCCATAAAGCTTTTTCATTTCTTTTGGATTCGGTGGTTGCTCATAATCAGCTTCATCAAAGTTTGTTGTGTAATTTGTTGTCTTTTGTTCTAAAGTGGTTGAGGTGGATGCTTTTGAAGGGTCTTCTGAATTTTGTGTTGACATTAGTGATTTTTCTTTTCCCTTTTTTAAGTCTTTGTTTATGATCGTGTATTCTCCCATGAATGATATGAAATCTAAGGAACCCCAATCATCTTCTAGTAACTTCAAGACTTCCTCAATATGTTTTTCTTTGTCTTTTTGTTGTATGGGTTCTATTTGTGTAGTTGGTGTCAATGTTTGCAAAGGATTTTCCTTTTTTTTTCTCAATGTTTAAACAACCATTTGGGTCAGGGTCAACTTCGAGTGTGTACACTTTGTTGTTGTAGACATACTTCATTTTACGATGAAGAGTAGAAGGCACCCCATTCATTGCATGGATCCATGGTCTGCCTAAAAGAAGGTTGTATGAAAGATCATGAGAAATAACATGGATCAGTGTTTCTAAGGTAGCCTTTCCAGCTGTAATAGGTAAAGTGATCACACTGAGTGGTTGTTTTCCTACATTGTAAAATCCCTTAATAGATAAAGATTCAGGTTGAATTTTTGATTTATCCATGCCAAGCTTATCCAAAAGGGTTACACTACACACATTAAGGGTAGAGCCACTATCAACAAGGGTTCTCTTTATTCCCCACCCATCAGAGTTAGCTATTATCATGAAAGCATCATTTTATTTTTGCACTTCCAAAGAAGGGAGTTCACTTTAGTGGAAAATAATGCCAGCCTTCATTTCTTCAATCATGGATGTTATGGCATTTGGTTGCACATTAGGAGGGGTAGGAACTTGTTGTAAATCACTTTGAATCATATTATGATAATGAGGGGATGCTTGACTAAGGTCCCATAAGGATATCTTAGTAGGAGTATTCTTTAGTTGTTCAACGAGATTGTACTCTTTTCCACTTTGTGAAGGAAAATGAGGGGCACTAGGCAAGATAGGGTTAGGAAATGGGAGGGATGTTGAAGGTGTTTGTCTTGGTTGCAAATTGTTATATGTATGAGCAACGGTATTATAACTTTTCCACTGCAAAACATTATTTTTAGGTGGTGTATAGTCGTAAAATTTCACTCTTTGCAATTTCACATACATTCTTGTGTCTGCTTTAGTTTCCACTCCCTTTGCATCTTGAGTAGGCTCATTTTATCCCTTGCATTAGCCTTTTTCCCTTCTCAGGATGCTCAACACCCCTTTTTAGCAGCTACCCTCACATATCAGCTTTGTGTTAAACCCAATGCTTTTCCCGTTATCATTGTTTTGTAGCGTGATGTTTCTGGACACTAGCACACCACGTGGAAATTTGTGCACCAGCTAGTGTCCTACGATGTTTCAACGTTCAAATGATTATTTTCGAGCATGCTTGCCACTTGTCATCTAGTTTTATCAATGGTAATAGCTCAGGTCACTTTGTAACTGCTCGAGAAGCTTCTTTTTGCTTCTCTTCTCTCTTTATATGCTATATTTTCAATTTGATGGCTCTTCTAAGTTCCTCTAGCTTCACTCTAGCTTCATTCTAGCTTCCAGCTTCTTTCCAGCCTTGGCTCTAGCATTTTTGCAGCAAATTCAAGCACTCTCAAGCTCTCCTAGCAATGCTCTTTTTAGCCCTCTTGGCTCTCATAGCTATCTCCCTTGCCTTATGCTTGTGAGCATCTTGGGATTCCATATCCCCTATTAATTTCATTCTTACTTCGTGATACGGGTTTTCCTCCTCGAGCGAGGATTGCTTTTATCTCCTCTTTTGTAATACGGGTTCTCCTCCTCAAGCGGGGATTTATTTTGTCACTCATACTTGGCCGTGCAGGTTGTACTCCTGAAGCAAGTTTTGCTTTCGTCACACGCTTTGTTCATTTCGGTTCATTTCTTTCTATCTTTTTGGCTGTCCATGGAGGTGGGAACACCAAAATAGAGGTTTGACTAAGGAAAACCCCTATATAGCCCCAACACTTTCTCCAGTAATTACACATGCAAGTATTGAATACATTCACATGTTGGAGGCTTCATCACTTGCATGGTTTTGAGCTTTTCCTTTCTTCTCCTTATCTTTATCATTTCTATTTCACTTTATTTCAGCTTTATCACATCTTGTTATTTTCCAGTACTTTAGAAGTTCTTAGTAATTAGATCACCAATAGTCACTTTGTTATTTTATGTGATAAACTTGCTTTCTAGTCTGTACGAGATGCCAAGACACCTCTAGGATGCCAATGCACTGCATTGTCATATTTGTTCCATGCTGACGTCCTTTGGCTGAGAGTTTGTCAGTTTGTCCAGAAAATCTTTGTGACCTACTCTTTCAGATTCTAGAACTCTTGTCGTTGTTCCTAGAGTTAGTTTAGGGTAGTTCACCCCATGAGGCTTTCTGAATGAAGAGAACTTGTGAGTAGCGAATCCCCCTTCTCTAAATTTTGGACATGCTTTATTTAGACATGCTTTATCTGCTCTATTTTTGGACATGCTTTATCTACGGGTAAACATGTTTCTTTGCAGGTGAGCTTGTGAAGCTGCTTCTCGAATCTTTGCATTATCTATGGGTAAACATGCCTTGAGCTTAATTTTTTGACATGATTTATCTCACTTTGTCGGTAAACATGCCTTGGACATGCCTTGAGCTCTATATTTTGGACATGCTTTATCTATGGGTAAACATGTCACTTTTAAGGTGCATCTGTGAAGCCGCTTCTCGACTCTGCAGAGTCCCCTTCCTTTGGTTTCCTCCATGTGAGAGATCTTGGGGGTTACCTCCCTGTAGGTCTACAGGTCTATAGGGTGATTCCTTTGAGCTTCCTCCATGCAAGAGATCTTGGGGGTCACTCCCCTGTAGGTTTGTGGGTTTGGGTATGTGTAGGATCGTCATGGAAAAAATAGGCCCTTAAGTGGCAAAAAATTCAGAAAAATCAGATTTAGGCAACTTGATGTAAAAATTTGAATAAGCTATCTATATTATTTCAAAAATATGTAAGAATAGAATTTGTAGCAAATTAAATGTAGTTTCTAAACTACTAGGTTTGTTTTAAAAAAAAAATCTATTTGGTGAAAATTTTTAATTTCAATGTAGTGGTACTTAAATTTTAGGGAAAAAAT
Organism: Sequoia sempervirens; assembly: GCA_007258455.2. Classification (NCBI taxonomy): domain Eukaryota; kingdom Viridiplantae; phylum Streptophyta; class Pinopsida; order Cupressales; family Cupressaceae; genus Sequoia; species Sequoia sempervirens. Next base: position 681,711,039 of record VDFB02058242.1, read on the forward strand.
AAGAAGTAGGTGTCTGTCTAACCACCCTAACCACCATAAAATGATAATATTTTTTTTTAATATTTTAGATATAAGTAGAGGACTCATGCCCCAATGTGATGCGATTTTTTGTAATTCGCTTCCAAGTAAATAATTAATTATGAATTTTTATTACAACTTTTAAAAATATAAAAATCGTATGTCCACAACCTAACTTGGTCAAAACTTATGAAATTTGATTTTCATTTTTTAATCCTATAGTATGCAAAGCATAGAATGTGAAGCATGTTTTGGATTCAAAAATGTGATACCGCTTTGAAAGCTATAGATATTTTTCAATCAACCTATCAATCAGACTTTAGTCATAATTTGAATAGAAAATGAATAATAATTACTTATTAAATTCAAAGTAAAGAATAATTTATATCGGTGGAAAGCTGAGAATCTCCTTTAAAAACCCTTTTCATTTCATCAATTTTGGGTAAAAAAATAGCTATCAGCCACATACCCATCATATTGCCACTTTTTGGCCCATCATGATCCTGCACATACCCGTCTGCAGGGCACTTTCTTTCGGTTTCCTTCATGTGAGAGATCTTAGAGGATACCTTCCTTGTAGGTCTGTGGGTTTGTAAGGCACTTTTCTCGATTTCCTTCATGTGAGAGATCTTGGAGGATACCTTCCTTGCAGATCTATGTGTTTGGAAGGTGCTTTTCTCGGTTTCCTTCATGTGAGAGATCTTAGAGGACACCTTCCTTGCAAGTCTGTGGGTCTTTAAGGAACTTTTCTTAGTTTCCTTCATCTGAGAGATCTTAGAGGACACCTTCCTTGCAGGTCTATGGGCCTGTGAGGCGCTTACTTCTCGAGGCTTCCTTCATGTGAAAGATCTTAGGGGTTTCCTCCTTGCACGTCCGTGGGCCTGTAAGATGCTTTAATTCTACAACTTCATAGTTCTATCGAGTTATGGAGTCCTTTGCTTGTCCTACACTTTCGAGTTTTCCAAATCACGGGTTGCTTCCTCGATGGTTCAGGTATAAATTTCTAACCCTATTCACTTTTTGATCTACTTTACCAAAGCACTCATCAGTATTTGTGCTTGCTAAAGTGGGGGAAAATGTATAGGTGTTAATTTGCACCCCTTACGCAAATTCCCCTTTCACACTTCCTCACCTTAGAAAACCAAATCTGAAGGTGAAATTCCACATCAGCCCGCTTTCTTTGTTCCACTTGGCGTTTTTTTTTTGGTTCGATAAAAGAATAACTATCGAGGACGGCTGTGTGGCGTGCAGATGTCCGCATGGTGCACTTACATCCCTGATGGATTCCTACATCTGAAATTGGCAGAGGTATTATACTTCCTATTGGGAACGATTTGTAACATCCCTCTTCAACCAACTGACCCAAAAATGCCTTATTCTCCTCACCTCACCTTCAAAAAGATCCATTCTCATCTCATTTCACTCTCTAAGCAACAGATTCACATTCTCAATCACTTCATTTCACATCAAGCAGCACTTTGGCACTCCATAGTAGCAGCAACAACACTCCATCAACTTTGTAGAGCAAGTGTAGAACAAACCATTGTAGCAGGGGCTTGAGTCCTCTCTTTTCTCCTCCATTAGCTGGTGAGCTCTTGGTGGAGGTGGTAAGCATTTTCACTCCTCTCCTCTATGATTTGGTTGACTACTATTTTCTAGTGTTTATTGTGTTCTCTACTTTCTTTTCTCCTTTATCATATACTTCTCTAACATTGCTATCTTGGCTATTTGTGGAGGTGGAAATACCAAAATGGGGGTCTGACTGAGGCAAACCCCTATACAACCCCCCAACAATTTTCCCTCTTTTCTATGTGTAGGTGGACATGCATTCGGAGCTAGTTGGCGAATAGGCTCTTTAGTGAGATTATCTTTGTCACTTTAGTTCTATTCTATTTGCTTTATTATTTTAGCATCTACTTTATATACAAGTTATCATTCTATTTTTACCATCTAGATTGAGCTAGCTAGGCTATTAGTAGGTCTTTTTGGTATTTTTACTGTGTCCATTGTTATCTGGTCGTACGGACACCAATGCACTTGAGAGATGCCAGTGCACCGCGCTGATGTCCCAGAACTACGCTACCATCCTCAGACAGAAAGTTGTCTAAGGCACAAAACCGACTCCAAAAAGCCAGCTCGGCTAGCCCAGCTCATAGTTCAGGTTTGAAGAGTTCTTGTAGGACCTTATAGTCCTCATCATTCTCGTCCCTCATTTGATACATCCCTTTAGAGTGAGGTAAGTTAGGGCAACCTTCTGCTCTTGGCCCTCCGTGACCTAGGGCCTTGAATGTGGTCAGTCCCCCTCTCTTATAGGGGGGTAAAGGACAAGTTCAAGGTTGTTTTGAGTTTCAGGTTTGTGTGAAGGTGGGTAAAGGATGAGTTGAGGTTGAATAATATTAATTTCCCTTAGTGAAGGAGAGTGTAATGTTACTTCATCATCTTTATCTAAGTAAACTAGATATCACTATTGTCAATGTTGTCATTTTCTTGCACCATGATATCCTCTCTAGGAGGAGATTTTTTAGGAGAACTACAAACTAAATTTTCATGACATTCAATGGTTGGTTCTCCTAAAATGATTTCATCACAAGTAAGGGATTTATCAATGGTTGAATTGTCTTGTTTATCAATGATGCTAGTCTCTTGTTCAATAATGTTTTCTCTAGGGGAAGAGAGGCAATTAATATTTTCATGGTTCTTATTGCTTTTATCTTCTAACACTAAAATATCTTCTTCACAACTAGGAGAAGGACAAATTCCTATGATTTCATTCTTGTGTGCCATAACTTCTACCCTAGTAGGAGATATTTTAGGAGAGAGGCCAACAAAAGGTTCATCACTCACTATGGTTATATTTTGTAAAGTAGCTTCATCACAAATAGGGGAGACATCAAGAAAAGGACTACTATGATTTTCACGCTTACAAATGATTGGATGATTTTGTTCGAATAGGTCTTTCCAAATGTTAGGGACATTAGGAAGGAGAGAGATAATGTTATCACTTTCAATCCACATTTCCTCTTGACAAATGTGATTTTCATGATCATTCACGATTGTATCCTCTTTTGCCAAAGCATTCTTACAATTAGGGGAGATGTTGAGAGGTGAATTTAGACTAAGTAAAGTAGTGGAAATGAACTCATCTTCTTGTGTCATAATATCTTCCCAAGGGGAAGGAGGAGAGATACAATCAATATTCTCATGATTCTCCATGATTGTATCTTCTTTCACCAAGATACCTTCGTCACTAGTAGGAGAGGTATCCAAAGAAGAAAAATTATGGTTTTCATGATTGTCTATGCTTGTATCTTCTTGTATCATGTCATCCTCACCAATGGGAGAGATACTAGAGTTTGAGATAGGAAATGTAATATTAAGGATTGTGGCAATGGTTTGATATGCTTTCTCTAAGATGTTCTCATAACTATGAAAGATAGAAGCAAGATGACTAACATGTTTCTTAATGACCTCATTGTTGTACTCTACATTGAACTCATAAGATGGGATGTTGTACTTATGCAATCCATTTTTAACCATATCAAAACCATATCTCTTAAAATAAAACATGATATCCTGAAAAAGTAATATATCTAAAGTATACAATGCTTCAAGTAAAGTGCAATGCAATGACCTAAAGTGAAATGTGTAAATGCAATTTTCAGATCCAAAAAAAGGTAATTTGTTGATTACACTATGAAACAATCTGAAAGTGAAATGTTGTAAATGTAAATTTGAAATTAATCAATGCCCTACCAAAACCAAATTAAGCTAGATCTAATGAAATGCATGTAACGAAAACTCAACCAACTGAAACAGATAACTAATGATAGCAAACAAAAGTGCAAAAACAAGGTTTTCAATGTTGTAAAAAGTAGTTTTAGGGTTGATATGGGACTAATTCGCCTAGAGGTACGTATGAGTCCTTGTCAGGGTTTTTGGAGGTGTCAAATTCTAGAAAATGCACAACACAAAAATCCCAAAAAGTAGGAAAAACTACCTGTACTAGGAATAAATCACCCAAAGGGGCGTATGAGTCCTAGATTAGGGTTTTTCCACAAATTTTAGAATTTTTTGAGTGAATGTTATGCTTTATGGTTTGTATGATGTCTAGGCTAAGTGCAATTATAGTTTTCAAATGAAATTCAATGATGCAAGATGCAAAAAATGCAACCTATATGCACTTTCACTAATGCAAGATTTAGAAACCTTAGATGCAAATTAACTAATGCAAAACCTAATGCAAATTTAATGCAAGCTAGATCTAGGACTATGATGCACTCCAAATCAGAAATAAGTTGTTCTAAATGCAGGTTCACCAAAATGAAAAAACAGAAATAGTGTTCCACATTTTGGGAGGTGGAACACAATAAAGGGGTCTAATTAATGACAATAAAGGGTTTCACCACTAAGCTAGGGCTTGGAAAGACTATAAATATAAATGACATGCAAAGTACTATGCAAAACCTAACTAAATGACCTAGGAAATGAAATTGGAATGCAGAATAAAAAACTGAGAAAGTATATAGGTGCAATTGGCAGAAGGATGAGGTCAAAAGAAGCTTCAAAACCCTAAAAACTTGTTGTTTGGTTCCCAATAGGACTCATACACCAGTCTGGGCGATTTAGTCCCAGACTAGGGTTTTTGTGCCAAAACTAGAATTTGTCAATGTACGATCTAGATCTTCTAAAATCTGGAAAATATGCTATATTGGGACTCATGCACCACAAGTGGCATATCAGTCCCACTGCTTTTTCAAAAGGTTAAGGCCTAAATCTTCTATCCTATCTCTACTCTTCCTTTCACACTTTGTTTCATATTTTAAACTTTGATATGCAACCTATAGGTGACTTTCCATGAAGATGACAACCTGTGACAACTTGATGACTTTCTTCAACCTTGTAACCTAATCTTCAAAGGATCTTCAAGCTCCAAGACACCTAGATCTGAAATCACACATGTGGAGAGAGAGAAAAACTTGTTGATTGTTAGGAAATAGGGTTTTTCCATGGTCAAACCCCATTTAGGTAATTAAACCTTGTGATGAAACAATGAAATATATGAACATGAAACATGAACAATGATACCTTGAATGATGTCTTGAGATGTAAATCAACAATCTAACATGAAGTGGCCATGTAGAATTTAGATCTTGATCTTGAACATGGATATGAAACAATGCTTCAAAATGGATCTTCAATGCTACATCACAACACTAGCTCAACAACATGCTTGATGCTTGATGATATTGACATGATGATGGATATTGAATTTCTGCAACAAATGATGAAGAATTCTACCCTTGAATGCCTTAGAAATACTCTTGTAAAATCTCTTGACGCTCTTGTGAAGTCTTGGATTGCTTAACTCTTGAATGCTAGGCTTGATATCATGAATGCTTAATGAAATAATTATTTGAGACCTTGTTTATATAGGAAATTCATCCAACTTACCATTTATTAGATCCCAAAGGCCGACATACATGAAATTTGAATTTAAAACCCTAATTTCCCACTCAAAACCCTAAAAAGGGGCCAAATGGGACTCATACACCACATGTGGTGTATAGGTCCCATTTGGATGGGACGCATACACCCAAGGTGGCATATGGGTCCCACTAAGCTTTTTTAGGTGGAGGAAATGTCGGGGAGTTGAGAAATTAAGTATATTTGATGATTATGTCAGATATCGATTGAAATAAGCCTCAAATGCATAATAAAGGGTCTTAGGGGCCTATTAATGATGATATGAAGGTCATAAATGAAAGAGGGAAAAAAAATTAATGTGAAGGTGCAAATAAATACACTTTACAACATTAAATTAAGGAAAAATTAGGTCAATTTAGCTTAAAAAGGCCCTAAATCCAATATGAATGTGGAAAAAACATTACAACACTAGATCAAGGTGACATTAGGTCCATCTTAATGTTAATCATTCCCAAATTAAGTAGGAAAAGGGATACTTTTTTCGTTACCACAGGAGGATATGTGAAATTTACCAAACTAAAGGTCTAACAAATAAATTGTATCTCAAAAGAGATTTGTATTCTTTGAAAATGAACAATGGTGATCCTATTGCAAAAAATTTAAATGCTTTTAATATGATTATAAGTCAGCTTTCATCTATAGATATTAAGATAGAAGAAGAAGATAAATGTATTTTTTTGCTTTGTTCTTTACCCGAATCTTGAGAAATCTAATTGTTTCCATAAGTGGTGGTGGTACAGAATCGAAGATGGATAGTCTCATTGTTATATTTCTTTTAGAAGAGATGAGAAGAAATTCCATGAATGTGGGCTCCCAAGATTCCTTTCATGTGCGAGGAAGGTCCAAAGAAAAAGGAGGGCCTAAAGGGGACAAAAAGAGAGGCAATTCTAAAGAGTGTTCTAAAACCCTGAAGAAGAGAAAAGTGTTGGAATTTTCATAAGAGAGGACATGTGAAGGAGTGCAAAAACAAGAAAAAGAGTTCAAATAATTCCACAAAAAAATCCTTAGAAGATGGTGATTCTAATGCTTTGTTTATTTCTACTAACACTCTTAGTAATGATGCTTGGCTTATTGATTCAGGTTTCTCCTACCATATGACTCCTCACAAGGAGTGGTTTACTTCATATTCAACTTATGATAGGGGAGAAGTTTTCCTTGGTGATAAAAACATGAAGAATATTGTTGGTAAGGGAAAGGTAAAGTTTTGTTTTAGTGATGGTAGGGTTAAAAGCCTTAATGATGTGTTACATATTCCAAGACTTGCAAGAAATCTAATTTTAGTATCCAAGTTGAATGATTTTGGAATACATGTGAAATTTGACAAGTCTGGTTGGAGGTTGGTGAGACAGAGTTGTGTGATTACTAAAGGATATCAGATAGGAAATTTGTTTAGGCTTAATGCCTCCACTTTTTGTAACTCTACCAATGTCACTGGAACTGAAAATGCATATATGTTGTGACACATTATATTGGGTCACATAAGTGAAAAGGGCCTTAAGACCATTTTGAATAAAAATTTGGTTAATGTTATTTCTGATTATTCTATTGGAAAAAATGATTTTTGTGTGCATTGTGTGCTTGGTAAATAGAATAGATCATAATTTCCTAATGGGACTAATAAAGCTAAGAGATTATTGGAGATCATTCATTCGAATGTGTTTGGACCAATGGATGTTGAATCCTTTGGAAAATCTTGTTATTATGTTACTTTCATTAATGATGTTTCAAGATACACCTGGATTTATTTTATGCATGTAAAAGAAGAGGTTTTCACTAAGTTTAAGGAATTTAAAGCCTTAGTTGAGAAGCAAAAAAATTATAAGATAAGGGTGTTGATATTTGACAATAGGGATGAATATTGTTATAGGGAATTTGATGAGATTTGTAAGCATGTAGGTAGTGTTCAACAAAATACTACTCCTTATACACCCCAACAAAATGGTAGAAAGAATGAACCAAACCTTAATGGAAAGAGCTAGGATCATGTTGAGTGGTGCTAAGCTTGATAGATGCTTTTGGGAAGAAGTTGTAAGTATTGCATGTTAGATATCCTTATTCTACTCTTGTTGATAAAACTCTTTATGAAGTGTGGATAGGTAGAAAGCCTTTTGTTTCACATTTGAGTGTCTATGGTTATGAGGATTTTTTTCATATGCCTCAAGAAAAGCATTCTAAATTGAATCCAAAAGTATAGAAATGCATCTTTGTTGGCTATGATGAAAATGTAAAAGGTTATAAGCTTTGGAACCCACTAACACGTAAAATGGTTTTCTTTAGACATGTGATTTTAAAGGAGTTTAGAGCTTACTCAAGTGAAGAATAACCAAAGGAGAAAGATAAGAAAAAAATAGTACAATTCAAGACAAAGATTGAGAAGAAGGAAGATGCACGTGTGGAAAAAAAAATCAGATGGATTTTAGGATGGAGAGAAAGAAGAGGGTTCAAAGAGTTTAGATGATGTGCAGGATGAGCATGCAGAAGAAGAAGAGTAACAAGAGCCCTTTACTCCTACCTTGAGAAGATCCAAAAGACAACTAAATATAATTGATAGGTATAGCCCATCTAATTACTGTTGTGTATTTTATTTGTTGAGTATTGAAAATGAACCTAGATTAGGTACATAGAGGCTCTTTCTTCAGAAGAAAGTGAGTCTTGGATGCAAGCCATATAGGAGGAGATGATGGCCTTGGATAGTTGTGATACTTGGGATCTTGTGAGTTTTCCCAAAGGAAGGAATCCCATTGGTTGCAAGTGGGTATTTAAAAATAAATTTGGTGTAGATGGTTGGTTAGAGTGATACAAGGCCAGATTGGTGGCCAAGGGCTACTCCCAAGAGAGGGAGTTGATTTCGGTGAAATTTTCTCTTGTTGCTAAGATAACTTCTATTAGATTCCTATTATCTATTGCTACTTATGATTTTTAAATAGAGAAAGTAGATGTCAAAACTAATTTCTTGCATGGGGATCTTGAGGAAGAAGTTTATATGTGATAGCCTGATGGTTTTGATGTGAAAGCGAAAGAACACTTGGTTTGCAAGTTAAAGAGATCTTTATATGGTCTGAAATAGTCACCCAAGATGTGGTACTAGAATTTTGATGCCTTTGCATTAAATTTGGGTTTTTTTAAGAGTGAGGAGGATCAATGTGTTATCATGAAGGTTATTGATGATTAGATATTAATCATTGTCTTGTATGTTGATGAGATGTTGTTCATGGGTAACAGCAAGGTGGTGATTAGGGAGCTTATGACTCAGCATTCTGGCACATTTTATATGAAGGATTTGGGGGCTACAAAATATATCCTTGGGATGGAGATTAGTAGGGATTGGGCTCACAGAAAGCTTTGGTTAAGTCAAAGTAAGTATGTTGATACCATTTTACAGAGGTTTAGTATGCATGACTGTAAATGAGTAAATATTCTATTTCTAGTTGGTACTAAGTTGATTTTAGACACATCTCCTAATTTTGATAATGATTTTGAAGAGATTTCTAACATTCCTTATGCTAGTTTCATTGTTAGTTTGATGTATACAATGGTTTGCACTAGACCAAATATAGCCCAAGCAGTGGTTGTTTTGAGCAGGTTTATGTCTAACCCTGGTAGAGAGATTTGGACTTTTGTTAAGAGGGTGTTTAAATATTTATGTGGTACTTTAGATGATTGTCTGGTTTATCATGGTATTTATGATGTGGTTAAGTCATTGGACATACAGGATTTTTTTGATGTTGATTGGACAGGTGACTTGCACAGTCGAAGGTCCACTAGTGGTTGTATTTTTACTTTGTTTGGAGGTGCAGTGAGTTCGCTGAGTATGAGGCAGCCTAAAGTTGCATTGTTCATCACCAAAGAAAAGTATATGGCTCTACAAAAGCCTCTGAGGAGGTGATTTGGTTATAGAAACTTGGTAATGGCATTGGTTTTGATTGCAGGACAGTGAGGATTGGATGTGATAGTCAGCGTGCCATGTGTTAAGCCAAAAATCCTGTGTATCATGTTCATACTAAGAATATTGATGTTCAATATCACTTTGTGTGAAAAATGGTTGAGAATGGTAAGGTCTTGATTGAGAAGGTTGACACTTTGGATAATGTTACAGATTCTCTCATGAAGCCAGTGACCACAAATAAGTTCTCTTGGTGTAGGAAGGCCATGGGCCTTGATTGTTGTACTTGATTATATTTTATTTATATCTCAAGGATGTAATTGCAATGTATAATGTCAAGTGGGAGAATTTTAGGATAGGTGACATTATAATTGCTATCCTAAGTTGATAATTATGTGTCTCCACGTTCTTTGGAAAGTGCTCTAGAGGACATGAGTGGAAAAATATTTATTATTTAGTTTCCTATGACAATTTTAATTGCATTCAAAGAGTTGGACCCACTACGGTGACTATTACAGAGCATCATGAGAGAATATTCCTTTTGGGAATCCAAGTGCATTCTCTTGCATGTTATTTGCATGTTATTCCGAGTTGGGAACCCAAGCTTGCATGTTTTGGGTTTGAGCCGTCACAGCCGTTAGAGAGTTATGGAGGACTTAGTATTGATCAATTTTCACTGGCTATGGGTTAGGCACCCATGTGAAGGCCATGTGAGCATTTAATATTTTTCACCATACTAATGGGTTGTCCACTAAGGGGGCGTGGGTTTTTCCAAGTGGTTTTCCTTTTTGTTTTGGGATGCCATATGTGGTATTCTCTCCCACAAACTTCTATATATTAGAGCTTTGAGATGATGGTTTCTAGAGTTTTTTTGGAAATTTTTAGAGTAACGAAGTGTTGTCATATTATAGAGAATTTTTGTATTGATGTACTTCCTTGAAGATTAATACAAACATTGGATCTCTTTAGGTGTGGAGTTTTTTCCCGCAAGGGTTTCTCCATGTATATCGTATGTCACTTGTGATTCTCAACTTGTGGTATTGCTTATTTTTCTTTCATTGTTACAATTACTAATCATATACCATAATATTGGTAATATTGGATACATAATTTCAAATTTTCAAACACAAGTTTAAGTTCATATTACAACAAGTTTTACCCTGAATATCCAACAATTCTAACAGTGTTATGTCTAACCAATGTTTTGTATGCAATTCATAATCATTTGGTCCAATCCTATGTTTGAGTGTGTCTCTACTACTTGATGAAGGATAAGTATGATCATTCCAAAAATCTGAGAGCAACTTGCTTACACCAACTTTAATTTTGTTATAATGAGGAGCCCTACACATCAATACCCAATTTCATTCTATAGTACTATCATCCAAAACCTTTCTTTTTTTCACAAATACTATTAGTATTTTTCTATTCAAGTTAATTGAAATTGAAATTGAAGAGATTTGATGCTTTCTTGGCATTTGTGGGATTATAATAGAGGTCAACACAACAATCTTATTGTAATGCTCTTATCAAATGATCAAGATTTTTCACCAATAAAACTCAAACCTTTTGTAATATTTTGAATGATATATTTTTCTATGTGTATTTTCCTATTTTTTGTGAAATATACACCCAATAATTTTAATGGCTCTTTTAGCTCATCATGGATAAGTATACTTGATAAAATTTGAGCTTGACCAAGTGTATCATGATTTTTAAAATACTTTTCAAAACATTTACAAAGACCTCTTACTAATCAAGTACTAGGTTGTAATGTCCCTAACATAAAAATTGATTTTCAAGTTGAATTCAATGAACAACAACATATGAACTTAAATATTACTTTGATATATTGATAAAATTTTAAAATTTCATCCACATATATGACATATCAAATACAACTCACAAATATAGATCCAGAATGATATACAATGCTACCATAGATCAACAACAGTACTAATAACTTCCTTCCTTGAAGCTCGTATGCAATCCCCGAATGAGAATTCCCTCAAGAACCAAAGGGGTTTTGTCCTATGATCCTAGTGATCATTGGGTTTTCATCCAATGATCACAAACTCCTATAGGTTTTCATCCATAAAAGGAATTAGAACACAAGCGTCCAAAAATATAGAAGAATGACATAATAATTTGATGCCTATTACAAGAACTAACTCCCTACATTTATATGCTAACAATTTCCCTCAAGGTTGAACAAGTCAACTTTGAGCCAAAATGGCACCAAAGACTAAAATTTGAATTTCAATATGCTACACTAGATTAGCCTTGAGGCCAAAATAGATTCTTTTGGAGCTAGTGTACCATCCTGTGGACTTGACCATATGTTTCCTTTGTCCCTTCATTCCTCTTGATACTTTGCAATTGGCTCTGCATGTTCCGGAGGTGACCCACTCAATTCACCTGTCAGACTAGTTGTTGAGAGCCTAGCACAGTCATCTTCTAACAACAATATATTTCCAGAACCTAGTCTATTCCTCATGAGTTCTAGATATGATGTGCACATCCCTTTGTAGGGTGTATGTTCTAATTTGTAGCTTGAGATATGCTCATGCATAGGGATGCAGAGGAATGTCCATATTTTTCCTGGTGCCAAAGAGGTGAAACTGGACTGTTTCTCATGGTGGTTTTCTATTAGTGATACCTTTCAGTAGTGTGATCTTAGTTCCTTGGTCATAGGTTGATTGGCTCCTTTGTGATAGCATGTAGAATGTGTCATAGGTAAAATATGAGTGATCAAATGAAAGCATAATTGAAGTAATTAGAGTCTAAAAACACTAAAAATTTACAAGATTAAGATCATACAAACACATACTCAATGAAATTAGTTTTCGAAAGCTTCAAAGATTTAATTCAAAGTAATGAAATGCAAATTCAAAGCAATTAAACCAAATAGAAAATACAAAACTTCAATCCCATTGTGGATTTATGACAATTTGTGATGTGGATTGATCAAATTGTGCATAATCCATCATTGTAAAAGCTTGATGAGGTTTGATTCACAAAAGGAGTTCTCAAATGCTCAAGATTGCTCAAGAACTCAAGAGAGTGCCTATGCTTATGAAGATTATGAATGAATTTCATGAGGAAATAAGTTGTTTTATATATTTCAGGATTTCTAATCAATAATGGAGATGGAAAATAGGGATCAATGATTGAGAGGAAATCAAGGGGATGAGGAAAGATCAAGGGATGAGAATTCATGAGAGCCCAAAATATCCCTATTTTCATGGAAAATTGGTTGAAGATATTTTGAATTGGAGGGAAGAAGATGTTTGAATTTGAATTGGGAATATTCACTTTTTAAAAAAGGAATATTGTTTGTGCAAGTTGGAGGATTGGAGGAAAATTAGTCAGTTAAATAATTATGAAAATGATTTAATTATGAGGATGAGAGAGAACTAGGATTTTAATTAAATAATTGGAAATTATTTAATCATGTGGGATAGAGGGAAGATTTAATTAAATTATTGGAATTATTTAATCATGTGGGATAGAAGGAAGATTTAATTAAATTATTGGAATTATTTAATCAAAAAGGGAAATTAGTGAGAAATGATGAATGAAGTGAAATTAATCAAATAATTGGAATCTATTTAATAAAATGGAGGAAATAGGGGATAATGAAGAAAATGATGTTAGTAAGTGAAATTGAGATGTGTGATATGGTTAGGGAAATTTTAGGTGTCTACAGAATGTTTCTCGGATGCCACTTTGTAACTATCTTTCCAAAAAAAGAGACATGACAAATCCTCCCTTCCCAAAATTTCTTTTCCTTGAGCAATGCAAATTGGGATGCTCTATAATTTCAAATCCTTCCTAGGTAGCATCTTCAATTGGAAAACTCTTCCAACAAAAAAAATACTCAATTATATTTTGGTTCCTTAGATTTGTATTCTTGTATCAATTACAACTTCAAGAATAAGGATGAGTTTCCCTTCATCATCTAGTGGTGGTAACTCAGCGGTAGGAGTTGTATGCAACCACAAAACCTTCTTAAGACATGAAACATGAAATACTTTGTGGATTGTGTTGTCTATTGGAAGATCCACCTCATAAGTGACTTTTCCAACCCTTTGAGTTGTCTTGTATGGCCCATAGGACTTAGGCTTGATATTTTATGCCCTTCCTTTCTTGAAAGAAGACTATCTATATGGATTAAACCTTATGAATATCATATCTCCCACCTCAAATGATCTCTTTGTGTGCATCCTATCTACATATGTCTTTTTCTGATTTTGGGTAACTTGCAAATGATCCTTGAGAGTTATTAAAATATCTTGACTTTGATTTACAAAATTGCTTGTTGTTGGAACTCTACTATCTATGAGGACTCGCTCTATTAAGGTTAGTGCATCATATCCATAGAGTGCTCTAAATGGAGACATGCCAATGGACATGTGATGAGTTGTGTTGCATCAATACTCTCCGAAATGTGGCCATTAGATCCAAGCTTCCTATTAATTGGTGGCATAATTCCTCAAGTATCCTTCTAGCCACTTGTTTACAATTTCAATTTGTCCATCAGTTTGTGGATGATAGCTTGTGCTAGGAGTGAGTTTGATTCCTATCAAATGGAATAATTCCTTCCAAAATGTAATGAGGAATCAGTTATCTGTCACTGACAATTTTCTTGGGTAGCCCATGCAACTAGGAAACTTCTTTGAAGAATAAATCTACAACTTGTGGAGCTTTGTGTTCATTGGAGATGGCAAATAAATGAGCATACTTATTCAATCTATCAACTACAACATAAATGAAATATTTCCCTTGAATCTTGGTCAATCTGATAATGAAATCCATGAAAATAATTCCCCATTTATGTTCTGAAATGAGAAGAGGTTGTATCAATCTAGCCTAAAACTCTTGCTCTCCTTTATTTTGTGGACATGTGACACATTCCCTGATATGTGTGAGAACATCCTGCTTAAGTTCCTTCCAAGAGAACCTTTCTCTGATATGTTAGTAATTTTTATAGAACCTATGATTCCTTGCCATAGGTTCAATATGATAGGCTTCCAGTATCTTGTCTTTCACCTTACATTTGGGAACTAGGAACACTCTATTCTTGATTAGGACTAGACCTTCTAACACCATATATTGGTCATCCTTTTCTACACCTTCCATAATTCTGGTAGTAAAAGGATCCTTGGAGTACTCCTCCATGATTGAATCCCTCCAGCCTGTTGATGTGATGGACATGTGACATAGAGTAGGTTTCCTAGAGAGTGCATCTGCCACAATGTTCTTCTTACCTTTGACATATTCAATATCAAAATCATATTCTTTAAGTTTACTTACCCATTTTTGTTTCCTATCTTTGAAATTTTGTTGGCTCGAGAAGAATTTTAGGCTATTGTGAGACTGATTTGACCATAAATCTTCCATACACCAAGTATTACTAGAACTTCTCTAAGGAATGCATTATGACTAGCATCTCTTTATCATATATAGAATATCCTCTTTCATTGGCTCTCAAATTCCTACTTTCAAATGCTATGGGGTGTCCTTTCTAAGAGAAAACAACTCCAATTCCTTCATCCAAAGCATCACATTCTACAACAAATGTAAGTGAGAAATCATGAATTGCAAGAACCAAACAAGAACTCATTACCTCTTTTAGTTTCTCAAAGGTCCTTTGTGCTTTCTCTGTTCATTCAAAGGATCCTACTTTAGTAAAATTGGTGAGACGCGCCATAGACTGAGAAAATCCTTTGAAAAATATTGGTAATAGCTACATAGTCCTCAAAACCCTCTTAGATGAGACAAATTTGTAGGAGGTGGCTAGTCTGAAATGGCTTGGATCTTGTATTAATGAACCTGAACTCCCTTTTCACTTATGACATGCCCAAATACAATATCTTTGTTGACCCAAACTCACATTTGGACATATTTGCAAAGAGAGACTATTCTTATATAATTCCCAAGACTATATCCAAATGCTTCAAATGTTCTTCCCATGTTTTGCTATAGATCAAAATATCATCAAAGAAAACCAACACAAAATTCCTCAAGTGCTTACTAAAAGCATGATTCATGCATGATTGAAAAATTTCAAGAGCATTAGTGAGACCAAAGGATATAACCATGAACTTAAAATTCCTATAGTGACATTAGAAAGTAATATTTTACACATATTCTTCCCTCATGTAGATTTGGTGGTATCTGAACCTCAAATCAATCTTTGAAAAGTACACTGCACCATGTAGCTCCTTAATTAGCTCATTTATCTATGGTATGGGGTGTCAATTCTTAATGGTCTTCTTGTTCAATGTTTGGTAGTCTATGCACATCTTCAAAGTGTCATATGCACCATAGAAGATGCAAAAGGACTAGAGTTTGGTCCGATGTATCCCATATCCAACAAATCCTTTATTTCTTTTTTATCTCCTTATACATCTGAGGATGGTGGTAAGGAGTGGTCATAATCGGCTTTGATCCTAGTTCAAGTTGCATGATATGATGGAAACCTCTATCAGGTGGCAATACAAGAGGCATATCACCGAAATCCAAATTATGCTTATCCAAAATATTTGGTATATCATTATGAACTTCACCATTCTTACCTTCAAAAGATTCTTTTGAAGTCACCAAACAACTAGCAGTCCAAGCTACTTGGTTCTTACAAAAAAACCTTTCCATTCTCATAGTTGATACCACTTGTGGACCTCCATTAGCTATTCCCTTCATAACCACATCCTTCCCATTGGCTTTGAACTTGAGTTCCATCATTGGGTATTTTTTAGTATACTCACCCAATGAATGTAGCCATTGCACACCCAAAATTACATCAATTTCACCCAAACCAATAAGATAGAAGTCATCACAAACCTTATGATCTCTAAATATTATGTCCAACCTTCAGAATTTCTCCTTGCAAGGTAAGTTATACCCATTTTCCACAATGGTAGTGAAGCCTTCAAAATTTTCCATGTTTAGACTTCTTCTCTTCACAATTCCTTCACCATTGAAGTTATGGCTAGCTCCTCCATCAATTATAATGGTCACTCTTTTTTGAACAAGGACTCCCCAGACCTTCAAAGAGCGGTATCTATGTGTGCTGGACAGAGATGCTACTATATCTCCATTATCTTGCTCTTTATATTCCTTCACTAGAAGGGTGTCTTCTTTGGTAGTTGTTATCATTTATGCCAAAACTATTTTTTGGTTGTCTTTTGCTATATGTGGTTGTCATTAATGTCAACATTGATTGTTGGAAGGTTGTTAGTCCTTAGCACTAGTTGTCATTGTTACATTCAGTTTGGGAAACAATTGGTGATGAAGTTCATGGTTGGATGTCATTCGTTATCTAAGAAGAAAGAAGAGTTGTTGAAATTCATGGTTGGATATCATACCTTATCTAAGAAGAAAGAAGAGTAGGTAAAGTTCATAGTTGGATTTCATGGCTTGTTCCATGTCAAGAAAAGTTGTATAATACATTATTGTTATCAGCAGAGTTCATTCTATGATGATATATTCAGATGAGGAATAGAAGTATTAAGATTAGGATTAGAAGAATGATTGACAATAGAGATATGTTGCTAAAGGTTTGTAGTATATCTTATGCTCTCTCTTGAACTTCCTAATGAAGCATGTGTTGCTAAAAGAAAGATTTGGCCTTTGTAGGTTGCTTAAATATCGTTGGTTTAGGAAGTTGCATTGAAGCCTATTTGGGAGAATTCTCTGCATTCCTCCGCTGTTGAAGATTTGGTCTTGCGTTTTGGGATTCCATGTTAGTCCTTCATGGACATTGCACTCCTATCTTGTCAGCTCACCTGTGTTTCCAAGGAGGGTTCTGTGAATTGCAAAATGTTGGTAGTGTTGTTGTATTGATGTCTCTAATCCTACGACTTGGTGAATGTGATTTCAATGTATGTGTAGTGTCTTAGTTCCAATTTCAATTATTGAAATGGTCTGCAAGTTGTTCTAATAATGCTACATCATCTGGTTATGTATTTTGTGCTTCCTAAATGAAGTATTATGTACCTATTTGTTTTGTGGTGACTGTTGATGGCATGATAGTATGAAAGAAGTATATGGAAGTGATGTTGGATGTTCAAGGAATTCTAAAGCTAAGAATGCTATTTTGCGTGGAGTAGCTGATTCAAAATTGTTGAAGGTGATGCATTGCAGTTCAACCAAAGATGCTTGGGAAAATATTAGTAGCATCTATGAAGGAGATACTAAAGTGAAGCAAGCCAAGATATAGATCTTCAAGAGAATATTTGAGACTTTTCAAATGATAGAACTAGATGAAGACATTGCAAGTTATATGCTATGAGTACAATAAGTTTTTTTTGGAATTTTTGGTCTTGGTGGAGAACTAAAAGAAAGTGAAATTGTGAAGAAGGTTTTGAGATCTCTCTCAAAATCTTACAGTCATAAATTTTCTACCATTGAGGACTCTAAAGACTTGGATCACCATCCAGTTGATGAAATTTTTGGTACTCTTACTACCTTTGAAATGAGAGAGTTTAATAAAGATGTTCCAAAAAGGGAAGATACTTTCAAATCTAATAAAAATATTGAAGATGAGGCTTCTGATCAGGATGAAGACCTTGATGAGGTTGAAGTATACTTTGTGAGAAGACTAAAGAAAGGCGCTGAAAAATACAAAGGTAAGTTACCTTTCAAATGTTTTGATTGTGGAAGAATAGGTCATTTTGTATCTAAATGTCCTTATAAAGAATTAGATAATAGTAATAAAAGAGATAAGGTTAAAAAGGGTATCTATTCCAAAGAAAGAAGTGGTTCCTCTGAAGATGAGGAGAATGATTCAAATGTTGAAACTCTCTTTATGGTTGTTGGTGTAAATAATTATTTTACTTGTTACACTTTACTTAAGCTTACTTAGGGAATGCATATCATTGTAGTTTGCACTTGTGACACCTAGTTATTTTCATCTTACATCTAGGTTTGTGCATACATTGAGAGATGTGATTGGGACACTTAGGGAAGTGTGTGTAGGAGAAATCCCACTCTTTGTGGTGTGATCTATTTATCACCTTTTTTATCTCCACTTATCGTGGCATGATAATTCCACTTTAGGTGGGTGATCCACATTTCATGGAATTATCTACTATTTCTTTCTACCCACCCTTGCACATGATTGTGGCACTTGTCTCATTCATGGCCCTTCCTTGTGTCGTAGCTTTCCTTTATAAGCAATCATTTTACATACTTGTAATTGAGCATCTTCATGCATATTGAGAATAAAATCATCATATTCTCTCTCTCTTTTGTGTTATATTTGGTCTCTTGATCCTATTGTTGCTTTTTATAAGTTCTTACAATGGCCTTTAATACTGCTAACAAAAAAGTGTAATATTGAGAAATGTAAGGATTTTGGTTCCTTGAGTGATGAAGATGTGTTTTCCTCCAATCCAAACCTAGAATCTATGGAACCTAAAACTCTGGTTCCTTGGGGAATAGACTTTGAAGAAAAACTATGGTCGGCTCTAGAAAACTTGAATGAAGCAAGGGAACTAAATCATAAGTATGAAAGATTGCTTACAAAATTGAAGGAAGAAACTGACAAATTGAAAATTCAAGTAGAAAAAGACAAAGAATGTGAACTCAAACTAAAAGAGGTAGAAGGTATGATCTCCAATTTGAAAGTAAAGGTTGAGGAAGGCAAGAGGATTGAAGATTGTTTGAATGTCAAGCTCAATGATAAGACTACTAAATTTTTAAAGCTTGAGGGGGAAATTTTCATTCTAAGGAATACCCTGAAAAGAGAAAAGGAAAAAATTAACAAAGGAGAAAATCTTGATCCTGAGGATAGCTCCAAATCATATAAATGGTTTGAAACAAAGGAGAAGAAATATTGCTCTAAAGGCTCTAAGAAGAATGGATCTGGAGATGCAAAGATTGTTCAGAATGGCGAGAAAGAAGATAGATCCAATTCTTACCAAAAGCAAAATGGATTTAAAAATCCACCATCTGCAAAACAACATGCTCCTACCAAGTTCAATCAATTCTTTCAAGGTTACTATTTTTCTTGCAATATTTTTGGACTTAAGGCTATTAATTATAGAGTTAGAAAAAGAAGGAATAATAACATGGGAAAAATATCATTTATGCCTCAAAGAAATAACACTAACTTATTTCATGGATATTGACATGCCTGCAACAATTATGGTCACAAGGTTGATAAGTGTAGATCTAATTTGAAGAGAAACAAATTTGTTCCAGAGCACAAAATTGTGTGCTACAAATGCAATAACATGGGACATAAGGAAAACTACTATAGAAGTGGCTTTGCTAAGCCACCAATTCAAAAAAGGGTTGAATCTCATAATCAACAAAAAAAGGGAAATGAAAAGGTCTGAAAAGAAGACCATGAGAAGAAAGATGATACTAAATTTGTGCATTTTGCACAAGATTCTAAGACAAATTGAGATAGAGCATTATCTTAGGGAGAGATTTCACTTGCAGAACATTTTTCCCCCTAAAAAGAAAAAGGTGTTGAAGTCCTTAGCATGAAAGAAGAATTGAATCAGATTAGTTGGTATGCAGATCTGTTGAGCATATATGGACCTTTATTAATGGCTCTGGTAGAAGTAGAAGATGAGTAGAGGTTGGTACACTTGTTCTAAGTGACATCATTTCATTTTTTATACCACACATATGTAGATAAGTTTATGAAGTTGGATAAGGAATTTACATAATATCTAAGGCAGAGTCATGTTGTTGTGTTTGACATCCCTCCACTGAGAAACATTTAATCTTGTGGTTCAAAATATGTGTTGATCATGTGGTGAAATTTTTATATCCAAAGTTCAAGTTTTTATACCTTTGATAGTAAAAGATGCAAGTGACAAAGTTTCAGCTCATACTCTGGCAGAGTTAAGTGAAGATGTTTTGCATTCCTTGGGATAGAATGTTTTTTCCTTACAATCTTGTAGACATGTTTAAGATTATTCAATGCATGCCACTTTGTTGTACCAAATTTTTTGGGTTCCACAAGTACCGTCTCAAATTGCAATATGCTATTGATGGTTCTAGATGCTTATCTTCTCTACAGAATATGTGTTTGGTATTTATGCTAGTTGAAGGCTATGGGGAAAATCTATATGTCTCAATGTGTTTCAAGATTGATGTTTAGTCTCCATATTTCAAGCCAATCCTAAGCAATCTCACAAAAAAGCTATGAAAATGATTTTCAGATACTTGAAGGGTACTCTGGACTATGATCTATGGTATAAAAAGGATGAAAATTTCTCTTTGAGTGGCTATAGTGATGTTGATTGAGTAGGTTGTGTTGATGACCAAAGAAGTACAAGTGGAAGTGCATTCTTTTTGGGAGACAAATTGGTCTCTTAGTTTAGTTAAAAGTATGATTCAATGTCTTTGTCCACAACAGAAGTAGAATATATTGTTACAACATCTTGTGGTACTCAGGTTCTTTAGATGAAGCATAATTTGAAGGATGTGAAGGTAGTTTATGATGAACCTATTCCTATACTATGTGACAATACAAGTTATATTAATATTTTCAAGAATCCAGTAATGCATTCAAGAATAAAACACATTTCAATCCAGTATCACTTTCTGAGAGAGAAGGTTGCAAAACGTGAAGTTGGAATGGAGTATGTGCCTACTAAAGACCAGATTGTAGACATTTTCACTAAGGTACTTTCAAATGATACTTTTAAGTATCTGCAACAGAAGTTAGAGGTTATTGCCCCTCCTTGTTCTCACTAGATGCATAGATGGTGCATCTTTCTAGGGTGAGAAATTCATGTCATATCTTTTTCCTCTAGATTGATGGGTTCTTCCCTAAGGAGGAGTTAGTAGAAAGGGGGAGTTTTGAAAAAGTTGTACAATTGTTGTGCATGAATAGCTATTTGAAGATGTGCTAATGGTCAAAGGGGGAGTATGTGTTGTTTTAATAGAACATATTTTTCCCTTTGTCCCTGAAGTTAGAATAGGTGTTGTTGTTTTATATATATATCTGGCATGTTTTCCTTGATGTCAAAGGGGGAGAGTGAGCAGTATGTGTTTCCATCAATGCCAAAGGGGGAGATTGTTTGCAGTTGTTGTCATTGATGTCAACACTTTTTTTGGTTGTCTTTTGCTATGTGTGGTTTTCATTTTTCAACATTGATTGTTGTAAGGTTGTTAATCCTTAGCATTGGTTGTTATTGTTATATTCAGTTTGGGCTAGCATTGGTGATGAAGTTCATGGTTGGATGGCTTGCCTTATCTAAGAAGAAAGAAGAGTTGTTGAAGTTTATGGTTGGATTTCATGTACCTTATCTAAGAAGAAATAATATTTTCTAAAGTTCATGGTTGGATGTCATGCCTTGTTCCATGTCAAGAAAAGTTATATAATACATTATTGTTGTCAACAGAGTTGATTCTATAATGATTTATTTAGATGAGGATTGGAAGTATTAAGATGAGGATTAGAAGCATGACTGATAGTGGAGATATCTTGTTGAAGGTATATAATATATCTTATGCTCTATCCTAATGTTCCTAATGAAGAATGTGTTGTTGAAAGAAAGATTTGGCCTCTGCAAGTTACTTAAATGTTTTTGGATCAGGAAGTTGCATTCAAGTATGTCTGGGAGAATGATCTACATTCCTCCATCATTGAATACTTGGTCTTTCATTTTGGAATTCAACGTTAGTGCTCTATGGAGATTGCACTCCTATCTTGTCAGGTCACCTGTGTTGCCGATGAGAGTTTTGCGAATTGCAAAAGGTTGGCAATGTTTTTGGTTGTTTGGACTGGTTTGAGAAATTCTCCACATTTCTCTGCATTGATGTCTCTAATCC
>VDFB02058242.1:681733324-681813324 GCA_007258455.2 Sequoia sempervirens
GGTAGAACAAATATGAATGCTTGGGCATGCATGCAGTGAGGTTGATAGTTTAAAATCTGTAAAGCAAGATAACAACACAGAACAATAATTAGATGTACTAATATTAATCATAAACATTACAACAATTCATCTCTGTAATTGTAGTTTGTAATTTGAATTTGTAAGTTCAGTTGGTGAGTTCACAGTGATGCTCTGAACAAAAGATGTGTGATGTTATATGTTTGTTTTGATTGTTTCACATTCTGATTTATGATGTTCTATGTTTGATTTGATAGTTTCACATTCTGATTTATGATGTTATATGTTTGTTTTGATTTTTCTATGTTTGATTTGATGTCAGTATGATTTTAGTATGCAACCAATGAATAATGTTACCTAGAATCAAGAGAACAAAAATAATAATATCATATTGTTTCTGTATATATTTACGGATTATTAAATAGAAAAAGCAAGCATATATTAAATGGAAAAATTAGGGGCCCACTGTCTAGAATAATAATTCATCATATACTTAAGCAAGAATATTCATCAAAATTGGTGGGATCTCCACCAAGTTCTTATTTTAGTTCAAATCCAAAACTTTGAATTAGTCAACCCTGTACAAATTCAACCTTGCATGTATTAGAAGGAAACTGAAAAAAGAGATAACATAGTTTAGAAATTTGAAGACTTTTATGCTGATGATGATTGCTTAGCTTAGGCATTATGGTAGTTTTTTATTTTGCAAACTTTTAAACTACAAAAGAGTTGTACCACTTCCAAGACATTGTAATCAAAATTAGAAACATAATTTATAATCAATGAAAAGTTGTCAACTTGAAATGCTTTCATGTTAATATCTTCTTTCATATCATTTGATTTCTAATTCTTCTTGAAGATGTGAATTTTCATATGTATTTTTTATTTCACTAATTTTTGAATTTCATCATTGAAACCCCTAATCTGGGAAGCCCCACTATTGAACCTACCAAACTTTCAAACCCGTTAACTACTCAGGCAAGAAAAACATGATTGCAACAATGAGTTTAATTATGTTTCTCGACTATAGAATCCTATCAGATAGTAACTCTAAATGTGGCCTCAATGATCTACAACCCTAGTCAACATGACACATGAACTGTGAGAATAAGGACACCAGCTTGAAATGGAATATCAGAAGTTAAGGATGTGTCTATTTTACATTTGAACATTGCAACCGTGAGAAATGGGATATGGAGCAAGGATGCCATTTTGAATTAGGGTACAAATATAGCTATATTACAATTAAATATAGCCACTAGGAGATACAGATATCGGGACAGATTCCCATCATTGAGCCTTTGTTCCCTGGTGATTACAAGCACAATAAACATTAGAGTTGTACTCCAAATTAAACATGTAAGAACAAATCTACATCATCACATACAATATACAAATGCACTCAAATAACCAATTTTCTATTGAACCTATGAATGTTTGCCACTTGAAATTTGACATTTGACAACCAGCCTACAAAGAGGGGTTTGCCAAATCTTTCTCACTTCCCTCCCGTCAAATGTCAAATTTCAAATCTCTAGAAACAGTTCGGCCTATTAAGATATTTTATTTGGTTTGAACGAACCACAAGGTACCTTGTTTTGTTGTTTTCTCTAGGGAATACAATTTGAGCATATTGTGTAAGATCTACATATAAAGGGCAAGTGAATACTAAGGTACCATCTTGCTTTAATTTAGGCACAACTTTGATACTTATAAGAAGCTTCAAACCAAAATTTAAAAACCACGCAGTTGGAGGATACAGAGCCAAATTTACTACAAACATAGTCACCAACTTACCCCCAATTCAGTGTTCATGCTGAGAAAAGGGATAATATTTTCTCAAGCTAAAATTTAAAAGCAATCATCAACTTTTGTTAATTCTTATGTGCAAATGAGGTATACTGTTACAGAGAAAGAATACTAGTCATGTTGTTTCTTCAAAAAAATGTGTAGAAGATATTAGGCTGTTTTGAATAGTAGTAATTCAATAATCAACTGGTCAATGAAAATCCTACCATAGATACATGAATTATTCAATGGATGCTAAAGATGCTACCAAATGAATTGATATCACTCATAAACCAAACTTGATGCATCTGCTTGCCATCAAGCTCAAATCATTTTGATACATTTTGTTGAAAGCTCAAATCATTACACAAGTGACCCTAGAAGAACAAATAGAATTTGTCATAACCTATGAAATTTGCAAGATCAACCACTGGTGGAAAGTTCAAAATAAAATTATCCTAAGGACCATCTCCCAAACATCACCAAGCTCCATGTATATTGTGTACTTGATGGCATCCCAAAGTCAGCTTAAGGTAAGTGAAAAAACTTTGGAATCCTAAATTAGGGAGAAAAGTTTGGCAAGACTTTGATACTTTTTTCCACTTTGCTTCTACCTTCACAACAAGCTGGAAAGTATAGTCTAAGGATGCATTGAGGATGCTTTGCGAATTTATCACTTCCTTCATCGCGAATTGATCACTTCCTTAACATTCAACTGTGACATTTCCATGTTTTCATAAAATAATATTGACTAAATGAATGATCAAGCTAAACGATTATGTAAGAATAACTCTAAACTCGACAATATTTAAAAATAATCATGACTAGAAACAAAAATCAGTGCCGTCAAATAAACTTTCTTAAAGTTCACAGTGAAATTTTCATGTGCATAGTTGAATTAAATGATATTTAAGAATAATTTTGAATTGAACAATATTTAAGTATAATTATGATTACAAATAGAAATAAATACCTTCCAATAAACTGAAATTTTCTTATCTTTCTCTAAAATATTTAATAAATTAAAAAAAAATGATTTTCAAGAATAACTTTGAACTGAACAATATTTAAGAAGAATAGGAACGAGCATTGTCAAATAAACTTCCTTAAAATATTTAAGAAGAATAGGAATTAACATTGTCAAATAACCTTCCTTAAAGCTCAAACGGTGAAATTTCCATGTCTGCGTAGAAAATACTTGACAGAATGAGTGGTGGAGGTTTTGTGGAATTGTTTACTGTCAATCTATTTGTCATGAAGTAAATGATATAAGAAACACTGGTAGAGAAAATCTACGTGCCTTAAAATGTTAATGGTGTGGAATTAATGGAGAGTTGATTGATTTGGTTGAATGCTTGTTTGAGCTGTTTGTGCTAGATTTTAATAAATTGTTGTCCTCTTGTTTTGACCGCTAGTTTGGTGAGCCTTACACGGTTATTTGTGACCTTTTTTTGTAGGTATTAAGGAAAAGGGACCAGTAGATGGGCATTTATCACTGTTTTGAGTGCACTTGGGCACTATTACATTTTACTTGAGACTCCAACTTTTTGTTATATGCACTTTTTTTGGGATAGATCTCCATGTTGGATGGGATATGTTGTAATAAAAAAAATATTTCAAACTGTTTATTATAATGCAACTTGGAACTTAAATTAGGTTGATGGCTAGTCATGTACTTGGAAGATATGGATGTTTACTTATTAATATAAATGCTTTAATGTGACATTTTGGGTTCTGTTGCATCCACTTGTGTACAAGTTCAAAATAACGTTAGTTGCATTTGTGTTTTAAAATCCTTGTTAATCATTTGTTTATGCAACCTAATATTAATAAAAAAAATACTAAAAAGTAAACAAATGTGATGGGAACATTGATTGGTCTCCATATGTCCTATTTTTGGAAAAAAAAAAATATTTAAAAGATCTCTTATTAAAAAGTAATGAGCCCAGTTTGGTCAACTCCTATACCCAGTATAGGAGCCTGACCCACTATGGGTCCCTCTCCCCTAAATGTGAATCAAAAAATGAAACAACATGCAAGGGCTCTAGTATGCAAATTTGTTACTCTTTTTTTACGCCAAGAGGCATATTACAATGACATCCACCAAAAAGCAAAATTCAATGTAAGGAAAAACTCTTTAGCTTAAATTTGACGTTCAAATGACATGCAATTGGCATAACTACATTCATTGTATGTAAACGGTCTTTCAAGCAGATTTAAACAGGTTTAAAACGAATGTTATATCTTTTAAAAAAAATTATTTGGAAGATATTATCTTTCTTGCTTTTCAAAATATTCTCTTGATTTCATTCAAATTTAAAGATCAATAAAATTCAATTGAACTAAAAAATTTAGAAGTAGAGGTTTATTTCTCCTAACAACCTATTTAAAAGATACAAATCAAAAGTTTTTTTACTTAAAATATTTTATGACTTTTTTGAAATTAGAATTTAGTTTACGTATAAAATGTGAAATGATTTGCATGCAAAAAGAGAAAAAAATAAAATAGAAAGGTTATTTTTATATCTAAGTTTTCAAGATATTGTGGATACACGCCTCAATATAATTCTCGGCATATTTTATATATATTAATATTTAATATATGTATGCTAGTATTATACCAAATTGAGTTGTACCACTATTAATTGCTTTTCAATGCCCTAGGATGAGATAATTCCAAATGATTCCTTGCTTGTACTTGATTATTATAATGAATATGTAATCAATGTTTCAAAATACTAACATTAGCATGAAATCATGTCAAAGCTATGTTTAGTCAACTCAAGATAGAAAGAAGAATGAGGCTAGTGGGCAAAATTTGAATTTTGGAAGAGAAAGGGACAAGTTCACAATTGTAGAAAATGTTTGGTTATGAGCAAATAATCAGATCCAAATGACCAAGTCAAGTGTAGAAAAATATGGTAGATAAGTCCAATGTAGAAAAATATGTATATACAAGAAAACAGGACTAAATATATAAAAATATATGTTTATTAAGATGAATAAAAAGTTAAAATAATGAATCTTACCCACACAAAATCTTGTCATTTATGACTATATACATATACAACAAATTTCGCTGTTACAATACTCTTTCTCTTATTCCCGTGACAGCTGTACAAACTGCACCTTCAAGGATGGTGATGCTATTTTAAATTTCTGTCCAACTTCTTCCCATTCTAGAAGAACTGTTTTTTGTTCTTGTTCTTGACCTCACTCCACAACATCCCCATCCACATGGCCCTGATAATATTTTAACGTTTCCCCAAATTGGAAGAACTTTCCGAGACTAATAACATAAAGTATCCTTTTCCGTGTCGATTCTTACTAGAAATATTTTAATTTACCTTTCAAGTTCTACCCATCTTTATAAAATCTTCCTGCCGGCAATTTCTTAGGAACCGCCTCTCCAAATTGATTCTTTGAATCTGGACCCATTATTCGTTTCCCTGTTTTTCTTGATTCACACTGGATTTTTGGGCCTAGATTAGACAAGAATGCTAAAAATAATAGAATTGGTCCAAGGTGTGAGCTTGTTCTGGTCTGTTCAGAGAGAAAAGCGTCTGGATGGGCTCCACCACCACAATCAATCGTCAGGCCTACGGCTGTGACCAAGAAAATGGCGCCCAGCAACGACTTTAACATTGACGGGAGAAGTAATCACCGGCAGAAAATGGAGGCGATTTTGCCTAACAAGTCTCCACACGGGGTTGTTGAATAATAATTAGGTGTTCTGTAAGTCAAGTCAAAGTAGAAAGAACAAGCTGAGTGAAAGGTGTTGAATGGCTAATGCGCCCATTAGTCCTCCATTACTCACTTGTTTTCTATTTCCACACGTCATTCTACAGAAATTTCCTTCACATGTTCCTGTTTTTCTAACTAAATCACTGTTTCTCCCTATATTATACATAGTTTCTGAGATTTGCCCAACAATCGTACTTCCCTTCATTCAAGCTTGGATTTTGAGGCATAGTTTCTGGAATTTGCCCAACAATCATACTTCCCTTCATTCAAGCTTGGATTTTCAGGCACAGTTTCTGAAATTTGCCCAACAATCATACTTCCCTTCATTCAAGCTTGGATTTTCAGGCATAGTTTCTGCAATTTGCCCAACAATCATATTTCCCTTCATTCAAGCTTGAATTTTCAGGCATAGTTTCTTAAATTTGCCCAACAATCATACTTCCCTTCATTCAAGCTTGGATTTTCAGGAGAGAAATTTGGTAGAACTTGAATGATGGGGAGTTCCCTGTTCTTGGTATTGGGAGTCATTGTGCTGCTGTTTGGTTGGGATGCAGCTGCACAGACTTCGAATTCAAGCTGTCCTTTAAAATTCACAGGTGAGACCAAAACTTATCAAACCTGCAACAGCCTGAATTTAGGAGCTACTCTGTCATATAACTACCATGTGGAGAATGGATCGTTAGACATAGCTTTCCAGGCCAAACCTTCTGCTTCTGGGGGGTGGGTAGGTTGGGGGATAAACCCACAGGGGTTAGCAATGATTGGCACACAGGCTTTGATTGCCTTTCGATTGAGTAATGGATCAACTGTGGTTGACACTTATAATGTGACCACTAAGTCTGCTGCTTTGAATCGCTCAGCTATTAGCCTCAATGTGACCAGCAAGAGTGCTGTGTATGAGAGTAGTAGTGGGAAGATAACAATATTTGCGTCCTTGGTACTTGATTCCAACAAAACCAGTATTAATCAGGTGTGGCAAGTGGGTAGCTCAGTCACCAACTTCAGCCCTGGCATCCACAGTCTTGACTCGGCCGATCTCAACACTTTAAAGACACTCGATGTCCTAAGTGGAGCCACCTCTGCTCCTCCTCCTGAATCGTCTACACCGGCTGCCAATAATGTAAGTATTTTTCAAACATGGGTTTTTACAATTTAGTGCCTCTTCTTATATTTTGTGAAAATGTTTGGAGTGTTAAGGCATCAGGATCCGGATTAAGGGAGGCTGTGTGTGTGTCTATATGCATCATATAGAGAGAGCTTAAACAGTCGCATTTTAGTTTGAATATTAAATATAATATGTCAATTGTTATGGGATTTATACATAAGTTGACTCTCTTTAAGTTTTTTTTAACCAGAAACTCAGGTATTTAATCTTTTCTGCAAAATTCAGTTAAAAACTTTGAAGAAGTTGATAATATGTTTGTTTTGAAAAGTTTAGTCATATCTTGAGGCCAGTCCACGCTTAATTATCCAATGACTACTTTTAAGCCCATTTTGGAAAATCCATCCATTAAGTTTTCCTTGAAAAATTCAGCTAAAAGGTTTGGAGGAGTTAATATATTTGTTTTGAAATTAGATAAGGTTATTTCTGGATTCAACTGTTTATGTTTTATAATTCATTTGAATCCAATTTTTTTTATCTAATCTATGTAGATTGTGGAAAACTCATATCAACTATACACCTAATTATCCTATGATCTGTATCAGAGTTCAGATCAAAGATTTTAGATTAACAAACAATTTTTAATTATTACAATGGAACTCTTAGACTTAATTATTTGGGCAATTTTTTCAACTTTCTCTAATTTAAAAAAAAAATTGAATATGAGCTGATAAGAAAATCGGTGAGATATAATTTTGAGAATAAAAAATCTCATGGTCAAATAAGGTAATTAATATTGAGTGTTGCTGTGCTGCACAGACTCCGTCTACACCGACTTCGAATTCAAATTGTCCTTTACAATTCACAGAAGGTGAGACCAAAACTTACCAAGCCTGCAACAACCTGAATTTAGGAGCTACTCTGTCACATAACTACCATGTGGAGAATGGATCTGTAGACATAGCTTTCAAGGTCGCCCCTACTGCTTCTGCGGGGTGGGTAGGTTGGGGAATAAACCCAACGGGGCTGGCAATGATTGGCACACAGGCTTTGATTGCCTTTCGATTGGATAATGGATCAACTGTGGTTTACACGTATGATGTGGTCTCTAAGTCTGCTGCTTTGAATCCCTCAGCTATTAGCCTCAATGTGACCAGCAAGAGTGCTGTGTACGAGAGTAGCAGTGGGAAGATAACAATATTTGCATCCTTGGTACTTGATTCCAACCAAACCACTATTAATCAGGTCTGGCAAGTGGGCAGCTCAGTCAGCGGCGGCTCGAGTCCTGGCGTCCACAGTCTTAAGGCAGCCGATCTCAATAGTGCAGCGACACTCGATCTTCTAAGTGGAACCACCTCTGCTTCTGGCGTTTCCTCTCACCAGACTCTCAAAAATGTAAGTATTGTGTTTCTAAACATGGGTTTTTTCAATTCAGAGCCTATTTTTATATTTGAAACTGTTTTAAAGGCATCAAGATCCAGATTAGGTGAGGCAGTGAAGGGATTGATAAACTATAATTCTGGGAACAAGAGTTTCCATGGTTTATTATAGAACTTAACTAAAAATCAGGTTTTTAAGCTTGCTCGACCTAAAACACTTGTTCAGTCCAATACTAATTATATCTCGCATTTTTTTCAATCCAGAGGCATGGGATAATTACTGTTGTAAGCTGGGGCATACTGATGCCCATTGGAGTCATGATTGCTAGATATGTCAAGACATTTGAATCTGCAGATCCTGCATGGTTTTATCTACATGTCATATGCCAATCCTCTGGATATGTTATTGGAGTAGCCGGTTGGGCCACTGGCTTGAAGCTGGGCAGTTACAGTAAAGGTGTAGAACAAACTTCACACAGAAATATTGGGATTGTACTGTTTGCCCTTGCAACTTTACAGGTAATGCAAGCAAAACCCCATAGTAAACACTCAGTACATTTCAATCTATGCACTGGTCATGTACACAAGGAATTGGGTTCCACCTAACAACCTATAAATTGATTATAACACAAATTTCACAAAATCTTTATTGCTTTCATCAATTGTTTCTTGAAATGTTATTAGATAAACACTTTTGACTGAAACCCTAAATCATTTTTTGAAATGTTGCTCTGTTTGCAAGTTTAAAGTTTGACATGTATTAACTTGCAGGTTTTTGCTCTACTCTTACGGCCTAAGAAGGATAACAAGTTCCGTATATACTGGAATATATATCACTACTCTGTTGGCTATTCAGTGATCGTATTGAGCATAATAAACATCTTTAAAGGCTTTGACATCTTGGATCCTGAAAAGAAGTGGAAGAGGGCTTACATTGGTGTTCTTATTGCTTTGGGTGCAATTGCAGTCTTTCTTGAAATTGTAACATGGATTATCTACTTCCAACGCAAGTCAAGAAATTCTAACAAACCCATCAGTGAAATGAATGGTAATGGCCGATCGAATGGAAATGGCCTTACTCAGTCATATCATTAGGAAAATGTTTCCATAGAAATTACCCCATTACCTGTTGTTGCTTTACCTACACAGAATTCAGAGGCTGTAATTTTTTTAGCAGGTAGTAGAAAATTTGAGACTAGCTTTAGAAATTTATTCTTTTACTTTACTGATATATATCTACAAGTCGGTGCATATTTTTCATGCAATGTGCACCCTTTTGCCTTATGGAATAAAAATATCAATTGACCCTATGTTCAGGGTTTTCAATTGTTTTACTTAATTTCCTCTTTCTTCATTCTCTTACAGTTTGAAAATAAAAATAAGGTTTGTTTTAGAGTGAGTTTAGTTTAAGTAAATATAATTAAATAAGTATAATTAGTTTAGATTAATTAAATTAATATTGTGAGCTGAAAAATTATAAAATTAATGCTTTGGAAATAAAAAGGTGAATAGTGATACCTAGTTCGATAATTTAAGTATGATATTAATGAATAAGATTTAAGATTTTCTATTTTGTTAGACATTGAGAGTAGTGTCTTTTTATTAGTATAATTATTTGAGATTTTGTGTTGGATTTCTATTATGTGAGAGGACAACTCTACAAGTCTGACAAATTCATAAATTTTAGATTTATCTTGATAATCATTAGAGTTCTATCCTACAATTTCACCTAATGTATGATAATTTTGGAGTAGGCAATATAAATAAATACTTGGTTAGGAACTATCATATGACTAAGTCTCCAAAGTATTATGCCATGATTAGCCCTTTGAAATTGAACAATAATGAAAACGATAAGTGCAAGATGTAGATTCTTTACTCTCTTTTTTATACCAAATTGAAGTTTGTTGCTATTAATTGCTCTCAAGAATGATTTCCTTGTAATTCTATAGATTTTTAGAATGAAGACATTGGATGCCTTTAAATAATAGCATATAATGTCAAATTGCCAAAAATATATTTAGTTGGTCCAAGGTAGAAAGGTGTAGGGAGCTAGTCAATGAAATATGAATTTTTAATTCAAAAGGGACAAGTTTGTGATTAGAGGATTGCTCTAATGTCCATGAACTTTTCATAGAATGGAATAACAACTAAATTTAGATGACAAAAAGCTTAATGGAATATGTGATAGATAAACATAATAAATACACAAATAAAAGAAATATATAAGAATACAAATGTAGATAGATGAAATAAGGATAAATTGTTGGAGAATGCCAAGATCTAAGAGATCGAATTTGATAACCTTTCACAAGTGAAACTATGAACACAATAGTATGTCTATCAATATAATATAAAGAGTGTATAATACAATGATCAAGCTTTGATTATATAGGCAAGGATGAGGAGGTGAGAAGGAAGGAGTGAAACTCTGACTACTCTTCCATAGGTGGGACACTTGTGAGCTCACTTGACAAGTGTGTGAGCAAGTGCCAATAGGTGTCTCAAGTCATGAGGACACATGTCTCAACCATATGAAGTGAAACAAAAAGGAAAAAAAACCTAAGTAAAGTTACGCTAGGTGTGAATAGGTCAATCCTAGAAAGGTGATTAACTAATTAGGTATGATAATGACTTGATTTACACTAACACCCACCCTTAAGTGCAACTTAGGGAGTAATGTATGCACTTATGATGAGTCTCGAATAAGAGGCCATGTCAGGTACTCATGTATAAATATCTCATAAAGTGGAGTAAAGGAGAAAAACCCAGTGGAAAATAAAAAAATCCTCTCCAAAAGAGAAATGATGCAACGAAATAGAATGTACAAGTGAAGAAGATAGGACTCATGATGACCTCACCAAGGCCTACTTTTATCATATAAGTACAAGAAATGTTCCCCCCCATAGGAGAGAAAAGAGAGGTGCTCATGTGACCGTCCCGAAAAATGTGAAGTTGTGAACTCCATGTGAAGCAGCCTCCCTTCAAAATGATGTCTATAGTGTTAGTAGATGCTTGACACTAGATGCTAAAAATGA
Source organism: Sequoia sempervirens (assembly GCA_007258455.2). Taxonomy (NCBI): domain Eukaryota; kingdom Viridiplantae; phylum Streptophyta; class Pinopsida; order Cupressales; family Cupressaceae; genus Sequoia; species Sequoia sempervirens. The sequence goes on from VDFB02058242.1 coordinate 681,744,394, forward strand.
TCTATGATTGTTGAACAACATTTCTCCCCTTAGGAAGAAACACACTACAAATGTGTGCAATATGACTTCCCACTCCATATAGGAATATGTAGGAAGTAAGATAAATGTCTTTGAATTCTACACATGATCCAAAGACTGAAATGATGCTAATGATGCCTTTAAATGATACTCAATGATCTCCAAGACAATGTTGATAAGATGGATCAAGTACCATATGTGATTTAGGAGCAAGGACCATGGATGCATGTTGATAATTGGACTGATATGAATTTGTTATTGTTGCAAGTGATGATGACTGAGTTGGATAGGTAAACTCATGAATGCTTGCACAATTTTCCATGTAATAGAAATTGGTATAGGCAAGGCAAGAGAAATATCCAAAGATGGCAATGGTGATGCAACTTCATCAAATCTAACAACAAATAGAAGATGAATGTCCTTAATGGTGTAATCCAAATCTGCAAGGTGGGATTCTACAAACAAATATGTGATTTTTGGTAGATATGCATCCTAATGTGATGGATCTGGAATGACAATTATAGCAATGACTTGATTCAAAGAATCATTAGAACTCATGAATGAGTCAACACTAGATTCAGATGTAGTAATATATATTGTGGGAAATGAGACATCAATTCAAGTCATGAGACTAAATTATTCATCCCTAAATGATGGTTTATCGCAAAATGTCTTAGTGTGTTAGAATATTAATCTTTACTTGGTAAAGGTTATTATTTAATTGTAATTATTTATTTGTAGCCACCTCCTTAAGAGGATTTTGACAACTTGCACACACATAGATGAATGGTGGCATTCATTGAGTTGGGAGTTACTTTCTAATTCTAACTCCTCTTCTCACCTCTATATATTGAGGTGCCTCTCCTCTCATTCTTCATTGAAGCAAGCAAGCTTAAGGCTTAAGTGCTCTCTCTCTCTCTCTCTCTCTCTCTCTCTCTCTCTCTTTGTACCATTCTTATGCATTTTGCCTCCATTCATAATATTGGGTTTTTTTCTTGTTTTTTCCCCTTATCAAATTCTTGTGTCTCCTTTGCATTTGGTGGTGCTTGGTTTGGCTACTCTCTCTTTAGTAATATTTTTTCTTCAAATAATGCTCATTGATTAGTTATTTCCTTTGCTCAATTTATTTTTCCTTTCATAGTGAAACTATTTTTTGCAAGCTCCAATGGTAAGTCAATAATTTGATGGGAAATATGAGGACAAAATTCATCCACGTATTGATTGCTCTCACAATATTTGCACTTCTTTTCATATGTTCTAGACATGGTCTAATAAGCAAAAATTCAATGTGAAATTCAATATTGACCCCCCCAAAATTATCAGTGTTGATTGTAGCCCCCCAAGAATAATGTGCTTTTTTTTTACAAGTAATGAAGATTAGATGCCAAATTGATTATCTATAATACACAATGATTTTTACAAATTTGCTTATCCAAATGTTAAACTTATATGCTAAATCATATTCCTTGTGAAATTCTAATAGAAATAAATTAAAGAAATTGTAAAATTTTGATAATCGGGGTGAAAGTTATGCCTTGTCGAAATTTGCTTATAAAATTAACTTCGAAAACAAAAAAATGATATTAAATAGCACGATTTTGAAAACGTCTTGACATCAAAATTTCAGCGACTAAACTAGCTTCTCATTGATTATTCACAATAAAAAAAACCCCTCATTTGTAGGTTATGCAATAAAACAAGAAAAATCCCCGTTTCCAAGCTTTAATGAAACTTGACCATTAATTTGAATTAATATAAACTATGATATTGCAATCAAGACTCAATTGTGTAGTTTATCAAGTCAAACTCATAGGTCAATGAGTTTGACAGAATTGAATCCTACTTATTAATATAAACTAATTCAATTATGTAATTTAGCAATATCATAATTTGACATTCTGTGGAAAATACCTCTACTTATTAATATAAACAGTCAACCATTAGAATAAAGAAAGACAAGTGATTAGAATAAACATAACCACTAATCTAAATTCGCACCAATTGGTAGGTTAAACCAAGCCTTGTGTGAAAACCACGTCAAAAGGGGGGATGGTGGAGGCAAATGTGGATCGTTGACGAAATCTACCTCTTGGGGCCAAACGTGATCTTGATAGATCTTTGCACTGGTCAAATGGAGGCCGTTGCAGTAGACAAGGCGCCAAAAAGGATTTTGACCTGGTCCTGGGGCATATGGAGTCGGTGGAGAGGCGTACGGAGACTCGAACCCGTATGGATGCCGACTCAAAACAAATTTCTTCTACAATGCACATGCTGTGAAGACTGAAGACTTCATGCCACATGAAACCCTTAATTTCTTTTCCAATAGTTAAAAACTTGTAGAGAGATATTTGGAAGCCACATGGGTGAGATAGGAGATCGCGTGGGGTCACCTTTTGTTGTGTGGTTGATAATGGTGGCTGGCAAGTGCTGCAATTTCCTCTAGATGATAGGCCTCTGAGTGGAAAATGATACGACCTATGTTTTTCTTTTAAAAGTTAATGAATCACTCTAAAAGTATGTCACATATTAGCACATGCTTTTCTTTTGATTCGATGCAGGAAAATCGAAGTATAGTGGGTGCAAATTTCGATGCAAAATAGAAGCCTGCACAATAGGTTGAATCTTAAAAAATAAAACCACAGAAAAATGTCGTGAATGAGAGAACAATCTTATACAAATAGTATGTTTCAATAGTTGTTATGGTATTTATTGATTTAATGTTTTCAATAATTTTAATAATATTGGATCAATAGTTGCGACTTTAAAATAGTTAGTGTTGATGATGGCTACCCATAATTGAATGAAATGTATTCCTTAGATCTAAAAAGCAATAAGTCATGTGATGTCACATCAGCCAACCAATAAAACATGATTTAGTGCACAGGTATTGGTTTCACTTTTTTTGGGGCCTTTTTGGACACCTTGACAAAAAACACGTTGATGTGGCATCATATTTGATGATACGGCCCTGAAACCTTAGTTATAAGCAGGGGACTTGCCAAGTAAGCTGTTGTAAAGAAATGTGATTGATTTGAAATTTCCATATAGGATTTTGAAAAGCGCGAAGTTAGGGTGCTCCACTACTGGATCCTCTCCCCTAGATCGATGAAGGCCATAAAATCTTGGAGATTATAGATTGAATAGACCAAAAGAGGCCAAATTTTTTATAAAATTATAAATATAAATCCAAATGGGTAGATTGGCAGAGGGGAAATTGGTCTTCTACTATTTTTTTTTTCAATTTTTTACTTTTCATACAATGGCAAAAAAATTGCAAAAAATGAAAATGATTAAAATTGACGAAAAAAGGTATTTTTCGCTTCTCGAGCCTTCTAGATGTGATGACAGCTTTTTTTGACTCTATGACACTCTTTGATAGGGATATCTATGGGAGCCACATTGATGTGAGAAGGAACGTGCTCTCATGACTCTGATACCATGTTGGAGAATGCCAAGATTAGAGAGCTTGATTTTGATAACCTTCCAAAAGTGAAACTATGAGCACAATAATATGTATATCAATATAATATGAAGAGTGTATAATATGTAATGATCAAGGTTTTCTTACATAGGCAAGGATGAGGAGCTGAAAAGGTAGGAGTGAAACTTTGACCACCCCTCCATAGGTGGAAGACTTGTGAGCTCACTTGACAAATGTGTGAGCAAGTATCGATAGTGTCTCAAGTCATGAGAACACATGTTTCAACCATACAAAGTGAGACAAAAAGAAAAATAAACCTAAGTAAAATTAAGCTAGGTGTGAATAGGTCAACCCTAGAAAAGTGATTAACTAATTAGGGTGAGTGTAGGATCATGGGGGTCCAAAATGTGTCAATATGACCCAAAAGTGACTAATGACAATTTTTTTATCCAAATTTGATGAAACGAAAAGGGTTTATTGCTAAATTTTTTAGCTTTCTACCAGTATAAAATATGACTTATTTGGAATTAAATAGATAATTATTATTGATTTTCTACACGCATTCTAACTAAAATCCTGATTGATAGGTTGATTGAAAAAATATATAATTCTTAAATGATTTCACATTTTTTGAATTTGAAAGATGCAACACATTCTATGCTTCCCATAATATAGGATTAAAAAAAAATCATTTTCCTAATTTTTTGACCAAGTTATGGTTGTCAGACAAACAAGTTTTAATATTTTTAAAAAAACTTTAATAAAAAATTCATAACTAATTATTTACTTTCAAACAAATTATAAAAAAAATGTGGCGCATCTAGGCATGTGTCATCTACTTATATTGAAAGTTTCAAAAAAATATATTATTTTTTGCTTGTACCTAGGTTGGTCAGACATACACTTGCTTTTTATTTTTTTCTTGAAAATTTAGTACTATTGTATTGAAATTTTAAAATTTCACAAAATAGATTTACTTCTTTCGAAAAGAGGACTAGTATCTTAGAAACTACATTAAATTTTCTACAAATTTTGTTCTGACATATTTTTCAAATTATGTTAATAACCTATTCAAATTTTTATGTCAAGTTGTCTAACTCTATTTTTCTAAATTTTTATTGCCACTTAAGGGCCTAGTTTGGACCCCCATGATCCCCAGACCCACTAGGTATGATAATGAATCTATATATATATATATTTCAATTTCCTACTTTGATCAAAATGTGAGTCACAACACATATATATATATATATATATATATATATATATATATATATATATATATATATATATATATATATATATATATATATATATATATATATATATATAATGGTGTGTGTCTCATTTTTTGGTCAAAGTAGGACATTGAAATTATGATTTTTCACTAAATTTTCACTTGTGGACACTTACAACAATCAAACCATGAAGAATTTGAAGATAATTTGTGAACTAGTATTTTTGAGATTTTGTATGTAGATCGTAAATATACAATTTTTAACGTTTTATGAAATAAAGTGATATCTTTTACATAGCTTTAAATAAATTAATTTGTATAATTTATAATATTTTAAAAAGTGGCGTTACTTTAGTAAAATATAACTTTAGTTATGAAAATGATTAAATTATAATAAAATTTTAAATATAGATTCATAACACCGATATCTAATGCATTGATATTTTTTCATAATTTTTTAATAACTTTTTTAATTGAGATCAACTATAATTCAAACATAGGTTACTTCAATAAAGTATAACTATTTTTTTTGTATTTATCCAAGTTAATTTATTTTTGTTGAAATAAGAACATCAATACCAAGTGCACATATACTTTTCAATTTTTAAATCTATTTTACTATTTTTCCCTATTTTACTATTTTTCCACATGTGTGAAACAAAGACCTTCACAATTGTTGAAAAACCTATTTTCACTAGAAAAAAAAAAAATATTATAATATAATTAAATATATTCAATATTATATTTGTTGAAAAGCTTACTTTGAGTGCTACAAACTTACCAAATATATTATCTGGTTGATTCCATTTGAAGATTCAATATGAGGTTTGAAGGTGAAAATTTTAAGCAAAATCTCAAACATGAAAGAGAAGTAGTTATCCTAGCACCTTCATTCAAAGGTAATTCAAACAAAGGTACTAGGATGTCCATGGGTAAGTGCACAAAGTTGAGTCCATGAAACGTGGAAGTTTTTGCCTTAAACAAAAAACCGAAATCGGCATTGCAAAAACGGGATCCTAATTTTTATAAACATCATCCCGATTTTTAAAAATTGGGATCCCGTTTAGCTTTGGGATCCCGAGCCTAAATCTTTAACGGGATCCTACTTTTTAAAACTCAGGATCCCATTTGTTAGAGGGTCCCGAACCGATGAACAGGGAACATGATCCCGATTAGTACGAAATGGGATCCCGATTTATAAAAATCGATATCCCATTTTGTAATGGTATTTATTTTTTAAAAATGAACTAACTTTCATTTTAGCAGCGCACGGGATCCCAAGTTCTCAGCGACAACGACCTCCAACAACAGCCTCCAGGTGCCTGTCCACCCCCATTTTTTTTGCATTTTTTCATTTTTTATTGAAATTGTGAATAGTAGAATTGATTTTAGCATGGTTTTTTTAATGTATTTGACGTTTTAAGCATTTTATTTCCTGTTATAGTAGAAATGAGGAATTGTAGAAATAGATGAAAAAATGCAATGAAACTTGGAGATATTGAATAAAAACAAAAAAATGAACCTTCAATTGTATTTTAGAAACAAAATTTAGCTTTTGAAACCTAAATTTTTTGATCAAACCAAAAAAAATTGTATTTGAAAACCCTAATTGAAATGAAATAAAAAAATTGCATTTCAAAACCCTAGAAATTGAAATGAGCATTTAGAAACCCTAATCAAGCTTTTTGAAATCCTAAATTCAAAACAAACAAACAAAAATTGAATTTGAAAACCCTAGTTTGAAATAAAACAAAAAAATTGCATTAAAAACCCTAATTTCTTAGAAATTGAAACCCTAAATTAAATTGAAACAATTTTTTTTTGCTAAAACCCTAAATTGAAATTGAACAAATCATTTTGATTTTGAAAACCCTAATTTCAAGCTCAAGAAAATTCATTTGCAAAATTTAAATGTTTTAAATTTCATTTGCATTGTATGGAGAAAACGATATGTTAAACTTTAGCTTCAATGTTAAATTATAATTAGATTAGAAAACAATATGTTAAAGAATAGTTACAATTCATAAATTTTATCAATGTTTGTTTGCAAATTTAGTTAGCAAATTTGTAAATCCAAGTGTACAATTGATTTCCAATTGTCACTTAATTAGATAGTATTCAACATTCATTTCTATTTTATGTTATGATCTCTCTTAATCATGCCTTGTTTCCCTTTCTTGTTTGCATGTGTTGTCTATTGTCTTTTGAAAATCTTAACCCTCATTCTAGTGAATTACTTGTTAATTAGGCTTCTAGTTTAGTCTAAAATCTCATTTTTTGCACTAGTTACCTAGACACTAAAAGAATCTAAATATTTTTCTTTTCTTTCTTTTAGGTTCTTTCAATTCCAAACAATCGAAAATAAAATACTTGATTCAACATTAACTAATTTTATATTATACATTTTATATCATAAAATTCATTTAAGTGGGAAATATTAATGAAAAAAATGTTAAATAAAATAATCTTATATTCAATTAAAAAAATATCCATTTAAAATATACATCAAACTCAATCTTAATAATACATAATTATGTGTTTCTATTACCCAAATAGTCAATCTATTCATAAAATAAAAAATATTCATAAACTAGGCACTAACTTGCAAGTCCATTATTCCAAGGGCCACCCAAACTTCACCCTAAGTTCGCTAAACCCTAAACCCTGAACTCTAAAATCTAAACCCTTAACACTAAAGCATTCATTTTGTCCTAGGACCTTAAAATGAAATTTGGTTGCCTTAAGAAACTCCACCAAATTTTATTCCCTTAAGCCATGTCATTTTGTCGTAGGACCTTACTACAAAGATCCCCTTAAGCCATCCTATTACCCTAAACCCTAAACTCTAAACTCTAAACCCTAAACCCTGAAGACATCATTTTTTCCTAGTCCCTTAATGAAACTTGGTTGCCTTGGGCAATGCCACCAAATTTTATTCACTTGAGCCATGTCATTTTGTCCTAGGACCTCACTAGACATAGATCCCCTTAAGCCATCCTATCACCCTAAATCGTAAATCGATGTCTTAAGGGGTCCTAATATGACATTTCTTAAGGGGATCAAAGAACTTCTCAAAATTTGGTGAAGTTTCCCAAGGCAACCAAATTTAACAATAAAGATTGTGCAAGATTATAATATGAATGAGATTTCATGATCTAGGTCAGTTGAAACAAGAACTATCTCAATCAACTGTTCCACAAGAAAATGTTCTTCACTAACTTGCAAGTTCATTATATTCCAAGGGACACCAAAACTTCACCCTAAGTTCTGTAAACCCTAAACCCTAAACTCTAAAATCTAAACCCTAAACACTAAAGCATTCATTTTGTCCTAGGACCTTAAAATGAAATTTGGTTGTCGTAGGCAACTCCACCAAATTCTATTCCCTTAATCCATTTCATTTTGTCGTAGGATCTTACTACATAGATCCCCTTAAGCTATCATATTACCCTAAACCCTAAACTCTAAACTCTAAACCCTAAACCCTAAAGCCATCATTTTTTCTTAGGCTCTTAATGAAATTTGGTTGCCTTGGGCAACTTCACCAAATTTTATTCACTTGAGCCATGTCAACATGCTTCTGTGATAGCAGGTGGGGAGTATAGAGACGATGATGATGGAGGAGTGTTTTATGGAGCTGGTCCGAGTACCACTCCAGGAGTGTCGAGGCCTATCCCACATGTATGTACTAGTTGCCATCAAGTATGCTATGGACCTGATCAGGCCACACCTAGTTCAGGTGGACGTGGAGATTCTGGTGGTTCATCTGGTCACATCAGCTCATTTGTAGAGTTTCTTACAACAAACCATCACCCTAAGGACACTGCGATATAGGTATAAATATGCATCTACACGTTCATTTTATAAGAATTTTGATGAATGTATATATCAAAGAAAAGTTTGCAATACATTTTAACAATCAAACTGTTTGGTGTATAGATGACACTAACGATGGGGAAATCATCTATTCCACGAGTACATACATCGACACTAGTCCTACTCGACAACCATATGGGATATTTTGATTTCAATTTTTTAAATTATATATAAAAAGATTTTTAACTTGAGTTTTAAATTTACAATTGAATCACAAATATGTTTCAAATATTTATGTTGGTTTAGGCGAGTCAATCCGCTTCCACGTTGATTCCACTTGAGGGGTTGTCGAGCACTCCCCCACCATCGGTGGTCGTAGATTAGGGGCAGGGACATTTATATTGTAAATTGTTTAAATTACATTAGTATAGTTACAATTATGAATTTTGAATTCACTATATATGAAATGTGCATGTACACTTGTAAAAATTATAAGTGTTAAATGTCTACATGTATGTCTAGGTTGATACCACAATGAGAATGGGCATCGAGCTAACATTTGATATTGTGGCTACTCGTGAGGCCTCTGATTTTTAGGTTGTTTAAAAAAATTTCTCTTCAAAATGTGCAAACTTGAATATATATATATATTTTAACCTAATTCAAGTATACATGCTTTAATTTTGATCTTGTAGGACTTTGTTAGTGCGACTTTCAGCCTTGACCCAGACATAGTTACACCTCTAGGAGGACATACAGAGCAGGCTCCAAATCAAATGGTAATTTAAATTTTTTTATTATAGTTAAAGTCAATTATAAGTTATATATTTTGAATATATAACTTTAATTTTAAATTTTAAATTGAATATATATATATATATATATATATATATATATATATATATATATATATATATATAATATGAACTAATACATGTTTTAAATTCTATTTCTTTTATAGCATGAGACACATCTTGTAGTTGAGCATGTACAAATAGGTCTTGGAGAAGAGGGTGCACAACCTCGTAATACGATACAATTAAAATATGATAAATTATAAATTAAATTGAATTAAATCATTTTTAATTGTAGACTTGTACATCTAATTTCAACTTTCTTTGTTTTATTTATGTAGATTGATTCAGAGAATTTAGAGGTTTCTTTAGGTGCACCCGAGCATCCAGACCCAGATATGATGGTAATTTAATTTTATGATGAATTAAAAACTAAATTATCATTAAATCATTTTTCATTGTCTTACATTTGATTTCATCTTTCTCTTGTATAGAGTGTTTCAGGTCATCCACATAGTCCGCATGGCGTGAAGAGGTCTCTTGATTATAGAGACAATACATGACCTAGAAACTTGATTTTATGGGTTATATTTATTTATTTCATGGACTATATTTCTGGTTTCTCATGTACTCTGTTGGAATTTATATTTCATGGACTATATTTCTGGTTTCTCATGTACTCTGTTGGAATTTATATTTCATGGCTCAAATACTTAGTTGGACTTTAGTTCATGGGTTGTACTCTAATGGACTTTAATTCATGCACTTAATATATTGGTTTCATGCACTTAATATATTTACATAAATTATGGACTTATTATTGTTTGAAATTTTAATTTACACATGTACATTTATGCATTTTATGTTCATAGTCAAGACATTAATAGAGGAAATTAATGTGAAATTAAATATAAATATGAAATTAAAGTTGAAATTAATAGGGCATTTTAATATTTATACTTTACAAATTTAGTGATCTCATACATGATATTTACATTCAATAATTAGCGATAATTAGTCAATGAACTTATTCAATTCACGTCAATCAATAATTAGTCAATAAATCATAATTTACAAACAAAAACAATCCATTTATATACCACAAAGGATAAAATTTTAAGAAATAAACAATACCATACAAGATTAGAGAATAAAAGAATTAATAAATTTTATAAATAATAGCATCCAACACTAATTTAAGCTGTCAAAACAAATAATGGCATCCAACACTAATTTATAAGTTGTCAAAACAAATAATGACATCCAATACTAATTTATAAGTTGTCAAAACAAATAATGGCATCCAATACTAATTTATAAGCTGCAAAAACAAACAATGGCATCCAATACTAATTTATAAGTTGTCAAAACAAATAATGGCATCGAATACTAATTTATAAGCTGTCAAAAAAAATAATAGCATCCAACACTAATTATAGGTTGTCTTAAGGGGTCCTAATATGACGTCTTAAGGGGATGTCTTAAGGGGTCCTAATACGATGTCTTAAGGGGTCATAATACGACGTCTTAAGGGGATGTCTTAAGGGGTCATAATATGACGTCTTAAGGGGATGTATTAAGGGGTCATAATACAACGTCTTAAGGGGATGTCTTAAGGGGTTTAGGGTTTATGGTTTACGGTTTAGGGGATGTCTTAAGGGGTCATAATACAATGTCTTAAGGGGTCTTAAGGGGATGTCTTAAGGGGTCATAATACAATGTCTTAAGGATATAATTGATTTAACAATAATGTATGCATGAAATTTAGTGATTATACAATCAAATATAAAGTTTCAAAGTAGGAAAACATGCACATTTAACAAACAAAATATATAGAATATCGATTTCGATACATAGAAGTACATAGAGTACATAATTGTGTATGTACATGTATTTGTAATTTGTACAAAATGTTTAATTTTGTAAGTATGTATGTACATATATATCATCTGAAAACAATGTTTACAAAATTTGGATATGCCATCTCAAGAACATCTCAAACTTGTGCCCATAATGTAGTAGGTCTTCACACCACCTGATATAAAAAAGGAACAAGCAATATCAATGAAATCATCAAAACATAAATATTTTAATTTATATAAAACTATCTATATGTACACAACTCAAGTACCTGCATTTAAAAGTATTCCACACATGTGTGTAGGTTGAATCTAGGCATCCTCTCCTTATTGTTTCAAAGTATGAGAACAATGCAATGATGGCTTAAGGATACAAAAAAGGATAATAAATAAATTTTAACTATAAATGTACAAGCAATATCAATATGTAATTGAAACATGTATTTAAATATAATTTAACTAATAATTACCTGTTTTTACCAAGTATTCCATGTTGTCTAGGTTGAATCTACATGGACTAGATCTTTTTCTGATTATGGCTTAAGGATCTATAAAAGGACAATTTAAATTAATTTCAACTAATAACACACTTGACCAATATCAAAACATGTATTTAATCTATTTAAAAGGACAATATAAAACTAAAACTATATTTACCTGTATTTACTTATTCCATTGTACCATCTGCATCCTCTCTTTTTTGCAATGCATCTATGATTGCTTCATGCTCTTCCATAGAAATTGTCCATAGCACTTTATTTGCAGGTCTTCCATGATACCGATCTAGTTTTATATTTGTTGCCACCACCAAATGTGAATAATGTATAATCTTTTTATGTGTTTCATAATCTTCAAATGCAGGTAGACCATTCTTCCTTTCCAGGTATTTTCATAGCCAAGTGCCAACAACCACCACCGATCCTATTGGAAAACATGAAAACCATCATCAAATAAGTTCTCAAAATTTTCTTAAGGGGATAAAAATCTTGTTATCAAAATTTGCTTAAGGGGATGTCTTAAGGGGATCACTGTACCTGTTGGATAATGATAGCCATCATCATCTTCTCGAGGTGCTATTAACTTATATTTATTCTCCACACAATGAGGCAACCAATATTTTGTTTGCTCTTCATTCCCCTTAGGTGCAACAACAACATACACATGTCTTGCAAACAAAAAATGATTTAATAACTTGCGCATATCCATATAAATAATTTAGTATTACAAAATAATTTAATAAAGTGAAATAAAATGAAATAAATTGAATTAAATTACCTTCTTGTACAAGGTCTGAAACACGGTCATAGTCTTCAGATGCAAACACTTGATCATTTTCTTCAATAGTTCTTTCATATTCATCATGTGCTTGTGGAGGTGTCAACGATCTTTGATCCCACTGTTCAACCCATTATGTATTTTCACATGCTTCCCAATCTCCTTAGATACAAAACTGGCATAAACATGCAGGCTCCCTTATCCAGATAGTCCATGTGCTTGTTGTTGAACTCCTAAATGAATGCCATTTAGTAGATCCACTAATTGCCTCATAGTCAACTCTAGGTACAATGTTCTCTTCTTCAACCAACCAAAAGAATTTATGAATTGTAGAGTACTCACTCGAACTAGGTGCAGATAATCTTGTATTACACCAATCCATAATCCCACATGCATCTTTAAATTTTACTGCATCCTTGAATTTTAATTGTTCTCTAGCAAGAATTCTTTTGACACACGCACCAACTCCATCATGTTCTCCTTTACCATGCCTAGGTTAAAAAAACTCCATATATGCTAGACATTAAGTTCCTTGTGAACCCTACTTAACCAATAGAACATTCAAGCATTCTTGAACTGCCCTGTACAATTATCTGACCATATGAGGTGTTCTTTCATTTGGATTCCTCTTTCTCTTAAATTTCTATAAAATATACTGAAACAATATTGAACAAACTCCGACGAGTGTAATCGGTTGTCACTCAAATAAAAATGATACCCCCTCAAAACTTTTCTATCATCCTTAGTGCTATCATCTACATGTCTATAAACAATATGGACAAACATAGCTACTTGCACTGAATTATAATACTGTGATTGAATTTCCTCTTGTGGAGCTAGAGTATAATTTTTTGAAAAATCAACCACTGAAAGTATAGTACCAATTGGAAATGTGTTTCTACATGCGTGGAATTGGCCATCAAGTCATCGAGCATGTTGAGAGTGCATGACATATTTTGGTACAATCTTATTCTTAAATTCACTCATGAATGCATGCACACTAACTTTTTCTGTAACTAAATCACAATTCTTTCCTATTTTTCCATCTTTTAATGAATAGTGAACATTCTTAAATATTTTAACATCTACTAATTGTTGTCCAAAATTGTTATCAACACTTTCATGAATACAAATTCTTAAGAATGAAAGATTTCCATAGTCAATGCATTGTCCAGAAATACAAGAACTTAAATAAAACAATTTACCATTAGATCTTTCACAAAACAAACCTGAAATAAACTCCCTTATTGCTTCAAGTGGCATATTAATACCACATTCTTGTATACTCATGTTAGTATGCAAGGTACAACATATATATCAAAAAAAATCATAAAAATAACGAAATTGAACATGGGTTTTACAACAACAAGATATTTGTTGCTTATTAATTTTTACATACCACGGTTTGCATTTTTCAAAAGACCTTTGATTTATTTTAATATTACCAGGTAACACTAAATCACCACAAAATTTTCTATAAAATGCAGTTTGTGTTGTATCTAATAGGTGTTTTGGGCGAGGATCACAAACTTTGGACCCCACCCTTAATTTTAAAACATCTCTAGCATTAGAAGAAACCCTAGTATTATCATGCCAATATTTTTTGATCAAAGATTTATTTTCAACATTCAATTTCATATCAGACCTTGGGAGTTGACCATTGAAACTCCAACATTGGTTGATATGATCATTTTCTATACTTTCTCTTCTTTTTGCCACTCTTAGCAATGTTTTAGGATGTATCTTTAAAACTTCACTAATATTGCTTACCATTATTTTATTCAAAGTTGCTTTATTAACAATAGCAATTGTTATAGCTCTTCTTGCTGCATTTTTATCTTTAGATCAACTATATTTCCCAATAGATTGAATGGCACTAGCAATAGTAGACATAACATGTTTTAATGATTGATCTTTTCTTTTTAGTTTAACAAAAAATCCTAACCTTTTCATTATTTTCCTCATTTTTTGCATTCTCATTAATTACATCATTAGTTGACATTGAATTGCAATTTTTTTACTATAAAAGAATTTGTTGTATATTCTATTTGCATGTGTTCTTATTTGCCTCCAAGAAACTTGACCAGGAAGATTATTGAAAACACCACTTTCAATTTTAAAAAAAATATTTTTATTAAATTCAACATCACATTCTAGATTTTCATCTTCATTTTCATTTTCATTTTCATTTTCAACTTCAAAATGATTTACATTTTCATCTTCATTTTCATCAACAAAAAGATTTTCATTTTCATTTATAGATCAACAAAACGGTTTTTGTTTTCATTTTCAACAAAATGATCATTCTCATTTTCATTTTCAACAAAAGGATCATTGTCATTTTCATTTTCAACAAATTCTATAAAAGTTTCATCTCTCTGAATATTATCAATGTCAACATTGTTAAGTCCAACATCTTGTAAAACTTCTACATACAAATTTACCATTTCACCAACATGTGGATTTGAAGACGTACCTCGATTTGTGGATATTGTTCAAACATTCTCCATAGCATTGAAAGAGGGATTTGAAGACATAGTAGGACTTGCTTGTATAATCATATTCTTCTCCAAATTGACTTCTTGCAAATTAGCTTCATCTACAACCATGGTCTTCTCAATGTTTTCATCTTCAAGAGTTGTGGAATTGGATGCTCCCCATTATTCATTGATTTAATTCCCATTCTTCTTTCTCTTTGTCTTTGTCTCTCCTCTTTTTTTGCTTCAATTTCTTCAGGAGTCAATGTCTTCCTCTTCTTATTACGAGCTTTATCTCCCATGATTATAAAATTCTCAAGCACAAATGAATGCCAATAGTGAAATTCTTCAAAGAATTAAATCCAAATTGGAAGTTAAAGACCTATAAAGACAAAATTATTCCTCTTGTGTTCCTCAAAACAAGTAGAAAACTAGCACAATTCCACTTTAAAAAATATTTTCTTCATGCCTCCTTTGAAAAAATCAATCCATATTGCAAGTTGAAAACCTTTTGTTCCTCCAAACAAGTACAAAGCTAACACAATTCCACTTTAAAAACGGTTTACACGATGCCTCCTTTGAAAAAATTAATCAAAAATGCAAGTTCACCACCTGTAAAGACAATAGTTGATGAAAAATAGCCCAATTTTACTGCTCTCGGCCATACATGTGAAGTTGCAGACTTCACAATAATTTTTGACAGTAAATTTAAATAAAACGGTTAAAAACAAATGATCCCAACTTCACATAACTTTTGATCAACATAAAATTTTGACGAATAGATTGCAAGAGAACAAACTTCAAATAATTCTTTTCAATTTAAAAAAAATCAAAAAATGATAAGTTTAGGTCATCTTATGCGTGTCGTACACGACGATTTTTCAAAACGATAAATATGCCTAATAAAAATTTAACGAAAAAAAAAAAATTCAATAAAAAATTACAAAAAAATATCGAGAATAAGCTTCAGTGAGTCACAAATATTTTCCCAAAAGGATTTAGAAAATAAAGATTATTTAGGTCAAAATATGGATGTTGTACAAGTGCATGGTATGGTAAAAAAAAGTGACTTTTAAATAGTGGTTTTTAGAAACACCTATTGAAAATCAATTTGTATAATATGGGTATTGAAATAAATTACATATTTGAAAACTAGACTCCGAGTACTACATTTTATGATTAGTGAATTTTTTGAAGATTCCATCTCTAAGTGCTTCAAATTTTAAGGTCAAATGTGTCAAATTCTGAAAATTAGGAAAAACACTTCCACTTTTTGGCCAAAAAGTGGACTCAACTTCTTGCCAGCACCCCCATGGGAACTATTAAAATATTCAGTTGAAAATACCTTTGAATAAAGGCCAACATAATAAAAAATTAAATATAAGTAACCTTCGAATGAAGGTCTTCTAGACCGTCAACTTTTTAAAATTAATAAGTATTATATACTAATATAAATTTAACAAAAAAATTGCAAATAAAAAGAATGAAATATATCATAATTTTGAGTTTTTGTAGGTGAAATTTTTGAAGCAAATTTACAATTTTCTTTTTTGCAATTTTTAGCTTTTTGAAAGGAGAAAATATTTGACAAAGAAATAGTAGATAAATATTTTAGAAAAGAGGAAATGAGAAATAAGAAGGTACGGAAAAATAAGATTACGAGTTAATATTCAATAGAAAAGGATAAAGAATGATATGAAAAAGGACTCTAAGATTTATCTCACAAAGACAAGGTATGTATAATTGTAATTTGTATAAAAATAATTTAAAAATATTAAATTTGTATGCATCCCTATTTCTTCAACACTAGGGTTTGAATGTGTAGTTTTTTAATTTTAGATTTGATTTTAATTAAAAAAATTGATTCCTATGTGTGTTTTAGATTCATAAATTTCAAATTGTAGACATAGATTTCAAATAAATTATCTACATCAAATTCACTAGCTCCTCTCCAAGGTTTGTTGATTTCTTTCCCCTACCTCAACTCTAGGGTTTCAACATAGTTTGTAAAACTCTTTGAATCCTACATCAAATTCAGTAGTTCCTCTTTAGGGTTTGTAGATCTATTTCTCCTACTTTAAATCTAGGGTTTCAACATAGTTTATAGCTCTCTTTTGACCCCACATCAAATTCACTAGTTTATCTCTAGGGTTCGTATATCTACCTAAATCACTTACAAACTCTAGATTGAAATATATTTTCATACATGGTCTAGCACATTTGGATTTGAAATGGTTGATATAACTTTGATATAAGTTTAAAGTTTGACATGTATTAACTTGCAGGTTTTTGCTCTACTCTTATGACCTAAGAAGGATAACAAGTTCCGTATATACTGGAATATATATCTCTACTTTGTTGGCTATTCAGTGATTGTATTGAGCATAATAAACATCTTTAAAGGCTTTGACATCTTGGATCCTGAAAAGAAGTGGAAGAGGGCTTACATTGGTGTTCTTATTGCTTTGGGTGCAATTGCAGTCCTCCTTGAAATTGTAACATGGATTATCTACTTCCAATGCAAGTTAAGAAATTCTAACAAACCCATCAGTGAAATGAATGGTAATGGCCGATCGAATGGAAATGGCCTTACTCAGTCATATCATTAGGAAAATGTTTCCATATAAATTACCCCATTACCTGTTGTTGCTTTACCTACACAGAATTCAGAGGTTGTAATTTTTTTAGCAGGTAGTAGAAAATTTGAGACTAGCTTTAGAAATTTATTCTTTTACTTTACTGATATATATCTACAAGTCGGTGCATATTTTTCATGCAATGTGCACCCTTTTGCCTTATGGAATAAAATCTCAATTGACCCTATGTTCAGGGTTTTCAATTGTTTTACTTAATTTCCTCTTTCTTCATTCTTTTACAGTTTGAAAATAAAAATAAGGTTTGTTTTAGAGTGAGTTTAGTTTAAGTAAATATAATTAAATAAGTATAATTAGTTTAGATTAATTCAATTAATATATTGAGCTAAAAAATTATAAAATTAATGCTTTGGAAATAAAAAGGTGAATAGTGATATCTAGTTTGATAATTTAAGTATGATATTAATGAATAAGATTTAAGATTTTCTATTTTGTTAGACATTGAGAGTAGTGTCTTTTTATTAGTATAATTATTTGAGATTTTGTGTTGGATTTCTATTATGTGAGAGGACAACTCTACAAGTCTCGAACAAATTCGTAAATTTTAGATTTATCTTGATAATCATTAGAGTTCTATCCTACAATTTCACCTAATGCATGTGAATTTGGAGTTGGCAATATAGATAAATACCTCGTTAGGAACTATCATATGACTAAGTCTCGAGAGTATTATGTCATGATTAGCCCTTAGAAATTTAACAAAAATGAAAGCAAGCACTTGCAAGATGTAGATTCTCTACTCTCTTTTATACCAAATTGAAGTATGTTGCTATTAATTGCTCTTAAGAATGATTTCTTGTAATTCTATAGATTATTAGAATGAATACATTGAATGCCTAAACACTAGCACATAATGTCAAATTGCCAAAAATATATTTAGTCTATCCAAGGTAGAAAGGTGTAGGGAGTTGGTCAACGAAATTTAAATTTTTAATTGAAAAGGGACAAGTTTTTGATTAGAGGATTGCCCCAATGTCCATGAACTTGTCATGGAATAGAATAACAACTAAGTTTAGATGACAAAAAACTTAATAGAATATGTGATAGATAAACATAATAAATACACCAAAAAAATAAAATGTATAAGAATATAAATATAGATAGATGAAATAAGGATAAATTGTTGGAGAATGCCAAGATTAGAGAGCTCAAATTTGATAACCTTTCACAAGTGAAACTATCAATGTAATAGTATGTCTATCAATATAATATAAAGAGTGTATAATACATTGATCAAGTCTTGCTTATATAAGCAAGGTTGAGGAGGTGAGAAGGTAGGAGTGAAACTTTGACTACCCAGGTCCATAGGTGGGACACTATGAGCTCACTTTACAAGTGTGTGAGCAAGTGTCAATAGGTGTCTCAAGTCACAAGGACACATGTTTCAACTATATGATGTGAGAAAAAAAGAAAAGAAACCTAAATAAACTTAAGTTAGGTGTGAATAGGTCAATCCTAGAAAGATGATTAGCTAACTAGGTATGATAATGATTTTATTTACACTGACACTCCCCTTAAGTGCATCTTAGGGATTAATTCATGTACTAATGATGAGTCTTGGTTAGGAGGTCATGTTAGTTATTCATGTACAAATATCTCATAAAGTGGAGTAAAGGAGAAAAACCCAGTGGGAAATAAAAACCCCTCTCCAAAAGAGAAGTGTTGCAATGAAATAAAATGTACAAGTGAAAAAGATAGAAGGACTCATGACGACCCCACTAAGGAATACTTCTATCATATAAGTACAAGAAATGTTCCCCCCATAGGAGATAAAGGAGATAATTTCATGTGACCCCTAAAAAAAAAGTGAAGTTATGAACTCCATGTGAGGAGATGCTTCCTCCCAAAACTGATAGTAGAAGAGAAACCATGCAACCTCCCCTCAAAATGATTCATGTAGTGCTAGTAAATGCTTGAAACTGAATGTTGAAGATGATCCACAATTGCTTAACATTTCTCCCCTTAGAAAGAAACAACACCACAAATGTGTGCAATATGACTTCCCATTTCAAATAGGAATATGTATGAAGTGAGATGAATGTCTTTGAATTCTGCAATGATCTAAAGACTGAAATGATGCCAATGATGCCTTTGAATGATACTCAATGATCTCCAAGCCAATGCTAATAATATGGATCAAGTACGATGTGTGATTCAGGAACAAGGACTATGGATGTAGGGTGATCTCTGGACTGATGTGAATTTGAATCTACTATAGGTGATGATGATTGAGCTAGATAGGTCAACTCATGAATGTTTGCACAATTTGTCATGTGATAAAAGCTGATGTAGGTGAGCCAAGAGCAATATTTGAAGATGGCAACATTTGGCACTGATGCAATTTCCTCGAAGCTAACAACAAACAGAAGACAAATGTCCTCAATAATGTCATCCAAATCTACAAGGTGGGATTCTACAAACAAATATATGATTTCTAGTAGATATGCATACCAATAGATCCTTGATCTAGAATGACAATAGCAATGTCTTGATTCAAAGAATCATTAGAACTCATGAATGAGTCAACATCAAATTCAGATGTAGTAATAGGTGTTGTGGGAGATGAGATCATATCAATGCAAGTCATGAGACTACATTGTTCATCCCCAAATGATGGTTTCTCACAAGATGTATTAGTGAGATTTTTCTTGCAAGCTCCAATAGTAAATCAATAATTCGATGGGAGACATGAGAACAAAATTCATCCACATGTTGATTGCTCTCACAATATTTTCACTTCTTTTTACATGTTCTAGACATGATCTAATTATAAAAAACAAAATCAATGTAAAATGCAATATTAAACCCCCAAAATGATTAGTGTTGATTGTAGCCCCCCAAGAATAATATGCAAGAAATTTTTACAAGTTATGAAGATCAGATGCCAAATTGACTATTTATTTTTACAAAATTGGCTATCCAAATCTTAAACTTATATGTAAAATCATATTCTTTGTGAAATTCTAATAGAAATTTAAAAAAAATTTGTAAAATTTCGATAATTTGAGTGAAAGTAATGCCTTGTTAAAATTTGCTTACAAAATTGACTTTAGAAGCCAAAAAATGATCTTAAATATCACGATTTTCAAAACATCTTAACGCCAAATTTTTTACGACTAAACCAGCTTTTCGTCGACTATTCACAGTAAAAAATACCCCCCGTTTGAAAGTTATGCAAAAAGACGAATAATCCCCCCTTACAAGCTTTAATGAAATTTAATATTAGTTTGAATTAATATAAACTATGATATTACTATCAAGATTCAATTGTGTAGTTAATCAAGTCAAACTCATAAGTCAATGAATTTGACAAAGTTGAATCCTACTTATTAATATAAACTAATTCAATTGTATAGTTTAGTATTATCATAATTTGACACTGGAAAAAGTGATTAGAATAAACATAACCACTAATCTAAATTCAGGCCAAGTGGTAGCTTAACCAAGTCTTGTGCGAAAACCAAGTCAAAAGGGGGGATACTCGAGGCAGATGTGGATTGTTGACGAAGTGTACTGCTCTTAGGGCCAAATGTGATCTTGAGAGATCTTTGCACTGCTCAAATGGAGGCCGTTGCAGTAGACAAGGCGCCAAAAAAGGATTTTGACCTGGTCGTGGGGCACATGAAGTCGTTGGAGAAGCGTATGGAGACTGGAACCCGTATGGATGACGATTCAAAACAAAATTCTTCTACAATGCACATGCTGTGAAGACTGAAGACTTCATGCCACATGAAACCCTTAATTTCTTTTCCAGATATTTGGAAGCCGCCTGGGTGAGATAGGAGATCGCGTGGGGTCACCTTATTTGTTGTGTAGTTGACAATGGTCGCTGACAAGTGCTGTGATTTCGACTGGGTGAGATAGGAGATCTTTTGCAAATAGGTCGATGAAGGCTACAAAATCTTGGAGATTACAGACTGAATAGACCAAAAGAGGTCAAAATAGGTACAAAATATTGCAAAATTACAAATATCGATCCAAATAGGGAGAGGAGATTGGATTGATCCTCTCTTAATTATTATTTTCTTTTTTACAATAGTCAAAAATTTGAAAAGTATCAAAATTGATGAAATGAAAGGTATTTTTTATTCCTTGAGACTTCTAGACACAATGACAGTGTTTGTTTGATTTATGACGCTTCGTTGATAGGGCTGTGTGTCAAAGTCATCTCAATGCAAGAAGGAATGTGATCTCATGGCTTTGATACTATATTAGAGAATGTCAAGATTAGAGAGCTCAATTTTGATAACCTTCTAAAAGTGAAACTATGAATACAATAGTATGTGTATAATATAATATGAAGTGTATAATACAATGATCAAGCATTGCTTATATAGGTAAGGATGAGGAGTTGAGAAGGTAGGAGTGAAACTCTGACTACCCCTCCACAGGTGAGACACTTGTGAGCTCACTTAACAAATATGTGAGCAAGTGTCAATAGATGTATCAAGTCATGAGAACACGTCTCAACCATATGAAATGAGACCAAAAAAAAAAGAAACCTAAATTAAATTAAGTTAGGTATGAATAGGTCAATCCTAAAAAGGTGATTAGCTAACTATGTATGATAATGACTCGATTTACATTAACATAAATAACTAGAATATATATGTGCTACTTTGAATATATATATCATTGTCCTACTTTGAACAATGGTCAAAGTAGGACATTGAAATTATGATTTTTCACTAAATTTTCATTTGTGGACACCTACAACAATCAAACCATTAAGAATTTGAAGATAATGTGAACTAGTAATTTTTGAGATTTTGTATGTAGATTGTAAATATATAATTTTAAAATTTTTATGAAATAATGTGATATCTTTTACATAGCTTTAAATAAATTAATTTGTATAGTTAATAATATTTTAAAAAGTGACACGTTACTTCGGTAAAGTATAACTTTTTTTTATGAAAATGATTAAATTAGAATAAAATTTTAAATATAGATTCATAACACCGATATCTAATGCATCGATATTTTTTCATAAATTTTTAATAACTTTTTAAAGTGAGATAAACTATAATTCAAATATAAGTTACTATAATAACGCATAACTATTTTTTTTTGTATTTATCCAACTTAACTTATTTTTGTTGAAATAAGAACATCAATACCAAGTGCACATATACTTTTCAATTTTTTAAAAATTATTTTACTATTTTTCCATGTGTGTGAAACCAAGACAATTCACAATTGCTGAAAAACCTATTTTCACTAGAAAATAGAAAATAATTATATTATAATATAATTAAATATATTCAATATTATACTTGTTGAAAATATTACGTTGAGTGCTACAAACCTACCAAATATATTGTTTGGTTGATTCCATTTGAAGATTCAATCTGAGGTTTGAAGGTGAAAATTTTAAGCAAAATCCCAAACATGAAAGGGAAGAAGTTATCCTAGCACCTTCATTCGAAGGTGATTCAAACAAAGGTACTAGGATGTCTATGGAAACTATTAAAATATTCAGTTGAAAAGACCTTTGAATGAAAGTTAACATAATAAAAAATTAAATATAAGTAACCTTTGAACGAAGGTCTTCTAGACTGCCAAATTTTAAAAATTATTAAGTATTATATATACTAATATAAATTTAACAAAAATTTTGCAAATAAAAAGAATGAAATATATCAGAATTTTGAGTTTTGTGAACTTTTTGAAGCAAATTTGCAATTATTTTTTACAATTTTTTGTTTTTTGGAAGGAGAAAATGTTTGACAAAGAAATCATAGATAGATATTTTGCAAAAGAGGAAATGGGAAATAAGAAGGTAAGGGAAAACAAGATTACAAGGAAATATTCAATAGAAAAGGATAAAGAACGATATGAAAAAGGACTCTAAGATTATCCCACAAAGACAAGGTATGTATAATTTGAATTTGAATAAAAATATTTCAAAAATATTAGATTTGTATGTATCCCTATTTCTTCAACACTAAGGTTTGAATGTGTAGTTCTTTATTTTAGATTTAATTTTATTTAAACAAATTGATTCCTGGATGTATGTTTTAGATTCATAAAATTTCAAATTGTAGACATAGATTTCAAATAAATTATCTACATAAAATTCACTAGTTCCTCTCTAGAGTTGGTAGATTTCTTTCCCCTACTTCAACTCTAGGGTTTCAACATAGTTTGTAAATATCTTTGAATCCTACATCAAATTCCATAGTTCCTATCTAGGGTTTGTAGATCATTTTCTCTTACTTCTTCAACTCTAGGGTTTCAACATAGTTTATAGATATCTTTGGACCCCACATCAAATTCACTAGTTTATCTCTAGGGTTTGTAGATCTACCTAAATCACTTAAAAATATATATATTGAACTATATTTTCATATGGTCTAGTACATTTGGATTTGAAGTGGTTGATATAACTTTGAATATGTGGCTAACTAACATACATAATTGAATCTTAGGGCCTTTTCTTTATGAATCTCTATACCAAGTATAAGCCTTGTAGATCCTTAGTGAACTTTATGTCGAATATAGACTAGATAATTGGGGGTCTTGAGTTCCTAAATTACCATAAATTATTATTTTCAATGATTAACATATCATCTTGAAATATAAATAATACATAAAATATGATTGAATACCAACTTAGTGTATAATGATCAACAAGATTCCTTGCAAAACCTAGTTCTAATTATGCACATGCATCAAACTATTGATACCATATACATGTTCAATGTACTTCAAACCACATTATCTTGTTCTCTAGAATTTTCAAATTTGTAGATACATCTTAATGTTATATTTTATGTTCAAGATACATCCTTTGGTTATTCATCCTTGGATAAGAATCTAATTTCCCTATTAATATGACATAAATTAAGTAAATAGCCAAATATTATGGTCTTAGACTAACACTTCTTAAAAGGATTTTGGTAAATTCAATCTAACAAGTTTTTAATATATAATTTTCAACTAGACTATTGCATTGCAATGTGTAGACCTTTCTTGTCTCCTATCCAAGAATTTTAGAATATTTATAATTTACACTTCAAATTCTTTAGATAAATACTCTCCACCAATACTTGATCTTTACCATTTTAATTTTCTTGTCACTCTAATTCTTTAGTCAATGCCTTAAAATCCTTAAAATTGTGAAAACCTCAAAATTCTCTCTCATCCCTGAAGAACACCTTCACTTTCTCTAAAGCTAGGTATATCTAGAAGAATTTATTATTACCAAGGAAAATTTTTTCTCTATCACTCTTCTTGTAATCAAGTACCATTCCCATTGTATCTAGTCATGTGATATGATACACCAAAATTAATCAACTAAGATTCATCAAGCTAACAATGTTATTGGAGATAGAAATGTCATTACCAAAAGTTCATCATTCTCTATTGATTTATTAAATGAAACATATTTCTTCTAGACTTGTATGTTTATTCTTATATGAACTCTCATGCCTTAATTCCAACACTTTCTAGGTTTGTACTAGGAAACTTCGATGCCCTATCTCCAAATTCCTTGTCAACCCCTCTATACTTTAATATAACCCTCACAACTCTAGGACATTATTAGAGATTTCACCTATGGATTTTTTTTTTCATTTTTTCACTTGACATTGAGAAACCAACGATATCCACTAGTTTTAGTAAAGAACAATTACCATTAATTCTCATAATTTCAAATTTCCCATAACTTAGATAAGAAATTCTTAAATAAATTAACTTACTAACTTTACAATTTAGATATGGTTTAGTGTCCCCCAATGTTTCCATCCACATTAAGGGTATGCATGCAATTGAAAAAGACTAATCATTTTATGAATATTCTTTAATTCTAGATATATACATGCTTTTTGAAAATGGGTTTATATATATGATCCACCCCTTCTATAAATAATACATATGATTCTAACTTAAGTCTTCTTTCTTGTATACACATGTAGGGGCTAAACATACATAAAGTTGAGTACAATTTGAGCCTAATTTAGATATTGGATCAGAGGGGGGTCAATCACACATAGGTAATGTTAGGGAGAAGGACCAACCACACATAGTTGATGTTAAAGACCTAGAGGTTCAACCAACCTTTGATGTTGGAGAGAATTGTGAATCTCTTCCTTCTACATATATGTATCATTTGAACATAATTAAAGAGGTTAAGAGATATTTTTTACAAAAATATAGATCATTTACTTGATATTGGCACAAGGAAATTAAAATTGTGTGTTGAACAACCTATGCCATGTCTCTTTTTCTGAAAAGATAGTTGTAGAGTGGCATCCAAGAAACATTCCACATTTCATTGCAAAGGATCTAATAAACATGTGACCAAGGAGCTGAGATCACCTAAGAACTGTTGGAAATAGGATGCCATTTAATTGCAAATCCTAAACATTAATTATTTCATGTATCTCCTAGATTCTTGGAATGCATTCAACAACACTAAGATTAGGATGAGATTAATATTTGGATGAAATAAATCATGAAATTGACATTTGTATTTATTCCTAACTAATAGGAGCATGTGGGTGCACACATGGTAAGGTGAAACTCACCTTGTGTCCAGTTAACTATATGGAGTAATAGTTAACACTTTTGAATGCATGTAAAGATCCTAGAAGTTAGGATTTGATGTTTGCATGCTTGAAGTTTAGTTAAGTTCAGTTCAGATCAGTTAAGTTCAGTTCAGATCAGTTCAGTTCAGATCAGTTCAGTTCAGTTTAGTTCAGCTCAGAATCAGTTTAGTTCCAATAAAGCATCTTGAAGCTAACTTGGGCACCCAAGATGCTTTATTGGAATTAACTCCAATGCATGATAAGATATTTCTGAAGGCTCAGTTAAGTAGCTTTAATTGTGGGCGCCATCTTTGAGGAATAACTTTGGAATTATCACCGAAGTGAAGGAGAAGTTGTAGCTTCAGTTTGGGACACCCAAATGCATGATGCACATGTTGTAAGCTTTAGTCTTCACTGAAGAACTCTACTTGAAGGAATATGGCGTACCTTTTCAAGGGCTTGAGCTTATGCATTGTAATTATCACCATTTTGAGATTACAAGGTTGCATATTGTCTATATATCTCATTCAAGTTGAATAGAGTTTTGAGATTGGTTATTGCAGGTGTGAAGAAGATTAGTAAAGACAGAAGAAGCATTCTCAAGCAAGAATTGGGGCTATTGTAATTCAGAGTTTGAATAATAGAATAATTCTTGGCAGAGTTTTTTCCCGAAAGGGTTTCTCCACAGTATATCTTGTGTGAAACTTTTATTATCCTGTCTAGTTCTTCTAAATAATTCTCTCTAGATTCTACAATAGTAAAATGGATTAATCAAGATAATCATCCACAAAGAATTTATGTAACAAAGAAAAGACTTACTTAGAACAGCAATTTTGAAGTTTTACAGAGTATTAAGCTAAGAAAACACCTCATTTTTCAACAAGAACCATCTACATTCTATCCAAATTTTATAAGAAAAGGATTTTTTTTAGAAAGGTATCGCTAACAAAAGATCACCATGAGAAATAGTCTAGTTTCACCTCTCTGACACTAGGGAAGATTTAGACATTGCTTTGCATCCTTGTGTAAGAGCATATCTCAGGATGAAAATTGGAACATACACCCTACAAAGGCATGTGCACATCATATCCAAAACTCATAAAGAATGGACCAGGTTCCAAAAAGATATTGTTGTCAGAAGATGACTATGCTAGGCTCTCAACAACTAGTCCTTTAGGTGAATTGAGTGGGTCACCTCTGGAACATGTGGAGCCAATTGTGAAGTATCAGGAAGAAGGAAGGGAAAAAAAGGCATGTGGTTAGGTCTGCAAGATGAAATTCTAACTCCAAAAGAATCTACTTTTGCCTCAAGGCCAACCTAGTGTAGCGTATTAAAATTCAAATTTTGGGCTTTGACGCTATTTTGGATCAAGGCCGACGTATTCCTTGAGGGAAATTATTAGTATATAAATGCATGGAGTTAGTTCTTGTAATAGGCATCAAATTATTATGCCATTATTCCATATTTTGGGACATTTGTGTTCTAATTCCTTTCGTGGACAAAAACCCATAGGAGTTTGTGATCATTGGATGAAAATCCAATGATCACTAGGATCAGAGGATAAAAAACCTTTGGTTTTTGAGGGTATTCTCATTTAGGGATTGCATTTGAGCTTCACGAAAGGAAGTTAGTAGTATTGTTGTTGATTTGTGGTAGCATTACATATATCATTCCACATATGTATTAGTGAGTTGTATTTAATATGTCATATATGTGAATGAAATTATGAATTTTATCAATATATCAAAGTAATCTTTGTGTTCATATGTTGTTGTTCATTGAATTTAACTTGCAAATAGATCTTTCTATTAAAATCTTATGTTAGGGACATAACAGTGGTATTAGAGCATGATTCTGTTATCCTATAAGGTTTTCCTAATAATTGATGTTGAGTGAGAGGGACATTAGGGCACCAAAGGAGAGAACTAAAAAAACTGGGTCAAGAAGGAAATTCAAACCCAAAGAAAAGGAAGATATTAGAAGATGAAGAAAGATTTAAGTAAACAATTACAGAAATTCGTGACATTTCAAGAGGGTTAAGGGATATACCTGCAACCCTAGTGGAGACAAGAGATGTATTGAAATTTTGGCAGACAAGATGTCAAGTAGAAATTAAAATCATAGTGGTCATAGGAGTGAGACTTCATCAAATAATGGTGGAAGTACTAATGCAATGAATAATATTTTTTCAGGGACCCCAAGGAACATATTCCTGCTAGAAATCAAACAAGAGAGGAGTGAACCTATGAACACCAGTGCCTTCAATCTGAAAACTATTCATAGATGACATGGTGAGTACCAATCTTTACCAGAAGAAATTAAATTGGATATTTCTTATGTAGACTACATAGAATGTGCAAGGAAGAGTGAACCACATAAGAAAGGGTTATAAAAAAGAAAGGATCTGAAGCATAATATTGGAAAACTTACAACAACTTGTTTTGATGGCAATAATAAGATCTCAACTAGAGCATGGTTACAAAATATGGAAACTTATTTCTTGCTCAACCCTATGATAGATACAGATGTAGTTTAATTTTCCTCCTTGCATCTCGAAGGGGAAGCCTATGAATGGTGGTTTCATGGCCATACCACTCAAGGCCATGATCATATATGCAAATTTGATCAATTCAAAAAGCTTGGATTGTTAACAAATTTAAGTTAAAGGATGAATAAGAATATTTCAACAAGCTAGCCATGATCAAACAACACCACTCAGTAGATAACTATATAATGGATTTTTAGAAAGTGGTGGTGATGGTTCTTGAACTATCATAAAAGAGGTTGTGCACCTTTTTATTATAGGGCTGATTGAACCTCTTAGGGGGTTTGTGAAATATTTTGCACCAACCTCTTTATAAGAGGATATTAAAAGGGCTCTAATCGAGCCATCAATTCTAAAGAATTTTTTCTCTCACCCATCTAAACCCAGTATATGGCACCATAAGGGTAGTTTTCAGAAAACACCATTACATGCTTCGACATCGACACCCCAATATGAAACTTCTAATATGGTGAAGAAGGTAGATGAAGAGACTAAGAATGAGCTCCAAAGGAAGAAACTTTGTTTCTCTTGCAGAGAGCCACGGGTTCTAGGACACAAATGTCTAAGCAAGGGGAAAGTTCACTATATAGAAGTCATTTATG
This sequence comes from Sequoia sempervirens, assembly GCA_007258455.2. NCBI lineage: Eukaryota > Viridiplantae > Streptophyta > Pinopsida > Cupressales > Cupressaceae > Sequoia > Sequoia sempervirens. Next base: position 681,773,624 of record VDFB02058242.1, read on the forward strand.
ACAAATAATTAGAATTAGATGGGTCTGAAAAGTTTCATGATTCGAAAGATGTTGAACACTTCCAAAGATTGAGAGAGGAGTGAATCAATATTATTAAAAACTTAATCCCTTTCAGAACTTAACTCTTTTAGCACAAGACAACCTTCTTTATTAGATCAAAAAATTTAAGTAGAATGTTAACAAAGAATGATATAGAAGTTTGTATACTCAACAACTTTAACAATCCTTAAGCAATGAAAGATATAACAATTCTACTTCTAACCAGATCAACAACAATGAGAAAGAAGCAAAGAAAATACACATGCACAAGGAGAACAACATATTTACATGGAAAACCCAATGAGGGAAAAACCACAGTGAGATTTAACTAACAATATAAGGCTCACTGCAAAAAAGACTTGTAAGAAGGTTCACTACCTTAGAGCAAGATACAAAAAGACTTATAGAACTGAAGCCAACACATCTTCAGGAGAAAGATACATAGGACTTGATGAGATTCACTATCTCAGAGTAGGATACAAAACATTTAGAGAGAATTACAATGATTATCAACACAACACTCTATTGACTAAGGCGTTAAGGAATAATTGTTCTTTCTTTTCACACACTTTTAACATTATCTCTATTGGAAATTCAATGCAATTCACATACACACACTTATTTTCACTTGTACACTACTCCATCTTGTTTCATTTGAAATGATCTTTCATTTATATCCACCACAACACTTCAAAACTTCAATTAGGTCGGCCAAGAAGAGGATAAACAATGGATTTAGCTAGTCGGCCACCCAAAACATAATGTGGTCCTATTCAGAAGATAGAGAGGACCAAAAAAAATCTTAGAACTTATTTCAATGTGATCCAAAATAGTTTACATGTAGACACAAATCAACCTAAGTTGGCATCAAGGAAACATGTGGATGAAATGTGAAGCAAATAACCGGTCGACCCAAAAATACTCTTCCAGTTGAATTAACTTGATGTAGTCCCAAATAGTATAGGTTAGGACCCAAATCTATCATAACAAATATTCCATTATTGACAAAGACCCCAAGCACATAGTGTAAGAAAAGGAACAAGCCCTATCAGCCATATATCCACAAATAACCCAAAAAGCCAACTCAAGACCCAATGCGACACCAAAGCAGCCAATTAGAAACATGTAGATTACATGGGGATATTCCTTGAACATCCAAAATCACCTCCATATACTTCTTTCATACTATCATGCCATCAACAGTCACCACAAAACAAACAGGTACATAATACTTCATTCAGGAAGCACAAAATACATAACCAGATGATATAGCATTATTAGAACAACTTGCAGAAAATTTCAACACTTGAAATTAAAACTGAGACATAGCACATACATTGAAATCACATTCAAAAATTCATAGGATTAGAGACATCAATGCAGAGAAATGTGGAGAATTTCTCAAACCAGTCCAAACAACCAAAAACATTGCCAACCTTTTGCAATTCGCAAAACTCTCATCGGCAACACAGGTGACCTGACAAGATAGGAGTGCAATCTCCATAGAGCACTAACGTTGAATTCCAAAATGAAAGACCAAGTATTCAATGATGGAGGAATGTAGATCATTCTCCCAGACATACTTGAATGCAACTTCCTGATCCAAAAACATTTAAGTAACTTGCAGAGGCCAAATCTTTCTTTCAACAACACATTCTTCATTAGGAACATTAGGATAGAGCATAAGATATATTATATACCTTCAACAAGATATCTCCACTATCAGTCATGCTTCTAATCCTCATCTTAATACTTCCAATCCTCATCTAAATAAATCATTATAGAATCAACTCTGTTGACAACAATAATGTATTATATAACTTTTCTTGACATGGAACAAGGCATGACATCCAACCATGAACTTTAGAAAATATTATTTCTTCTTAGATAAGGTACATGAAATCCAACCATAAACTTCAACAACTCTTCTTTCTTCTTAGATAAGGCAAGCCATCCAACCATGAACTTCATCACCAATGCTAGCCCAAACTGAATATAACAATAACAACCAATGCTAAGGATTAACAACCTTACAACAATCAATGTTGAAAAATGAAAACCACACATAGCAAAAGACAACCAAAAAAAGTGTTGACATCAATGACAACAACTGCAAACAATCTCCCCCTTTGGCATTGATGGAAACACATACTGCTCACTCTCCCCCTTTGACATCAAGGAAAACATGCCAGATATATATATAAAACAACAACACCTATTCTAACTTCAGGGACAAAGGGAAAAATATGTTCTATTAAAACAACACATACTCCCCCTTTGACCATTAGCACATCTTCAAATAGCTATTCATGCACAACAATTGTACAACTTTTTCAAAACTCCCCCTTTCTACTAACTCCTCCTTAGGGAAGAACCCATCAATCTAGAGGAAAAAGATATGACATGAATTTCTCACCCTAGAAAGATGCACCATCTATGCATCTAGTGAGAACAAGGAGGGGCAATAACCTCTAACTTCTGTTGCAGATACTTAAAAGTATCATTTGAAAGTACCTTAGTGAAAATGTCTACAATCTGGTCTTTAGTAGGCACATACTCCATTCCAACTTCACGTTTTGCAACCTTCTCTCTCAGAAAGTGATACTGGATTGAAATGTGTTTTATTCTTGAATGCATTACTGGATTCTTGAAAATATTAATATAACTTGTATTGTCACATAGTATAGGAATAGGTTCATCATAAACTACCTTCACATCCTTCAAATTATGCTTCATCTAAAGAACCTGAGTACCACAAGATGTTGTAACAATATATTCTACTTCTGTTGTGGACAAAGACATTGAATCATACTTTTAACTAAACTAAGAGACCAATTTGTCTCCCAAAAAGAATGCACTTCCACTTGTACTTCTTTGGTCATCAACACAACCTACTCAATCAACATCACTATAGCCACTCAAAGAGAAATTTTCATCCTTTTTATACCATAGATCATAGTCCAGAGTACCCTTCAAGTATCTGAAAATCATTTTCATAGCTTTTTTGTGAGATTGCTTAGGATTGGCTTGAAATATGGAGACTAAACATCAATCTTGAAACACATTGAGACATATAGATTTTCCCCATAGCCTTCAACTAGCATAAATACCAAACACATATTCTGTAGAGAAGATAAGCATCTAGAACCATCAATAGCATATTGCAATTTGAGACGGTACTTGTGGAACCCAAAAAATTTGGTACAACAAAGTGGCATGCATTGAATAATCTTAAACATGTCTACAAGATTGTAAGGAAAAAACATTCTATCCCAAGGAATGCAAAACATCTTCACTTAACTCTGCCAGAGTATGAGCTGAAACTTTGTCACTTGCATCTTTTACTATCAAAGGTATAAAAACTTGAACTTTGGATATAAAAATTTCACCACATGATCAACACATATTTTGAACCACAAGATTAAATGTTTCTCAGTGGAGGGATGTCAAACACAACAACATGACTCTGCCTTAGATATTATGTAAATTCCTTATCCAACTTCATAAACTTATCTACATATGTGTGGTATAAAAAATGAAATGATGTCACTTAGAACAAGTGTACCAACCTCTACTCATCTTCTACTTCTACCAGAGCCATTAATAAAGGTCCATATATGCTCAACAGATCTGCATACCAACTAATCTGATTCAATTCTTCTTTCATGCTAAGGACTTCAACACCTTTTTCTTTTTAGGGGGAAAAATGTTCTGCAAGTGAAATCTCTCCCTAAGATAATGCTCTATCTCAATTTGTCTTAGAATCTTGTGCAAAATGCACAAATTTAGTATCATCTTTCTTCTCATGGTCTTCTTTTCAGACCTTTTCATTTCCCTTTTTTTGTTGATTATGAGATTCAACCCTTTTTTGAATTGGTGGCTTAGCAAAGCCACTTCTATAGTAGTTTTCCTTATGTCCCATGTTATTGCATTTGTAGCACACAATTTTGTGCTCTGGAACAAATTTGTTTCTCTTCAAATTAGATCTACACTTATCAACCTTGTGACCATAATTGTTGCAGGCATGTCAATATCCATGAAATAAGTTAGTGTTATTTCTTTGAGGCATAAATGATATTTTTCCCATGTTATTATTCCTTCTTTTTCTAACTCTATAATTAATAGCCTTAAGTCCAAAAATATTGCAAGAAAAATAGTAACCTTGAAAGAATTGATTGAACTTGGTAGGAGCATGTTGTTTTGCAGATGGTGGATTTTTAAATCCATTTTGCTTTTGGTAAGAATTGGATCTATCTTCTTTCTCGCCATTCTGAACAATCTTTGCATCTCCAGATCCATTCTTCTTAGAGCCTTTAGAGCAATATTTCTTCTCCTTTGTTTCAAACCATTTATATGATTTGGAGCTATCCTCAGGATCAAGATTTTCTCCTTTGTTAATTTTTTCCTTTTCTCTTTTCAGGGTATTCCTTAGAATGAAAATTTCCCCCTCAAGCTTTAAAAATTTAGTAGTCTTATCATTGAGCTTGACATTCAAACAATCTTCAATCCTCTTGCCTTCCTCAACCTTTACTTTCAAATTGGAGATCATACCTTCTACCTCTTTTAGTTTGAGTTCACATTCTTTGTCTTTTTCTACTTGAATTTTCAATTTGTCAGTTTCTTCCTTCAATTTTGTAAGCAATCTTTCATACTTATGATTTAGTTCCCTTGCTTCATTCAAGTTTTCTAGAGCCGACCATAGTTTTTCTTCAAAGTCTATTCCCCAAGGAACCAGAGTTTTAGGTTCCATAGATTCTAGGTTTGGATTGGAGGAAAACACATCTTCATCACTCAAGGAACCAAAATCCTTACATTTCTCAATATTACACTTTTTTGTTAGCAGTATTAAAGGCCATTGTAAGAACTTATAAAAAGCAACAATAGGATCAAGAGACCAAATATAACACAAAAGAGAGAGAGAATATGATGATTTTATTCTCAATATGCATGAAGATGCTCAATTACAAGTATGTAAAATGATTGCTTATAAAGGAAAGCTACGACACAAGGAAGGGCCATGAATGAGACAAGTGCCACAATCATGTGCAAGGGTGGGTAGAAAGAAATAGTAGATAATTCCATGAAATGTGGATCACCCACCTAAAGTGGAATTATCATGCCACGATAAGTGGAGATAAAAAAGGTGATAAATAGATCACACCACAAAGAGTGGGATTTCTCCTACACACACTTCCCTAAGTGTCCCAATCACATCTCTCAATGTATGCACAAACCTAGATGTAAGATGAAAATAACTAGGTGTCACAAGTGCAAACTACAATGATATGCATTCCCTAAGTAAGCTTAAGTAAAGTGTAACAAGTAAAATAATTATTTACACCAACAACCATAAAGAGAGTTTCAACATTTGAATCATTCTCCTCATCTTCAGAGGAACCACTTCTTTCTTTGGAATAGATACCCTTTTTAACCTTATCTCTTTTATTACTATTATCTAATTCTTTATAAGGACATTTAGATACAAAATGACCTATTCTTCCACAATCAAAACATTTGAAAGGTAACTTACCTTTGTATTTTTCAGCGCCTTTCTTTAGTCTTCTCACAAAGTATACTTCAACCTCATCAAGGTCTTCATCCTGATCAGAAGCCTCATCTTCAATATTTTTATTAGATTTGAAAGTATCTTCCCTTTTTGGAACATCTTTATTAAACTCTCTCATTTCAAAGGTAGTAAGAGTACCAAAAATTTCATCAACTGGATGGTGATCCAAGTCTTTAGAGTCCTCAATGGTAGAAAATTTATGACTGTAAGATTTTGAGAGAGATCTCAAAACCTTCTTCACAATTTCACTTTCTTTTAGTTCTCCACCAAGACCAAAAATTCCAAAAAAAACTTATTGTACTCATAGCATATAACTTGCAATGTCTTCATCTAGTTCTATCATTTGAAAAGTCTCAAATATTCTCTTGAAGATCTATATCTTGGCTTGCTTCACTTTAGTATCTCCTTCATAGATGCTACTAATATTTTCCCAAGCATCTTTGGTTGAACTGCAATGCATCACCTTCAACAATTTTGAATCAGCTACTCCACGCAAAATAGCATTCTTAGCTTTAGAATTCCTTGAACATCCAACATCACTTCCATATACTTCTTTCATACTATCATGCCATCAACAGTCACCACAAAACAAATAGGTACATAATACTTCATTTAGGAAGCACAAAATACATAACCAGATGATGTAGCATTATTAGAACAACTTGCAGACCATTTCAATAATTGAAATTGGAACTAAGACACTACACATACATTGAAATCACATTCACCAAGTCGTAGGATTAGAGACATCAATACAACAACACTACCAACATTTTGCAATTCACAGAACCCTCCTTGGAAACACAGGTGAGCTGACAAGATAGGAGTGCAATGTCCATGAAGGACTAACATGGAATCCCAAAACGCAAGACCAAATCTTCAACAGCGGAGGAATGCAGAGAATTCTCCCAAATAGGCTTCAATGCAACTTCCTAAACCAACGATATTTAAGCAACCTACAAAGGCCAAATCTTTCTTTTAGCAACACATGCTTCATTAGGAAGTTCAAGAGAGAGCATAAGATATACTACAAACCTTTAGCAACATATCTCTATTGTCAATCATTCTTCTAATCCTAATCTTAATACTTCTATTCCTCATCTGAATATATCATCATAGAATGAACTCTGCTGATAACAATAATGTATTATACAACTTTTCTTGACATGGAACAAGCCATGAAATCCAACTATGAACTTTACCTACTCTTCTTTTTTCTTAGATAAGGTATGATATCCAACCATGAATTTCAACAACTCTTCTTTCTTCTTAGATAAGGAATGACATCCAACCATGAACTTCATCACCAATGCTTTCCCAAACTGAATATAACAATGATAACTAGTGCTAAGGACTAACAACCTTCCAACAATCAATGTTGACATTAATGACAACCACATATAGCAAAAGACAACCAAAAAATAGTTTTGGCATAAATGATAACAACTACCAAAGAAGACACCCTTCCAAGGAAGGAATATAAAGAGCAAGATAATGGAGATATAGTAGCATCTCTATCCAACACACATAGATACCACTCTTTGAAGGTATGGGGAGTCCTTGTTGAAAAAAGAGTGACCATTATAATTGATGGAGGAGCTAGCCATAACTTCATTGGTGAAGGAATTGTGAAGAGAAGTCTAAACATGGAAAATTTTGAAGGCTTCACTACCATTGTGGAAAATGGGTATAAATTACCTTGCAAGGAGAAAGTATGAAGGTTGGACATAATATTTAGAGATCATAAGGTTTTTGATGACTTCTATCTTATTGGTTTGGGTGAAATTGATGTAATTTTGGGTGTGTAGTGGCTACATTCATTGGGTGAGTATACTACAAACTACCCAATGATGGAACTCAAGTTCAAAGCCAATGGGAAGGATGTGGTTATGAAGGGAATAACTAATGGAGGTCCACAAGTAGTATCAGCTAGGAGAATGGAAAGGATTTTTTGTAAGAACCAAGTAGCTTGGACTACTAGTTGTTTGGTGACTTCAAAATAATCTTGTGAAGGTAAAAATGGTGAAGTTCATATTGATATACCAAATATTTTGGATAAGCATAATTTGGATTTCGGTGATATGCCTCTTGTATTGCCACTTGGTAGAGGTTTCCATCATATCATACAACTTGAACTAGGATCAAAGCCGATTATGACCACTCCTTAGCGCCATCCTAAGATGTATAAGGAGATAAAAAAGAAATAAAGGATTTGTTGGATATGAGATACATCAGACCAAAATCTATTCCTTTTGCATCTTCTATGGTGCAGATGACACTTTGAAGATGTGCATAGACTACGAAACATTGAACAAGAAGACCATTAAGTATTGACACCCCATACCATAGATAGATGAGCTAATTAAGGAGCTACATGGTGCAGTGTACTTTTCAAAGATTGATTTGAGGTTCATATACCACCAAATCTACACGAGGGAAGAATATGTGTAAAAGATTACTTTCTAATGTCATTATGGGAATTTTAAGTTCATGGTTATACCCTTTGGTCTCACTAATGTTCTTGAAACTTTTCAATCATGCATGAATCATTCTTTTAGTAAGCACTTGAGGAAGTTTGTGTTGGTTTTCTTTGACTATATTTAGATCTATAGCAAAAAATGGGAAGAACATTTGAAGCATTTGGATATAGTCTTGGGAATTATAGAACAATAGTCTCTCTTTGCAAATATGTCCAAATGTGAGTTTGGGTCAACAGTGATATTGTATTTGGGAAATGTCATAAGTGAAAAGGGAGTTCAGGTTCATTAATAGAAGATCCAAGCCATTCTAGACTAGCCACCTCCTACAAACTTGTCTCATCTAAGAGGGTTTTGTGGATTATGTAGCTATTACCAAAGATTTTTCAAAGGATTTTCTCAGTCTATGGCGCCTCTCACCAATTTGACTAAATTAGGATCCTTTGAATGCACAAAGAAAGCACAAAGGACCTTTGCGAAACTAAAAGAGGTAACGAGTTCTTGTCTGGTTCTTGCAATTCATGATTTCTCACTTCCATTTGTTGTAGAATGTGATGCTTTGGATGAAGGAATTAGAGTTGTTTTCTCTTAGAAAGGACACCCCATAGCATTTGAAATTAGGAATTTGAGAGCCAATGAAAGAGTATATTCTATATATGATAAAGAGATGCTAGTCATAATGTATTCCTTAAAGAAGTTCTAGCAATACTTGGTCTATGGAAGATTTATGGTCAAATCATATCACAATAGCCTAAAATTCTTCTCGAGCCAACAAAATTTGAAAGATAGGAAACAAAAATGGGTAAGTAAACTTCAAGCATATGATTTTGATATTGAATATGTCAAAGGGAAGAAGAAAATTTTGGCAGATGCATTCTCTAGGAAACCTACTCTATGTCACTTGTACATCACATCAACAGGCTGGAAGGATTCAATCATGGAGGAGTACTCCAAGGATCCTTTTACTACCAGAATTATGGAAGGTGTAGAAAAGGATGACCAATATATGGTGTCAAAAGGTCTAGTCCTACTCAAGAATAGAGTGTTCCTAGTTCCCAAATCTAAGGTGAAAGACAAGATACTAGAAGCCTATCATAATGAACCTATGGCAGGGAATCCTAGGTTCTATAAAACTTACTAACTTATTAGAGAAAGGTTCTCTTGGAAGGGACTTAAGGAGGATGTTCTCACACATATCAGGGAATGTGTCACATGTCCACAAAATAAAGGAGAGCAAGAGTTTTAGGCTAGATTGATACAACCTCTTCTCATTTTAGAACATAAATGGGAAATTATTTTCATGGATTTCATTATCAGATTGACCAAGATTCAAGGGAAATATTTCATTTATGTTGTAGTTGATAGATTGAATAAGTATGCTCATTTCTTTTCCATCTCCAATGAACACAAAGCTCCACAAGTTGTAGATTTATTCTTCAAAGAAGTTTCCTAGTTGCCCATTGTTAGCGACAGAGATAACCAATTCGTCATTATATTTTGGAAAGAATTATTCCATTTGATAGGAACCAAACTCACTCCTACCACAAGCTATCATCCACAAACTGATGGACAAATTGAAATTGTAAACAAGTGGCTAGAAGGATACTTGAGGAATTATGCCACCAATTAATAGGAAGCTTGGATCTAATGGCCACATTTGGGAGAGTATTGATACAACACAACTCATCACATGTCCATTGGCATGTCTCCATTCAAAGCACTCTATGGATATGATGCACTAACCTTAATAGAGCTAGTCCTCATAGATAGTAGAGTTCCAACAACAAGAAATTTGGTAAATCAAAGTCAAGATATTTTAATAACTCTCAAGGATCATTTGCAAGTTACCCAAAATCAGAAAAAGAGGTATGTTGTAGATAGGATGCACACAAAGAGATCATTTGAGGTGGGAGATATGATATTCATAAGGTTTAAGCCATATAGATTGTCTTCTTTCAAGAAACGAAGGGCATAAAATATCAAGCTTAAGTCCTATGGGCCATACAAGACAACTCAAAGGGTTGGAGAAGTCACTTATGAGGTGGATCTTCCAACGAAAAACACAATCCACAAAGTATTTCATGTTTCATGTCTTAAGAAGGTTTTGTGGTTGCATACAACTCCTACCGCTGAGTTACCACCACTAGATGATGAAGGAAAACTCATCCTTATTCTTAAAGTTGTAATTGATACAAGAATAAAAATCTAAGGAACCAAAAGATAACTGAGTATCTTGTTTGTTGGAAGAGTTTTCCAATTGAAGATGCTACCTAGGAAGGATTTGAAATTATAGAGTATCCCAATTTTCATTGCTCGAGGAAAAGAAATTCTGGGAAGGGAGGATTTGTGATGTCCGTTTTTTTGGAAAGATAGTTACAAAGTGGCATTCGAGAAACATTTTGTAGACACCTAAAATTTCCCTAAGCATATCACACATCTTAATTTCACTTACTAACATCATTTTCCTCATTATCCCCTATTTCCTCCATTTTATTAAATAAATTCCAATTATTTGATTAATTTCACTTCATTCATTATTTCTCACTAATTTCCCTTTTTGATTAAATAATTCCAATAATTTAATTAAATCTTCCTTCTATCCCACATGATTAAATAATTCCAATAATTTAATTAAATCTTCCCTCTATCCCACATGATTAAATAATTTCCAATTATTTAATTAAAATCCTAGTTCTCTCTCATCCTCATAATTAAATAATTTTCATAATTATTTAACTGACTAATTTTCCTCCAATCCTCCAACTTGCACAAATAATATTCCTTTTTCAAAAAGTGAATATTCCCAATTCAAATTCAAACATCTTCTTCCCTCCAATTCAAAATATCTTCAACCAATTTTCCATGAAAATAGGTATATTTTGGGCTCTCATGAATTCTCATCCCTTGATCTTTCCTCATCTCCTTGATTTCCTCTCAATCATTGATCCCTATTTTCAATCTCCATTATTGATCAAAAATTCTGAAATCTATAAAACAACTTATTTCCTCATGAAATTCATTCATAATCTTCATAAGCATAGGCACTCTCTTGAGTTCTTGAGCAATCTTGAGCATTTGAGAACTCCTTTTGTGAATCAAACCTCATTAAGCTTTTACAATGATGGATTATGCACAATTTGATCAATCCACATCACAAATTGTCATCAATCCACAATGGGATTGAAGTTTTGTATTTTCTATTTGGTTTAATTGCTTTGAATTTGCATTTCATTACTTTGAATTAAATATTTGAAGCTTTAGAAAACTAATTTCATTGAGTATGGGTTTGTATGATCTTAATCTTGTAAATTCTTAGGGTTTTTAGACTCTAATTACTTCAATTATGCTTTCATTTGATCACTCATATTTTACCTATGACACATTCTACATGCTATCACAAAGGAGCCAATCAACCTGCGACCAAGGAACTAAGATCACACTACCGAAATGTATCACTAATAGAAAACCACCATGAGAAACAGTCCAGTTTCACCTCTTTGGTAGCAGGGAAAATATGGACATTCCTCTGCATCCCTATGCATGAGCATATCTCAAGCTACAAATTAGAACATACACCCTACAAAGGGATGTGCACATCATATCTAGAACTCATGAGGAATAGACTAGGTTCTAGAAATATATTGTTGTTAGAAGATGACTGTGCTAGGCTCTCAACAACTAGTCCATCAGGTGAATTGAGTGGGTCACCTCCAGAACATGCAGAGCCAATTGCGAAGTATCAAGAGGAATGAAGTGGCAAAGGAAACATGTGGTCAAGTCCATAGGATGGTACACTAGCTCCAAAAGAATCTATTTTGGCCTCAAAGCTAATCTAGTGTAGCATATTGAAATTCAAATGTTAGTCTTTGGTGCCATTTTGGCTCAAGGCTGACTTGTTTGACCTTGAGGGAAATTGTTAGCATATAAATGTAGGGAGTTAGTTCTTGTAATAGGCATCAAATTATTATGTCATTCTTCTATATTTTGGGATGCTTGTGTTCTAATTCCTTTTGTGGATGAAAACCTATAGGAGTTTGTGATCATTGGATGAAAACCCAATGATCACTAGGATTAGAGGACAAAACCCCTTTGGTTCTTGAGGAAATTCTCATTCGGGGATTGCATACGAGCTTCAAGGAAGGAATTTATTAGTACTATTGTTGATCTATGGTAGCATTGTATATCATTCTGGATCTATATTTGTGAGTTGTGTTTGATATGTCATATATGTGGATGAAATTTTAAAATTTTATCAATATATCAAAGTAATATTTATGTTCATATGCTGTTGTTCATTGAATTCAACTTGCAAATCAATTTTTATGTTAGGGACATTACAACCTAGTACAATTAGTAAGAGGTATTTGTAAATGTTTTCAAAAGTATTTTAAAAATCATGATACACTTGGTCAAGCTCAAATTTTATTAAGTATACTTACCCATGATGAGCTAAAAGAGCCATTACAATTATTGGGTGTATATTTCACAAAAAATAGGAAAATACACATAGAAAAATATATCATTCAAAATATTACAAAAAGTTTGAGTTTTATTGGTGAAAAATCTTGATCATTTGATAAGAGAATTACAATAAGAGTGTTGTGTTGACCTCTATTATAAGCCCACAAATGCCAAGAAAGCATCAAATCTCTTCAATTTCAATTTCAATTAACTTGAATAGAAAAATACTAACAGTATTTGTGAAAAAAATAAAGGTTTTGGATGATAGTACTATAGAAGGAAATTGGGTATTGATGTGTAGGGCTCCTCATTATAACAAAATTAAAGTTGGTGTAAGCAAGTTGATCTCAGATTTTTGGCATGATCATACTTATCCTTCATCAAGTAGTAGAGACACACTCAAACATAGGATTGGACCAAATGATTATGAATTGCATACAAAACATTGGTTAGACATAACACTATTAGAATTGTTGGATATTCAAGGTCAAACTTGTTGTAATATGAACTTAAACATGTGTTTGAAAATTTTAAATTATGTATCCAATATTACCAATATTATGATATATGATTAGTAATTGTAACAATGAAAGAAAAATAAGCAATACCACAAGTTGAGAATCACAAGTGACATATGATATACATGGAGAAACCCTTGCGGGAAAAAACTCCACACCTAAAGAGATCCAATGTTTGTATTAATATTCAAGGAAGTACATCAATACAAAAATTCTCTATAATATGAAAACACTTCGTTACTCTGACAATTTCCAAACAAACTCTAGAAACCATCATCACAAAGCTCTAATAAATAGAAGTTTGTGGGAGATAATACTGCATATGGCATCCCAAAACAACAAGGAAAACCACTTGGAAAAACCCACGCCCCCTTAGTGGACAACCCATTAGTATGGTGAAAAATATTAAATGCTCACATGGCCTTCACATGGGTGCCTAACCCATAGCCAGTGAAAATTGATCAATACTAAGTGCTCCATAACTCTCTGATGACTTTGATGACTCAAACCCAAAACATGCAAGCTTGGGTTCCCAACCTAGGATAACATGCAAATAACATGCAAGAGCATGCACTTGGACGCCCAAAAGGAATATGCTCTCATGATGCTCTGTAATAGTCACCGTAGTGGGTCCAACTCTTTGAATGCAATTAAAATTTTCATAGGAAACTAAATAATAAATATTTTTCCACTCATGTCCTCTAGAACACTTTCCAAAGAATGTGGAGACACATAATTATCAACTTAGGATAGCAATTATAATTTCACCTATCCTAACATTCTCCCACTTGACATTATACATTGCAATTACATCCTTGAGATATAAATACAATATAATCAAGTACAAAAATCAAGGCCCATGGCCTTCCTACACCAAGAGAACTTATTTGTGGTCACTGGCTTCATGAGAGAATCTATAAAATTATCCAAAGTGTCAACCTTCTCAATCAAGACCTTACCATTCTCAACCATTTTTCACACAAAGTGATATTGAACATCAATATTCTTAGTATGAGCATGATACACAATATTTTTGGCTTAACATATGGCACACTGACTGTCACATCCAATCCTCACTGTCCTGCAATCAAAACCAATGCCATTACCAAGTTTCTATAACCAAATTGCCTCCTTAGAGGCGTGTGTAGAGCCATATACTTTTCTTTGGTGATGAAAAATGCAACTGTAGGCTGCCTCATACTCATCAAACTCACTGCACCTCCAAACAAAGTAAAAATATAGCCACAAGTGGACCTTCGACTGTGCAAGTCACCTACCTAATCTGCATCAACAAAACCTTGTATGTGCAATGACTTAACCACATCATCAATACCGTGATAAACCGAACAATCATCTAAAGTACCACATAAATATTTAAACACCCTCTTAACAAAAGTCCAAATCTCTCTACCAGGGTTAGACATAAACTGCTCAAAACAACCACTGCTTAGGCTATATTTGGTCTAGTCAAAACCATTGTATACATCAAACTAACAATGACACTAGCATAAGGAATGTTAGAAATCTCTTCAAAATCATCATCAAAATTAGGAGACGTGTCTAAACTCAACTTAGTACCAACTAGAAATAGAATATTTACTCATTTACAGTCATGCATACTAAACCTCTGCAAAATGGTATCAACATACTTACTTTGACTTAACCAAAGCTTTCTGTGAGCCCAATCCCTAATAATCTCCATCCCAAGGATATATTTTGTAGCCCCCAAATCCTTCATTTAAAATGTGCCAGAATGTTGAGTCATAAGCTCACTAATCATCACCTTGTTACCCATAAACAACATGTCATCAACATACAAGACAACGATTAGTATCTAATCATCAATAACCTTCATGATAACACATTGATCCTCCTCACTCCTAACAAAAACCAACTTTAATGAAAAGGCATCAAACTTCTGGTACCACATCTTGGGTGACTATTTTAGACCATATAAAGATCTCTTTAACCTGCAAACCAAGTGTTCTTTCGCTTTCACATTAAAACCATCAGGCTGTCACATATAAAATTCTCCCTCAAGATCCCCATGCAAGAAAGTAGTTTTGACATCCACTTTCTCTATTTAAAAATCATAAGAAGTAGCAATAGATAATAGGAATATAATAGAAGTTATCTTAGCAACAAGAGAAAATTTCACCGAAATCAACTCCCTCTCTCGGGAGTAGCCCTTGGCCACCAATCTGGCCTTGTATCACTCTAACCAGCCATCTACACCAAATTTATTTTTAAATACCCACTTGCAACCAATGGGATTCCTTCCTTTGGGAAAAATCACAAGATCCCAAGTATCACAACTATCCAAGGCCATCATCTCCTCCTGTATGGATTGCATCCAAGACTCACTTTCTTTTGAAGAAAGAGCCTCCTTGTACCTAATCTAGGTTCATTTTCAATACTCAACAAATAAAATAAACAACAATAATTAGATGGGCTATACCTATCAACTAGATTTAGTTGTCTTGTGGATCTTCTCAAGGTAGGAGTAAGGGGCTCTTGTTACTCTTCTTCTTCTGCATGCTCATCCTGCACATCATCTAAACTCTTTGAACCCTCTTCTTTTTCTCCATCCTAAAATCCATCTGATTTTTTTTTCCACACGTGCATCTTCCTTCTTCTCAGTCTTTGTCTTGAATTGTACTATTTTTTTCTTATCTTTCTCCTTTGGTTGTTCTTCACCTGAGTAAGCTCTAAACTCCCTAAAAATCACATGTCTAAAGAAAACCATTTTACGTGTTAGTGGGTTCCAAAGCTTATAACCTTTTACATTTTCATCGTAGCCAACAAAGATGCATTTCTATACTTTTGGATTCAATTTAGAATGCTTTTCTTGAGGCACATGAAAAAAATCCTCATAACCATAGACACTCAAATGTGAAACAAAAGGATTTCTACCTATCCACACTTCATAAGGAGTTTTATCAAAAAGAGTTGAATACGGAGATCTAACATGCAGTACTTACAACTTCTTCCCAAAAGCATCTATCAAACTTAGCGCCACTCAACATGCTCCTAGCTCTTTCCATTAAGGTTTGGTTCATTCTTTCTACCATTTTGTTGGGGTGTATAAGGAGTAGTATTTTGTTGAACACTACCTACATGCTTACAAATCTCATCAAATTCCCTATAACAATATTCATCCCTATTGTCAAATATCAACACCCTTATCTTATAATTTGTTTGCTTCTCAACTAAGGCTTTAAATTCCTTAAACTTAGTGAAAACCTCTTCTTTTACATGCATAAAATAAATCCAAGTGTATCTTGAGACATCATTAATGAAAGTAACATAATAACGAGATTTTCCAAAGGAATCAACATCCATTGGTCCAAACACATTCAAATGAATGATCTCCAATAATCTCTTAGCTTTATTAGTCCCATTAGGAAATTATGATCTATTCTATTTACCAAGCACACAATACACACAAAAATCATTTTTGCCAATAAATTAATTAGAAATAGCATTAACCAAATTTTTATTCAAAATGGTCTTAAGGCCGTTTTCACTTATGTGACCCAATATATGGTGTCACAACATATATGCATTTTCAGTGCCAGTTACATTGGTAGAGTTACAAAAAGTGGAGGCATTAAGCCTAAAAAAAATTCCTATATGAGATCCTTTAGCAATCACACAACTCTGTCTCACCAACCTCCAACTAGACTTGTCAAATTTCACATGTATTCCAAAATCATTCAACTTGGATAGTAAAAGTAAATTTCTTGCAAGTCTTGGAATATGTAACACATAATTAAGGATTTTAACCCTACCATCACTAAAACAAAAATTTACCTTTCCCTTACCAACAATATTATTCATGTTGTTATCACCAAGGAAAACTTCTCCCCTATCATAAGTTGACTATGAAGTAAACCACTCCTTGTGAGGAGTCATATGGTAGGAGAAACCTGAATCAATAAACCAAGCATCATTACTAAGAGTGTTAGTAGAAATAAACAAAGCATCATAATCACCATCTTCTAAGGACTTTTTTGTGGAATTATTTGAACTCTTTTTCTTTTTTTTTCACTCCTTCACATGTCCTCTCTTACCAAAATTCCAACACTTTGCTCTTCTCTAGGGTTTTATAACGCTCTTTAGACTTGTCTCTCTTTTTGTCCCCTTTAGGCCATCCTTTTTCTTTGGACCTTCCTCGCACATGCAGGGAATCTTGGGAGCCCACATTCATGGAATTTATTCTCATCTCTTCTAAAAGAAATATAACAATGAGACTATCCATCTTCGATTTTGTACCACCACCACTTATGGAAACAATTAGATTTCTTAGGATTCGAGTAAAGAACAAAGCAAAAAAATACATTTATCTTCTTCTTCTATCTTAACATCTATAGATGCAAGCTGAATTATAATCATATTAAAATCATTTAAATGTTTTGCAATAGGATCACCATTGTTCATTTTCAAAGAATACAAATCTCTTTTGAGATACAATTTATTTGTTAGACTTTTAGTTTGGTAAATTTCACATATCCTCCTGTGGCAACGAAAAAAGTATCCCTTTTCCTCACTTAATTTGGGAATGATTAACATTAAGATGGACCTAATTTCACCTTGATCTAGTGTTGTAATGTGTTTTCCACATTCATATTGGATTTAGGGCCTTTTTAAGCTAAATTGACCTAATTTTTCCTTAATTTAATGTTGTAAAGTGTATTTATTTGCACCTTCAAATTAATTTTTGTGTCCTCTTGCATTTATGACCTTCATATCATCATTAATAGGCCCCTAATACCCTTTATTATGCATATGAGGCTTATTTCAATCGATATCTGACATAATAATCAAATATACTTAATTTCTCAACTCCCCGACATTTCCTCCACCTAAAAAAGCTTAGTGGGACCCATATGCCACCTTGGGTGTATGCGTCCCATCCAAATGGGACCTATACACCACAAGTGGTGTATGAGTCCCATTTGGCCCCTTTTTAGGGTTTTGAGTGGGAAATTAGGGTTTTAAATTCAAATTTCATGTATGTCGGCCTTTGGGATCTAATAAATGGTAAGTTGGAAGGATTGCCTATATAAACAAGGTCTCAAATCATTATTTCATTAAGCATTCATGATATCAAGCCTAGCATTCAAGAGTTAAGCAATCCAAGACTTCACAAGAGTGTCAAGAGATTTTACAAGAGCATTTCTAAGGCATTCAAGGGTAGAATTCTTCATCATTTGTTGCAGCAATTCAAGATCCATCATCATGTCAATATCATCAAGCATCAAGCATGTTGTTGAGCTAGTGTTGTGATGTAGCATTGAAGATCCATTTTGAAGCATTGTTTCATATCCATGTTCAAGATCAAGATCTAAATTCTACATGGCCACTTCATGTTAGATTGTTGATTTACATCTGAAGACATCATTCAAGGTATCATTGTTCATGTTTCTTATTTCATTGTTTCATCACAAGGTTTAATTATCTAAATGGGGTTTGACCATGGAAAAACCCTATTTCCTAACAATCAACAAGTTTTTCTCTCTCTCTCTCCACATGTGTGATTGTAGATCTAGGTGTCTTGTAGCTTGAAGATCCTTTCAAGATTAGGTTACAAGGTTGAAGAAAGTCATCAAGTTGTCACAAGGTTGTCATCTTCATGGAAAGTCACCTATAGGTTGCATATCAAAGTTTCAAATCTGAAACAAAGTGTGAAAGGAAGAGCAGAGATAGGAGAGAAGATTCAGGCCTTAACCTTCTAAAAAAGCAGCAGGACTGATACGCCACTTGTGGTGTATGAGTCCCAATATAGCATATTTTCCAAATTTTAGAAGATCTAGTTCGTACATTGACAGATTCTAGTTTTGGCACATAAACCCTAGTCTAGGACTAAATTGTCCAGATTGGTGTATGAGTCCTAGTGGGCACCAAACAACAAGTTTTCAGGGTTTTGAAGCTTCTTTTGACCTCATCCTTATTCCAATTGCACCTATATACTTTCTCAGTCTTTTATTCTGCATTTTAGTTTTATTTCCGAGGTCATTTAGTTAGGCTTTGCATAGTACTTTGCATGTCATTTACATTTCTAGTATTTCCAAGCCCTAGCTTGGTGGTGAAACCCTTTATTGTCATTAATCAAACAACTTTATTGTGTTCCACCTCCCAAAATGTGGAACACTATTTTCGTTGTTTCATTTTGGTGAACCTGCATTTAGAACAACTTATTTCTGACTTGGAGTGCATCATAGTCCTAGATCTAGCTTGCATTGACTTTGCATTAGGTTTTGCATTAGTTAATTTGCATCTAAGGTTTCTAAATCTTGCATTAGTGAAAGTGCATATAGGTTGCGTTTTTTGCATCTTGCATCATTGAATTTCATCTGAAAACTATAATTGCACTTAGCCTAGACATCATACAAACCAGAAAGCATAACATTCACTCAAATTTCTAAAATTTGTGGAAAAACCCTAATCTGGGACTCATACGCCCCTCTAGGTGATTTATTCCCAGTACATGTAGTTTTTCCTACTTTTTGGGATTTTTGTGTTGTGCATTTTCTAGAATTTGACACCTCCATAAACCCTAACTAGGACTCATACGCACCTCTAGGAGAATTAGTCCCATATCAACCTTGAAACTACTTTTTACAACATTGAAAACCTTGTTTTTGCATTTCTATTTGCTGTCATTAGTTATCTGTTTCAGTTGGTTGAGTTTTTGTTACATGCATTTCATTAGATCTAGCTTAATTTGGTTCTGGTAGGGCATTGATTAATTTCAAATTTACATTTACAACATTTCACTTTCATATTGTTTCATAGTGTAATCAACAAATTGCCTTGTTTTGGATCTGAAAATTGTATTTACACATTTCACTTTAGGTCATTGCATTTCACTTTAATACTTGAAGCATTGTATACTTTAGACATATTACTTTTTCAGGATATCATGTTTTCTTTTAAGAGATATGGTTTTGATATGGTTAAAAATGGATTGCATAAGTACAACATCCCATCTTATGAGTTCAATTTAGAGTACAACAATGAGGTCATTAAGAAACATGTTAGTCATCCCGCTTCTATCTTTCATAGTTATGAGAACATCTTAGAGAAAGCAGATCAAACCATTGCCACAATCCTTAATATTACATTGCCTATCTCAAACTCTAGTATCTCTCCCATTGGTGAGGATGACATGATACAAGAAGATACAAGCATAAACAATCATGAAAACCATAATTGTTCTTCTCTAGATACCTCTCCTACTAGTGACGAAGGTATCTTGGTGAAAGAAGATACAATAATGGAGAATCATGAGAGTCTTGATTGTCTCTCTCCTCCTTCCCCTTGGGAAGATATTATGACACAAGAAGATGAGTTCATTTCCACTACTTTACTTAGTCTAAATTCACCTCACAACATCTCCCCTAATTGTAAGAATGCTTTGGAAAAAGAGGATACAATCGTGAATGATCATGAAAATCACATTTGTCAAGAGGAAATGTGGATTGAAAGTGATAACATTATCTCTCTCCTTCCTAATGTCCCTAACATTTGGAAAGACCTATTCGAACAAAAGCATCCAATCATTTGTAAGCATGAAAATCATAGTAGTCCTTTTCTTGATGCCTCCCCTATTTGTGATGAAGCTACTTTACAAAATATAACCATAGTGAGTGATGAACCTTTTGTTTGCCTCTCTCCTGAAATCTCTCCTACTAGGGTAGAAGTTATGGCACAAAATAATGAGACCTTAGAAAACAAGAATGAAATCATAGGCATTTGTCCTTCTCCTAGTATCTCTCCTAGTTGTGAAGAAGATATTTTAGTGTTAGAAGATCAAAGCAATAAGAACCATGAAAATCTTAATTGCCTCTCTTCCCCTAGAGAAAACATTATTGAACAAGAGACTACCATCATTGATAAACAAGATAATTCAACCATTGATAAATCCATTACTTGTGATGAAGTCATTTTAGAAGAACCAACCATTGAATGTCATGAAAATTTAGTTTGTAGTTCTCCTAAAAAATCTCCTCCTAGAGAGGATATCATGGTGCAAGAAAATGACAACATTGACAATAGTGATATCTAGTTTCCTTAGATAAAGATGATGAAGTAACATTACACTCTCCTTCACTAAGGGACATTAATATTATTCAACCTCAACTCATCCTTTACCCACCTTCACACAAACCTCAAACTCAAAACAAACCTAAACTTGTCCTTTACCCACCTATAAGAGAGGGGGACCAACCACGTTCAAGGCCCTGGGTCACAAAGGGCCAAGAGCGGAAGGTTTCCCTAACTTACCTCACTCTAAAAGGATGTCTCAAATGAGGGACGAGAATGATGAGGACTATAAGGTCCTACAAGCACTCTTCAAACCTGAACTATGAGCTGGGCTAGGCGAGCTGGATTTTTGGAGTCGGTTTTGTGCCTTAGACAACTTTTTGTCCGAGGATGGTAGCACAGTTCTGGAACATCAATGCGGTGCACTGGCATCTCTCGAGTGCGTTGGAATCCATACCGCCAGATAACAGTGGACACAATAAAACTACCAAAAAGACCTACTAATAGCCTAGCTAGCTCAATCTAGATGGTAAAAATAGAATGATAACTTGTATATAAAGTAGATGCTAAAATGATAAAGAAAATAGAATAGAACCAAAGTGACAAAGATAATCTCACTAAAGAGCCTATTCGCCAACTAGCTCTGAATGCATGTCCACCTACACACAAAAAAGAGGGAAAATTTTTGGGGGACTGTATAGGGGTCTGCCTCAGTCAGACCCCCATTTTGGTGTTTCCACCTCCACAAATAGCCAAGATAGCAATGATAGAGAAGTATATGATAAAGGAGAAAAGAAAGTAGAGAACACAATAAACACTAGAAAACAGTAGTCAACCAAATCATAGAGGAGAGGAGTGAAAATGCTTACCACCTCCACTAAGAGCTCACTAGCTAATGGAGGAGAAAAGAGGACTCAAGCCCTTGCTACAATGGTTTGTTCCACACTTGCTCTATGGCATTGATGGAGTGTTGTTGCTGCTACTATGGAGTGCCAAAGTGTTGCTTGATGTGAAATGAAGTGATTGAGAATGTGAATCTATTGCTTAGAGAGTGAAATGAGATGAGAATGGATCTTTTTGAAGGTGAGGTGAGGAGAATAAGGAATTTTTGGGTCAGTTGGTCAAAGAGGTATGTTACAAATTGTTCCCAATAGGAAGTGTAATACCTCTGCCAATTTCAGATGTAGGAGTCTGTGAGGGATGTAAGCACACCACGCGGACATCTGCATGCCATGTGGGCATCCTCGATAGTTATTCTTTTACTGACCCAAAAAAAAAATGCCAAGTGGAATGAAGGAAGCAGGCTAATGTGGAATTTCACCTTCGGATTTGGTTTTCTAAGCTGAGGAAGTGTGAAAAGGGAATTTTCATAAGGGGTGCAAATTAACACCTATACATTTTTCCCCCACTTTAGCAAGCACAAATATTGATGAGTGCTTCGGTAAAGTAGATCGAAGAGTGAATAGGGTTAGAAATTTATACTTGAACCATCGAGGAAGCTGCCCGTGATCTGGCGAACTCGAAAGTGTAGGACAAGCAAAGGACTCCATAGCTCGGTAGAACTATGAAGCTATAGAATGAAAGCATCTTACAGGCCCACGTACTTGCAAGGAGGAAACCCCTAAGATCTCTCACATGAAGGAAGCCCTGAGAAGTAAGTGCCTCACAGGCCCACAGACCTGCAAGGAAGGTGTCCTCTAAGATCTCTCAGATGAAGGAAACTGAGAAAAGTGCCTTAAAGACCCACAGACCTACAAGAAAGGTGTCCTCCAAGATCTCTCACATGAAGGAAACTGAGAAAAGCACCTTACAGACACACATATCTGCAAGGAAGGTATCCTCCAAGATCTCTCACATGAAGGAAACCGAGAAAAGTGCCTTACAAACCTGCATACCTACAAGGAAGGTATCCTCTAAGATCTCTCACATAAAGGAAACTGAAAGAAAGTGCCCTATAGGTCTCCCACAAACCTATAGGGGAGTGACCCCCAAGATCTGTTGCATGGAGGAAGCTCAAAGGAAGCACCCTATAGACCCGCAGACCTATAGGAAGGTAACCCCAAAGATCTCACATAGAGGAAACCAAAGGAAGGGGACTTCATAGAGTTGAGAAGCGGCTTCACAGGCACACCTTAAAAGTGACATGTTTACTCGTAGATAAAGCATGTCCAAAATATAGAGCTCAAGGCATGTCCAAGGCATGTTTACCCACAAAGTGAGATATAGCATGTCCAAAAATTGAGCTCAAGGCATGTTTACCCATAGATAATGCAAAGATTCGAGAAACAGCTACACAAGCACACCTACAAAGCAACATGTTTACCCGTAGATAAAGCATGTCCAAAAATAGAGCAGATAAAGCATGTCTAAATAAAGCATGTCCAAAATGTAGAGAAGGGGGATTCGCTACTCATGAGTTCTCTTCATTCAGAAAGCCTCATGGGGCGAACTACCCTAAACTAACTCAAGGAACAACAACAAGAGTTCTAGAATCTGAAAGAGTAGGTCACGAAGATTTTCTAGACAAACTGACAAACTCTCAGCCAAAGGATGTCAGCGTGGAACACAAATGACAATGCAGTGTGTTGACATCCTAGAGGTGTCCTGGCATCTCGTACGGACCAGAAAGCAAGTTTATCACATAAAATAACATAGTGACTAATGGTGATCTAATTACTAAGAACTTCTAAAGTACTGGAAATTAACAAGATGTGATAAAGCTGAAATAAAGCGAAATAGAAATGATAAAGATAAGGAGAAGAAAGGAAATGCTCAAAACCATGCAAGTGATGAAGCCTCCAACATGTGAATGTCTTCAATACTTGCATGCGTAATATCTGGAGAAAGTGTTGGGGCTATGTAGGGGTTTACCTCAGTCAAACCTCCGTTTTGGTGTTCCCACCTCCATGGACAACCAAAAAGATAGAAAGAAATGAACCGAAATGAACAAAGCGTGTGGTGAAAGAAAAAACCACTTCAGGAGTACAACCCACACCACCAAGTATGAGTGATAAAATAAATCCCCGCTTGAGGAGGAGAACCTATATTACAAAAGAGGAGATAAAAGAAATCCTCGCTCGAGGAGGAAAACTTGTATCATGAAGTAAGAATGCAATTAGTAGGGGATATGGAATCCCAAGATGCTCACAAGCATAAGGAAAGGGAGATAGATATGAGAGCCAAGAGGGCTACAAAGAGCATTGCTAGGAGAGCTTGAGAGTGCTTGAAGTTGCTGCAAAAATGCTAGAGCCAAGGCTGGAAAGAAGCTAGAGTGAAGCTAGAGGAACTTAGAAGAGGCCATCAAATTGAAAAGATAGTATATAAAGAGAGAAGAGAAGCAAAAAGAAGCTTCTCGGGCGGTTACAAAGCGACCCGAGCTATTACCATTGATAAAACTAGATGATAAGTGGCAAGCATGCTCAAAAATGATCATTTGAATGTTGAAACGTCGCAGGATGCTAGCCAGTGTGCAAATGTCCACGTGGCGTACTAGTGTCCAGACACATCACGCTACAAAACGATGATAACGGGAAAAGCATTAGGTTTAACGCAAAGTTGATATGTGAGGGTAGCTGCTAAAAAGGGGTGTTGAGCATCATGAGAAGGGGAAAAGGCTGATGCAAGGGCTAAAATGAGCCTACTCAAGATGCAAAGGGAGTGGAAACTAAAGCAGAAACAAGAATGTATGTGAAATTGCAAAGAGTGAAATTTTACGACTATGCACCACCTAAAAATAATGTTTTGCAGTGAAAAAGTTATAATACCATTGCTCATACATATAACAATTTGAAACCAAGACAAACACCTTCAACATCCCTCCCATTTCCTAACCCTATCTTGCCTAGTGCCCCACATTTTCCTTCACAAAGTGGAAAAGAGTACAATCTCATTGAACAACTAAAGAATACTCTTGCTAAGATATCCTTATGGGACCTTATTCAAGCATCCCCTCATTATCATAATATGATTCAAAGTTCTTTACAACAAGTTCCTACCCCTCCTAATGTGCAACCAAATGACATAACATCCATGATTCAAGAAATGAAGGCTGACATTATTTTCGACTAAAGTGAACTCCGTCCTTTGGAAGTGAAAAACCTTTCATGATAATAGCTATCTATGATGGGTGGGGAATAAAGAGAACCCTTGTTGACAATGGCTCTACCCTTAATGTGTGTAGTGTAACCCTTTTGGATAAGCTTGGCATGGATAAATCAAAAATTCAACCTGACTCTTTATCTATTAAGGGATTTTACAATGTAGGAAAACAACCACTCAGTGTGATCACTTTACCTATTACAGCTGGAAAGGCCACCTTAGAAACACTAATCCATGTTATTTCTCATGATCTTTCATACAACCTTCTTTTAGGCAGACCATGGATCCATGCAATGAATGGGGTGCCTTCTAATCTTCATCGTAAAATGAAGTATGTCTACAACAACAAAGTGTACACACTTGAAGTTGACCCTGACCCAAATAGTTGTTCAAACATTGAGAAAAAAAAGGAAAATCCTTTGCAAACATTGACACCAACTACACAAATAGAACCTGTACAACAAAAAGACAAAGAGAAACATATTGAGGAAGTCACAAAGTTACTAGAAGATGATTGGGGTTCCTTAGATTTCATATCATTCATGGGAGAATACACGATCATAAACAAAGACTCAAAAAAGGGAAAAGAAAAATCACTAATGTCAACACAAAATTCAGAAGACCCTTTGAAAGCATCCACCTCAACCACTTTAGAACAAAAGACAACAAATTACACAACAAACTTTGATGAAGCTGATTATGAGCAACCACCGAATCCAAAAGAAATGAAAAAGCTTTATGGAAAAGGTTATGAACTTATGAAGCAACTTGGATATAGTGGAAAAGGATGTTGTGCTAGAGAATAAGGTATTTGTGTCCCTATAGAGCCTAACACGCAAGGAATGACCAATGGTATTGGTTATTGTCCCTTGAAACAAACAAACAAGCCTTCAGTCAATGTCAATAGTATTATAAACGATTCTTCTAAGCCAAATTTAACATTAGTGCATCCTTAATTGATAAACACTAGTGGTCTTGATTGCTATCCTTTGAAAGAAATGAAAAAACAAACGAATCCTTTCTTAATATCAATACCATCATGCAAAACATTAATGATTTGAATTTGATAGATTTTACACCCTCTTGTAAAGGTGAGTACAAAATTTGACAATCTAAAGAGTCTTGTGTAAGTATGAAATCTTGTACTAAGCAAGAGATATCTTTGTCACAAAATAAAGAAACACCTACTTTTGATCAAGAAGGCATATTGTTGAGACTCCTCCAAGATTTTTTGATATCCCTCCCTCCAAGAACACGAAAGAAATTTTACTACAAGAATTTATTTTGTGCATATCATAGAGTTCATGGTCATGCTACTAATGAATGCAAGGATTTGAGTAACAAAATTCAATATCTTAAGGAGTGTGGTGCTCTTCCTTGTGTTGAAGCACCTCATTCCTCTATTTGATACTGATTTTCGTGTCTCTCACCAATCATTTCAGCTCTTCCTTGTCTTGCACTAAGTGGGGGAAAAGGGTTAGGTAGCCCTGTCCCCATATGTCACTTGTCATTGTCTCTTTTGGCTAGTTGATCACCTTTCATTTATATATAAGAGAAAGCTTGGGATGTGGACAACATGCCTTAAGTTGGCTCACATGTGACATACTTATCCATGATGTAGTTTCGCTCGGGAACATATGGCTTGGCATAGGGATTTCTGAACAACCTCTCATGTCTTCTTCTACTTTAAATCAATTTCTCATAGCAATGGTGTTAGCAACCACTTTAAAGTGGGGGCATATATCGACACTCATGTTTCATTATGTGATTTTCTTTATTCTTGTGATGCATTGTTTTCTTGGTGGTGTCATTGGGTTTGATTTCATCGGAGATCATGATATTTATTTGAATTGACCTTTCTTGGAGACATTGGGCACAATGTTCCCTAAGAAGAGACCTTACACGTACTAAGAAAAATCCCTTTGAATGTACCTTACACTATTTTGCATTTACAATAGTTGTTATATGACCACCTTGCATAACATACTTTGCATGCCTATGGGGCCATCTTGTTTGTTCATGAGTTTCAAGCATACGAAGCTTTACTTGCCTCATGAAGCTCGAAGTTCATTGTTGTGTGGCACCATATCAAAGTTATCAAGAGGTATAGTTTTAGTCTAGTTGTACGAGAAGCTGAACTTAGGCGTGACTTTCCCATAGCCACTTGCTTGTTTATGTGAGTGCATACTGGCCACATGTGCATGTGTCTCATCCTTTTGGATACTCACCTAGAGGATAGCTTGAAGTTATGTTGCCTCAGAGTGAGCGTGCATTTTTGGAAAAACAACTTAGATCTGATCCACATCATGTTGGACAAACGATTGAGGCTCGATCCACCTCTTTTTATTTTTGCTTGTTTTTGTTTTTCTTTGTTTTAGTTATTGACATTGCATATTTGTGTATCTTGATGCTACATATCATACACCTTGTGTGTGTCCCTTTGTGCTCATACTGGTTTTCCATAGGATCTTGATCTTGGGGGCTTGTGCAACTCTCTTGATCATTTTTGTCCTATCTTGCTAGCATTGGTACACTTGGACCCCTCTTGAATGTCTACTTTAGTGTGAGTTTGAAGCAAGTTCATCCTCTCACTAAAGTGGGGGATAAATGTGGCAATAGAAAAAGTATCCCTTTTCCTCACTTAATTTGGTAATGATTCACATTAAGATGGATCTAATGTCACCTTGATCTAGTTTTGTAATGTGTTTTCCACATTCACATTGGATTTAGGGTCTTTTTACGCTAAATTTACCTAATTTTTCCTTAATTTAATGTTGTATTTAGTGTATTTATATCCACCACATTCTTTCATTTATGACCTTCATATCATCGTTAATACACCCCTAAGACCCTTTATTATGCATCTCAAGGCTTATTTCAATTGAGGTCCTGACATAATCATCAAATATACTTAATTTATCAACTCCCTGACATTTCCTCCACTTGAAAAAGCTTGGTGGGACCCATACGCCACCTTGGGAGTATGACTCCCATCCAGATGGGACCTATATGCCATAAGTGGTGTATGAGTCTCATTTGGCCCCTTTTTAGGGTTTTGAGTAGGAAATCGAGGTTTTAAATTCAAATTTCATGTATGTCGACCATTGGGATCTAATAGATGGCAATTTGGATGGATTGCCTATATAAATAAGGTCTCAAATCATTATTTCATTAAACATTCATGATATCAAGCCTAGAATTCAAGATTTAAGCATTCCAAGACTTCACAAGATTGTCAAGAGAGCTTATAAGAGCATTTCTAAGGCATTCAAGGGCATAATTCTTCATCATTTTTTGTAGCAATTGAAGATCCATCATCATGTCAATATCATCAAGCATCAAGCATGTTGTTGAGATAGTGTTGTGATGTAGCATTGAAGATCCATTTGCAAGCACTGTTTCATCTCCATACATTCAAAATCAAGATCTAAATTCTACATGGCCACTTCATGTTAGATTGTTGATTTACATCTCAAGACATCATTCAAGGTATCATTGTTCATGTTTCATATTTCATGTTTTATGTTCATATATTTCATTGTTTCATCACAAGGTTTAATTACCTAAACGGGGTTTGACCAAGGAAAACCCCTATTTCCTAACAATCAACAAATTTTTCTCTCTCCACATGTGTGATTGCAGATCTAGGTGTCTTGGAGCTTGAAGATCCTTTGAAGATTAGGTTGCAAGGTTGAATAAAGTCATCAAGTTGTCACAAGGTTGTCATCTTCATGGAATGTCACCTATAGGTTGCAAATCTAAGTTTCAGATTCTAAAACGAAGTGTGAAAGGAAGAGCAGAGATAGGAGAGCAGATTTAGGCCTTAATCTTCTAAAAAAGTAGAGTGGGATTGATATGCCACTTGTGGTGTATGAGTCCCAATATAACACAATTTCTAGATTTCAGGAGATCCAGATCATACACTGATAGATTCCAGTTTTGGCATAGAAACCCTAATCTGGGACTAAATCACCCAGACTGGCGTATGAGTCCCACTGTGCACCAAACAACAAGTTTTTCAAGGTTTTGAAGCTTGTTTTGACCTCATCCTTCTTCTAGCTGCACCTCTATACTTTATCACTCTTTTATTCTACATTTCAATTTCATTTCCTATGTCATTTAGTTAGGTTTTACATAGTACTTTGCATGTCATTTACATTTCTAGTCTTTCCAAGCCCTAACTTGGTGGTGAACCCATTTATTGTCACTAATCAGACCCTAGGACAACCTTTAGCAGATATCCTTCTTTCAATCCATCTTGGGAGTGAGATCTCTAGGGTTTCCTTGAGTGAAACATGAGTTTGAAATAGGAGGAACCCTATCTCTTCAACGATAGAAACATCTCCCCCCTATTTTTTGTTGTTTCACGTCCTCCACAACTTGAATACAATAGATTATTTTGAAACATTTGGGAGGATAGAATCTGCAAGACACAACCAAATGGTTCCTCATGCCTTCTTGTCCATTTTCTTCCAATCTTCATCAGATGTTGATTTTGGGTTCTTTTCATTTGAAACTACCAACCACTGATCTCTCTCTTTAAGGAGATACTCCATCTTGAAATTCCACATCTCATAACTGGATCCATAGATATTGAGAGGTAGAAGCCATGGTTTACAATCTTCTGCACAAATCTATAAAACCCACAATACACAAGCTCCCATTGCAACCAAAAACTTTCAACACTTAAATGAAAGGTGTCCCTCTCTTAACAAACCGTTAGCTCTGATACCAATTGTTGGATATTCAAGGTAAAACTTGTAGTAATATGAACTTAAATATGTGTTTTTAAATCTGAAATTATGTATCCAAGATTACCAATAATATGATATGTGATTAGCAATTGCAACAATGAAAGAAAAAACAATAATACCACAAGTTGAGAATCACAAGTGACATAAGATATACATGGAGAAACCCTTGTGGGAAAAAACTCCACACCCAAAGAGATCCAATGTTTGTATTAATTTTCAAGAAAGTACATCAATATAACAATCCTCTCTATAATTCAACAACACTTTGTTACTCTAAAAACCTATAAACAACTCTACAAACCACCATCCCAAAGCTCCAATATATAGAAGTTTGTAGGAGAGAATACCACATATGGTATCCAAAAAAAAAAGCAAAACCACCTGGAAAAACCCATGCCCCCCTTAGTGGATAACCCATTAGCATGGTGAAAAATATTAAATGCTGACATGGCCTTCACATGGGTGCCTAACCCATAGCCAATGAAAATTGATCAATACCAAGTGCTCCATAACTCTCTGATAGCTCAAACATAGAGCATGCAAGCTTGGGCGCCCAACCTAGGACAACATGTAAATAACATGCAAGAGCATGCACTTCTAGGTGGTCCCCATCGAGAAGTTGGATGCCCAAAATAATATGCTCCTGTGATGCTCTATAACCGTCACCATAGTGGGTCCACCTCTTTGAACACAATTATAATTTGTCATAGGAAAAATAATAAATATTTTTCCCCTCATGTCCTCTACAACACTTTTCAAAGAATGTGGAGACACACAATTATCAAATTAGGATAACAATTATAATGTCACCTATCCTAAAAAGAAGACAAAAATATATTGAAAGGGGGGTGAATTAGTATATCCCTCAAATTAATCTAATCCAAAAAATTATCAATCAAAACTTAAAACTATTTTTTAATCAAATAAAGCATTCAAATCACAAGAACATAACCACAACAAAAAATTTACGTGGAAAACCCAGCAAGGGAATAACCACAATGAGAAAGTTTCTTGTCCAAAGCTACTTTCCAAATCCAACCTAACAAAGATAAATAAGATTTACAACTCTATTTTATGGCATCAACCAAATGAAGTTTACAACTCTCTACCAATTGCAAAACTTACAGAAAGAGGCTGCAACCTCAAAATACAACACTTGATGAATTAGATAATCAACCACGTCCACAACACCTATACTGCCTTCGGTTCACTACCTTCATCACTCTACCTACACACCTTTGATTTCAGCTCACTACCTCTAGCACTCACACAAACAATTTTTCCTTTGGCTCACCGCCTCCAGTACTTACTCACACACTCCTTTCATCTCACTACCTTCAACACTTCACTCATATACATTTTCTTTTGGCTGACTACCTTCAACACACATCAAATACTTCTTTGCATATTCACACTCATTCCTCTGCCTTCAACGCACTACTTATGGAATACACATTGAACACTCAACATATGACACAACTACTTTGATCACACAATTGATCCTTCATTTATACCTTCCGCAAGCTTCAAAAAATTTCTCCTTATCGACCAAAATGAAACGTATGACATGAAATGTGCAACAACCATAAGAAAGTTGGTTCCAAAACATTTGTGAGAGAGGGAAATTGAATGTGGTCTAAACCAGGAGATAAGAATGAGCTATTTTGTATTTGTAAAAAATACCATGTTTGTGTACACCACAAAAACTTGGCACAAACAAATCAATATACCAAGTTGGCCCAACAAACACTTAACCCTCCAAACATTAAATCTAGATCACAAGCGGTACTAGAGACCAAATAACATCATGTAGATCACATTACGAGCATTGAAAGATAACCAATAAAATTTCTATGCCCTCCTTTTACAACTTCATGCAACATTAGGCTGACACAAGCAAATAAACACTAAACCAATATCGCTTGCATACCCAGACAACAAAGTCTTGAGATAGAACATTGAAAATTTGACTTGTGGTACACCTCAAAATCTGAAACATGAAAGGAGAAAACAAATAGACAATTTTGATTCATCCTCTAAATCATAAGACCAAAAAATAAACTAGGGAGAAATGTAGAGCATTTCTTTGAACCTTCCATGATTGCAACAACATAGTATTTACTTTTGTAAGGGGTAAAAGTGGAACGGGTTATCAACAATGAATTCATCAATAAACTCAAAAACATGAAATAGAACCCACATACTAATGAGATTTAATTGTGTTATTTCTATGAAATCAATCACAAGATGTTAGAAAAACCAGATCAAACATATGAAATCACAAACAATAAATAATCTTATCATCCCATTGTGGAGTAACTTACATGTTCGAAATGTTGGATTTCTTCAACACAAATCCTCCATGATTGCTTGCAAAAGCTTGATGTGTGCTGACCTAGATGCTCTTATAAATGCTCTTAATTGCAAAAGATGAATGTTCAAATGGACACGACTTAGCTATGAAAATTATAGGTAATGAATGTGAAGGATGAAGAGGTATTTTATAGATTTCAAGAAATTAGATCAACGGTCTAGATTAAGTGGTGCTGATTTGAGATCAAAGACTAAGAATGAATGAGATGAATTGATTGCCTAGTTAACTAATTGCAACTGGCTACAAGATTCCAGTTAATTGGTTGCATGAGATATTAATTGTAGTGTTAAGCCAATTCATTGATCAGAAGACTTTGAGTGAGTGGGAGTTAAGAGAATTGATTGATCAGAAGAGTGGTCAATAAATATCAATTGACTGAAAGAGTGTCACTTAAGATTTAAGGGAATAATGCAAATATAATTAATTAAATAATTAATTAATTATTTTAGGAACATGCAAGATAAGATTGATTAATAAATAAAAATGTTTATTTATTAATGGATGATGTTTGAGATAAAAGAGGAGAATTAAATAATTAATATTATTTAATTATGGAGGATTAAGATTTAATTAATAAATAAATGTTTATTTATTAATAGAGGAGACAAAGATGGATTAAATTAGATAAATTAAATAATTGGGATAATTACTTAATTGAGAGGATGATGCATGAATAATTAAATAATTTTAACTTAATTATAGAAGAATAATGTGAATGAATAATTAAATAAATAAAAGCAATCTATTTAATTAAAGAGGGAAAGTCATGACGAATAATTAAATAATGATTTATTTAATTAATTAGAAGAATAAAGAATAGTTAGTGACATAATTAAATAAAATTTATTTAATTATGTGGAAGATAGTGTGAGTTAACTAGTTGCATGAGAAGTAAAGTGAAAGAAAGTGTGTGTTAGAAGATAAATTTAGATTTGCATGAGAGGGTAATAATTAATTGTTTAAATTAATTATTTGAGGAATGTGCAAGTGGAAAATAAATAAATAAATAAATAAATTTATTTATTCATGATGAATGGATAATGTTGAGAGAAGAAGAATAATTAAATAATTACAATAATTATTTAATTTAGAAAGTGTGAATGTGGGGAATTAAATAACTAAAGTAATTATTCAACTCATCAAGAGGAATACATAATTAAAGCTATAATTAAATAAATATGATTTATTTAATTAATCAAAAATAATAAAGAATTAAGATATAATTAAATAATAAGATTTATTTATTTAATCAAGAAGATTAAAGAATTAAAGGTATAATTAAATAAATAGGATTTATCTAATTAATCAAGAAGAATAAAGAATAAATATATAATTAAATAAATAAGATTTATTTATTTAATCAAGAAGAATAAAGAATTAAAGATATAATTAAATAAATAAGATTTATTTATTTAATCAAGAAGATTAATTGAAATGAATTAATTAAAAAACATGAAGTCATTTCATTAATAGTGGTAATAATAATTAAATAATTGAACAGTATTTAATCATTAGGGAAAGACAAATATCAGTGTTAAAATGCTAACTTTCACAGGCTAAGAGAATTTTTGGTATCTACAACTTTGCTTAACATAGGAAACCTCTATGATAATGATTATGCTATGAAATTAGGAGGATACATGCTTCACACTTGATTCTCTCTATCTTCCAAACTGTAGGACCATATATTTAAATGCAGAGGAATTTGAAATATTCTCTGGAGCTTTTTAGTAAAACTTCTTGAACTACTATTAGCATCATACACTTTCATGCTTTCTTTCACAACTTATGCAATGCTTTAAAACATGAGATAGTGAATACAACATTCACAACATCATTCACTTATTCATGAGCAACATGAAATATAGGACAACTAGTGTTATAACAAGCTCATGACATCCATCATAATACTTTTGATCAACATACTGATTGCAACATATGCAACAATCCACATTCTACCACTCTACTGACCTCAGAGACAACATCATCAACAATCTCCATTCTGTTGACATCAATGAGAACACTTGCAACAATCCACCCCTTGGAATTGATGGAAAACTAACACAACACTGATAAGATATGCAATTTTTCTCCCCCTTTGACATCAAGGACAAAGGGGTAATGGTCTTCAACTGTGCTTGCAATAAAGACAACATGAGATGTAAGTCACATTTTGTGATGTGAATCCCCATATAAATATTGAGAAAATAATTCTTGAAAAGTTAAGGCCATGGTATGTCAAACATTCAAAGTTTTTAAAATTTGTTGTCATAACCATATTTACTTTGATCTCTACTATCAAGTATATTAAAAGATCATAGAAGAAAATGGTGGTTTAGAAAATGCACCTCCATAAAGGGTAAGTCACTTCATAGTATCCAATTTATGTGATAAAAATGATGATGATGTAGATGGTCCAATGAAATGTGTAAAAGGACTTTGTAAAACATGTGAAAATTTAGCTAAATTTACTTTGAGAAATGAAGATATTGACATGACGAAGATGGAAAAATGTAAGAGTTATAAGTACATAAAGTATCAAAATAAATTTGGGAAATAATCCATAGGGATAGATTATGTAGAAGAAGAGCTACCCATTGGAACATTTATGGAAAAATTCCTTAAATTGATACAACCATACATACAAGGATTTTTTGCTAAGTGTCAAGTTAAAGAGTTTTAGTTGTTGAGAGATACTTTACATTTGGAACAGTTTTATCAGTAGTTGAATTTGTAGACGGTTACTAATTAATCCATAAAAAGGAGATTCAAACACAATATTATCATTTAGGGCATTCTATGGTGCATGTATGTTATCGACATGCACAATTGGATTTGGATGGTGCTAAGAGTACATATTTACAACAAGTCATTAAGAACGAATATCATTTTTATATTAGTGATGATAAATAGCATGACACACATTTTGTAGAGTATTTCATTAAGAATTTCTTTAAAGGTTTGGAAAAAAGGGGTGTGAAAATTGAGAAACATTTTATATGGTCAAATGAGTGTGCATCACAATTCAAATCATTAAGGCCATTTTATGTACTTTGCAGATATCATCGACATGATAATATACCACAATTTTGAAATTTATTTGAGAGTGAACATGGAAAGGGTGAGCATGATGGTGTCGAAGCTTGCTCTATGAAAACATCAAATGAGTTATCAAGGAGATTGTATAAATAATGCTCATGATGTTGAATGGTGTAAAACAAACTTCACACGTGAGGCCATAACATCTTCAAGGAGGAAATCATGTCCAACTAAAGAGTTTTGAGAGATATCAAGTATGTAAATCATTTAAAAATAGTTTGACTTATTTGAAATATTGTTTTACTATTTTATAATTTTGATTTAACAAAATTATAATTGTATGTTTATGAGTTTCACACACACACACACATGCATATAGAAGAAAATGCACATATATAAGAGAGTAGAGAAAACAAGATATTTGCATTGTGTCATGAGTATAGATAACTAGACATGGACATAGTGCACTATGTATTACTCTTGTTTTTTTATGATTGCATGTTGGGAGATTATGAGAATTTCAAGATCCAACAACATAGATATGTCAATGCATGGAATTTGGTCTCACTAGAGGTTATTGACACATATGATGAAGATGAAGAAGAAAAATTCAAAGAAATTCCTTTGGCTTCAATTGATTATGACCACATTTCAAGATT
The DNA here is from genome assembly GCA_007258455.2 of Sequoia sempervirens. Taxonomy (NCBI): domain Eukaryota; kingdom Viridiplantae; phylum Streptophyta; class Pinopsida; order Cupressales; family Cupressaceae; genus Sequoia; species Sequoia sempervirens. Next base: position 681,809,658 of record VDFB02058242.1, read on the forward strand.
GATTAAAAAAGATACATATCTTGATGGTCTTTATTACAAAATGATTCAATTATTTTTATTTAGACTAAAGATTTTAGATTTATAGATAATTTTTAATTATTACAATGATAATTATTTAGACAATTCCCCCCCCTCTCTCTCTATATATATGAGATAATCTATGTTCAAATAAGGAACTTAATATTGGGTGTTATGCTATGCAGACTCCCACTATAGAGATTTTGAATTCAAGTTGTACTGTCATATATCTACCATATACAAAATAGATCATTAGACATAGCTTTCAAGGTTGCCTCTACTACTTCTGAGGGGTGGGTAGGTTGTGGGATAAAACCACAAGGAGTAATGGATCAACTATGGTAGACACATATAATGTGGTCTCTAAGTCTCCTCCTTTGACTCCTTCAAAGATTAGCATCAATGTGACCAATGAGAGTGTTGTGTATGAGAGTAGCAGTGGGAAGATAACAATATTTGGATCCTTGGTGCTTTATTCCAACCAAACCACTGTTGCTCATGTATGGCAAGTGGGCAGCTCAATCAGTAACTTCATTCTTGGCATCCACAGTTTTAAGCTGACTGATTTTAAAAGTTTAGTGACACTCAATCTCCTAATTGGAGCCACCTCTGCTTCTAGTGGTTCCTATCACCAAACTCTAAAAAATGTAAGTATTGTGTTTCTAAATAGGGGTTTTTCAATTTCATGCCTATTATTATATTTGAAACTATTTTAAAGGCATCAATATCTAGATTAGGTGAGGCAATAAGGTATTATAATGTTTTATTAACTTATCTAAAAATGAGGTTTTTAAGCTTCCTTGACCTAAAACACTTTTTCAGGACAATACTAATTATATTTACATATTGACTGATCTTACATTTTTTCAATCCAGAGGCATGGGATAATTATTGTTGTAAGTTGGGGCATACTGATGCCCATTGGAATTTGGAGTCATGGTTGCTAGATATGTTAAGGCATTTGAATCCACAGATCCTGCATGGTTTTATCTCCATGTCATATTCCAATCCTCTAGATATGTTATTGGAGGAGTTGGTTGGGCCACTAGCTTGAAACTGGGAAAATATAGTGAAGGCATAGAAAAAACTTCACATAGAACAATTGGGATTGTACTTTTTTCCCTTGCAACTTTACAGGTAAAGCAAGCCAAACCCCATTGTAAACACTCAGTACATTTCAATCTATACACTAGTTATGTACACAAGGAATTTGGTTCCACCTAAATAACCTATAAATTGATTATAACACAAATTTCACAAAATATTTAATGCTTTCATCAATTCTTTCTTGAAATTTTATTAGATAAATGTTGTTAACTAGAGCTATGAATCATTTCTTGCCATATTTCTTTATTTGCAAGTTTAAAGTTTGACATGTATTAACTTGTAGGTATTTTCTCCACTATTATGGCCTAAGAAGGACAAGAAGTTTCATGTATGCTGGAATATATATCACTACTCTGTTGGCTACTCAGTAATCATATTGAGCATAATAAACATCTTTAAAGGCTTTGACATCTTTGATCCCAAAAATAAGTGGAAGAAGGCTTACATTGGTGTTCTTATTGCTTTGGGTGAAATTGCAATCATTCTTGAAATTGTAACATGGATTATCTACTTCCAACACAAGTCAAGAAATTCTTCCAAACCCATCAGTGAAATGAATGGTAATGGTCGATCGAATGGAAATGACCTTACTCAGTCATATCATTAGGAAAATGTTTCCATTGAAATTCTTCCATTAACTGTTGTTGCTTTACCTACATAGAATTAAGAAGTTGTAATCTTTTAATAGGTGGTAGAAAATTTGAGACTAGCTTTAGAAATTTATTCTTTTACTTTATTGATATATATCTACAAGTTAGTGCACATTTTCATGTAATGTGCACCCTTTATGGAATGAAATATCAATTGACCCTATGTTCAAGGTTTTCAATTTTTTTACTTAGTTTTCTCTTTCTTCATTCCCTTATAGTTTGAAAATAAAAAAAGGTTTTTTTTAGAGTTAGTTTAGTCTAAGTAAATATATTTAAATAAGTATAATTAGATTAGGTTAATTAAATTAATATTAAGTTAAAAAATTATAACTTAATGCTTTGGAAATAAAAAGGTGAATAATGATATCTAGTTCGATTATTTAAGTATGTTATTAATGAATAAGATTTAATATTTTCTATTTTGTTAGACATTGAGAGTAGTGTCTTTTTATTAGTATAATTATTTGAGATTTTGTATGAGATTTCTATTATGTGAGAGGACAATTCTACGAGTTAGGAAAATTCGTATTTTAGATTTATCTTGATGATCATTAGAGTTCTATCCTATAACTTCACGTAATGTATGAGAATTTGAGTTGATAATTTATAGATAAATACCTTGTTAGGAACTATCATATGACCAAGTCTCTAGAGTATTATGACATGACTAGCCCTTTGAAATTGAAAAATATTGAAAAAAAGTGCAAGATGTAGATTCTTTACTCTCTTTTTTATACCAAATTGAAGTATGTTGCTATTAATTTCTCTCAAGAATGATTTCCTTGTAATTCTATAGAATATTAAAATGAATACAATGAATGCCTTTAAACACTAGCACATAATGTAAAATTTCCAAAAATATATTTAGTCGGTCCAAGGTAGAAAGGTGTAGGGAGCTAGCCAAAAAAATAAAATAATAATAATTGAAAAGGGACAAGTTTGTGATTAGAGGATTGCCCCAATGTCCATGAACTTGTCATAGAAAGGAATAACAACTAAATTTAGATGACAAAAAACTTATTGGAATATGTGATAGATAAACAAAATAAATACACAAATAAAAGAAATATATAAGAATATACATATCTAGATAGATGAAACAAGGATAAATTGTTGGAGAATGCCAATATCAGAGAGCTTGAATTTGATAACCTTCCACAAGTAAAACTATGAATGCAATAATATGTCTATCAATATAATATAAAGGTATAATACAATGATCAAGCTTTTGCTTATATAGGCAAGGATGAGCAGGTGAGAAGGTAGGAGTGAAACTCTAACTACCCCTCCATAGGTGGGACATTTGTGAGCTCACTTGACATGTGTGTGAGAAAGTGTCAATAGGTTTCTCAAGTCACGATTACACAAGTCTCAACCATATGAAGTGAGAAAAAAAAAACAAAAGAAACCTAAGTAAACTTAAGCTAGATGTAAATAAGTCAATCCTAGAAAGGTGATTAGCTACTAGGTATGATAATTACTCTATTTAAACTAACACCCCCATTAAGTGCAACTTAGGGAGTAATGTATGCACTAAAGGTGAGTCTCGAATAAGAGGTAATGGTAGGTACTCATATACAAATATATCATAAAGTGGAGTAAAGGAGAAAATACCAATGAAAAATAAAACTCCTCTCCAAAAGAGAAATGATGCAATGAAATAAAATGTGCAAGTGAAGAAGATAGGACTCATGATGACCCCAACAAGAACTATTTCTATCATATAAGTACAAGAAATGTTCCCCCCCATAGGATAGAAAAGAGAGAAGGTCATGTGACCTCTCTCCCCCATCCCCCCTCCCCAAAAAATGTGAAGTTATGAACTCCATGTGAGGAAATGCTTCCTCCTAAAATTGATAGTAAAAGAGAAACCATGCAGCCTCCCCTCAAAA